>OY757552.1:6579921-6591669 GCA_963584105.1 Alviniconcha strummeri
CAACATTTTCCTTTTCAAGCAAACAAAAACTCTTAACACTAACAGGACTACATTGTAGGTCACTTCAAACATTAAGCTATGCAGCATCAACACAAAATCAGTGATTCTGAATAAAAAATATTTGACAACAATATCATTTTCTTTTCATCAAGCAAAATCTAACATGTCAGTTTTACAACATTTTTTTCTTTTAGAAGGAAACAGAAATGAAAATAAAAACAGAGACATCGCAAATCACTTCCAGAATCAATTTATGATCACTGTTACATGTACAGTCATTTTATATTACAATATGTACATGCCTTTACCACCTTAAACTGAGCAAGAACAAAATTATGATGTTCAGTTAGTAAAATTTTAGTGTCCTGTCAACCACACAGGGTCAGTTTAGGAAGTCAGTTTATTTCTTGCTCTTTGGTCTGATCTTGGACTCGTTGTCGTCCACGAGTGCTCTGCTGCTCTCTCTTGCATCATCAAATTTAGGTACCACACATGGAGAGTGTGTCTTTGTCATGGTGTCTGAAATACAAAATAATGGCATTAGTATCAAATTGTACCCTGGAAACAATTTGTAGAAGATAGAAAAAGAGAATGTTGTATTATCAAGTGACAGTAAGGCCCACCTTAAAAAGTGTCTGAATGTCATGAGATGGATGGACATAAAACCACTGTCAAAAATGTCTGCAGGTCATAAGCTGGATGGACATAAAAATTGTCAAAAGTGTGCAGGTCATGAGATGGATGGACACAAACATTGTCAAAAGTGTCTGCAGGTCATAAGATGGATGGACACAAACATTGTCAAAAGTGTCTGCAGGTCATGAGATGGATGGACACAAACATTGTCAAAAGTGTCTGCAGGTCATGAGATGGATGGACACAAACATTGTCAAAAGTGTCTGCAGGTCATGAGATGGATAAAGACAAACTGTCAGAAGTGTGCAGGTCATGAGATGGACAACACACTGTCAAATGTGTCTGCAGGTCATGAGATAGATTAACACAAACATTGTCAAAAGTGTCTGAGGTCATGAGATGGATGGACGCAAACACTGTTAAAATTGTCTGCAGGTCATGAGATGGATGAACACAAACACTGTCAGAAGTGTCTGCAGGTCATGAGATGGAAGGACACAAACACTGTTAAAAGCATCTGCAGGTCATCTGCAGATGAACACATTTGTCAAATGTGTCTGCAGGTCGTGAGATGTCTGGACAAACACTGTGAATAGTAATACGTAACAGTACTGTCATGAGATGGATCAACACAAACACTGTCAAATGTGTAAGTCATGAGGTGGATGGACACATTGTCAAAAGTGCAGGTCATGAGATAGATGGACACAAACACTGTCAAATGTCTTCAGGTCATGAGATGGATTGACAAAAACAGACATCAGAGCCCCTCCCCTCCGGCATGTAGTAACGAGAGCCTTGCACATTCTTATCACACCAACAGAACAAACTTCCTGCCCCGAGGCATGAACGAAACTGCAGCTAATGCATCAGTGTATATTGCTTACAAAGGAATATATGAATAAAAGAGTGATTACAACTGTAGATCAACAAAACTGGGTGAAAATAGCGGCAAACATTGTTTGATGACGAACGTCAGCATAAAAAATATATTACCACGTACCTGTTTTCTGCACACAAAAAAGCCGCAGTGTCGGCTCCACATGGAAACGCAGCAAGGAGGAAGTGATGTATAATAGCCCGGATGTAAAGTAAAAGCGAAAATGATTAAAAAAAAATCCAAACTGATTTTATTCGGTATTATGATGAACGTCGTTTATTACCGCAATATCGGAACGTGGCACAAATGCCTTTGTAAAAAGTCGAGAGCATTTTCGGTGGTAAAAATCAACACTGTTTCCGTAGTGCAACACTCAGGTCAAGCGAATGACGTCAACATCTGGCCTGTTTGAAGCTTTGCAGACGATTTTTAGCGACCAACACTTTTGATCGAAATATTACACTACACGCGATGTTGGCCCTCACGATCTTTCAGAAATGATCATGAACACAAATTAAATATTTGTGTGTTAATGTTTACTGAATTATGTAAATGGATGCTTCTTTCGTAATCCTTCGTGAAATTAAACTTGTTTGTGTATTGTGTACGTAATCGTCGAAGAAGTCAGTCACTGTTACGTTGTCCATTTTCATGCGCCCGATTTCAGAGCTTAAATCGCCTTCTAATGCAAATATCTCCATATGCGCTTCACCATAAATGTTTATATTGTGTCCACTGTTTTTGGGGCCAATTCTGAACACTCTCTAAACATAACACCAACACAACATAATTGGATCAGATTTTATTGACTGAATATTTTCAGCCATGATTTGCACACCTACTGGCACTTAGTCATATATAACACATGCTGCATGTCAGCATGACTACAGGGTTTCAGAAAACCTAGCATGGTCCCTGCATATTTTGACAATAGGCCTGTGCTTTATAGTTTTCCATTTGTCCGAACAATATAGGGTTAGTAAGGTTCACATGGCAGTAACGTCCCCCCCACCCCCCACCCCCCCAAAAAGGAAAAGTTTATTCTCTTATGTGCAACAGCTGTGTTAGCTGAATGTGTTATTTACTTGCTACTGTCGAGTCTGTATATATTTACATATATTCTTTTAGCTCTCACTCTTTACAGTTTGTACGTGTCTGGTGACTGTTACACTACCTTTGAATGCACACATTGTGATCAGCTCTGAAAACAGTGTCCCTAATCTCACATTTTCAGCTTCAGTATGTGTTGATTTTGAGATGTCCTTTTGATGAATCCGTACTTTGACTAATGCTTGATCATGGTGATGTTACACCAGAAACGTGTAATCCATGGCATTTGGCTGTTCTGGACACATAGTTGCACAGCTCAGCAGGCTTTGGGTGACATATATGGTATCCCTGGTCTTTCTTTACTTGTGCTATCTGCTAAACAGATAATTTAGTCTTTGACACTGAAGAATGTATGAATCTCTGCGGTCATACTCGTTGACATTACAACACACACACACACACGTTTAACCTACCCAGGAATCTGAAGTCCAATCACAGAAAGAGGCGTCTTAAGTAATAACGACTTTCACCACAAACACCCCCACCCCAAAATGAACACAACTTGACTTCCAAAGCCCAACCAAAATAACAAGCACAGCACACATTGTGTAAAGTCAACAGTCTAGAAGAGAGTAATACTAAGGCAGTTACAGAACAAATGGCTACAGTCTACAGCTAAAACAAGTTCAGGCCCACTCTGAGCACTGTTTACCGCTGCCATGGAGAGGGACAGGAGGCTAAAAGAAACTTGGTATGTGACAAATCAGCGGAAAATCGAGGTCTGGAGCAGCTGCTAATTGTTAGTATTAAAGGCCATCAGGAACTCTTCTTGGCAGTTTATTCACACCATTTAGTGTGTGAATTGGGAAAGGATTAGTAAGCTGTGGTTAATGCTCTTTTGATTGCAGTTTTTGTTATTGTTAGGGTTTTTGCCCTTTGAAATTGAATGTGATTTGCTTGAGTGCTTGCTGTTCTTGTTCAAACCGTGTTGGGGCATGGCTATATTACACCCAAGGAAAAAATCTGAAGAAAGGAGCAAACATTGCATTTGGAATGTACTGTTGAGAAATGTTCTCCCTTTAAAGCCTGGACTGTTGGAGTGGATCAGAACATAGGCATGCATGCTGCGTCCAGTGCCAGAATGTCTTATTTGTTTAGTGTCTGTTTCTACCTTCCCTGTCTGTTCACTTTTCTTTTTCTTCCCCAAAACCTCTCCCAACTTTTTAATGGGAATAGTTTTGGCTGATGCAGTTCCTGTGTGGACCTACAGAATAACTTCATAATATTGCCAGAACTGTGCTTCATATTTTCACTTGTGATTTGATGACTCGTGTTTTACAGAATTAAACTGACGTAAAAGAGTGTAATGTGATTCATTCTGAGATTACCCTCTGTGTGTGACGGGATTTTTTCAGTCCAAGAACTTACTATGCTGTATTCCCCATTTATTTAATAATGCGGTCCCCTGATCACCACCGATGCATATATAATGACTGATTTAGTGATTATGAAATTGATTGCATGTTGTTGTTGTTTTTTGTGTGTGTGTTGTTGTTGTTGTTGGTGTTTTTTTGCCTCTTGACATTTCTGGGACTGTCTTTTTGGTCAGGCTTTCTTTTTCTCTCTCCTGTCAGTTGTGTAAGTAATAATAATAATAATGTACATTTATCAAAAGGTATGGATTATTGTATTGAATTGTGTATTTGTTCCATTTCCAGTTAGTATGCTTTATGTGTGTGCATGCACTTTCTTTAATAATTAAAATTTTGCTTCATGGAGCTTGAAAATTCAAAGTTTGTGGCAAGGCGAAAATCTGGGCAGACTTCAAAACAGTGAAGGGATTTCCCTTCAGTATTTCAGTGGGACCTTGCTGATTTCTACTTGTGCACATAAAGTCTGAATTCTACAAGATCATATGGTGTCTGTAAGTAAATAGAAGCAGTACTTCATAAGTTCATGCGAGGTCCTAGGGGCACAGGATGAGTTTAAAAACAACTGGAAAACAAGATTGCTGTCTCTGTTGAGACAGGTCAATGGACATGGTAAGTTTTTGTTTTTACCTTGTATGCTGGTGGTCTGAGCTGTTTTTCTTTATCTGTTAATGTGTTAGCACTGATTATGTTGTCAGTAGTATATGTTTGCCATTGATCTATGATGATCTGATTTGATTTTTTTTTTGGGGGGGGGGGTAAAAAAAAATCACCCTCCATCGCCAAGAATATAATATCACCCTGATGATGACCTACACAGTTCACAAAATATACCCTCTAGATGTCTTAACAGCAGTTTTTTCATGACATGCTATTGCAAGAAAAAGGTGGCCATAGGATTTGGAAGAAATGGTGATTGAATGGCTGAGGAAAGGAGAGATTCCTGGCAGGAGGCAAAACATACACGGCTATATTCTGACCTACTCCAGGCTTAATTGAAGGGAAGCTGTTTGGCAGCTCTGGGTTCTCAGCAGAGGGGACCTTAATTTCTGCATTGGCAGTGCTGTGGGGGAAATGCAGATTGGATGATAAACACCTAATGAGCACATATGAAAGTTTGCAAGTCTGTTCCAAATTTCCTCCTTTGGCCAATGTGGTCATATAGTTGCAGACATGGAATCATCCACTTTAGTAAATTGCATCAAACTAAAAATTAACCCTGTTTGTCAGATGAAGAAAAGCAAACAACCTCAAAATTGTTCTTTTCCTCACTGAAAACAGTTCTGAAGTTCCACTCAGTATTTACATTGATTTAAACACAGCTACACATCCCATGGTTCAAAAAGGGTGTGCAGCTGAAAATCTAACCATCAAAGAAAGGAATACACCATGTCTTTTTTGGACTTGGCAGCAGTGGCTTTTTGTAATAGGTGATACTTTTTGAGGGTGGGTCTTGAATTCAGTACTGTCCACCTGATCCTCTTTTTTACTTATAACTGATTAACATTGTAATTGTGCATACATTTATAACCCCCACCCCTGGTTTTGGAATAAAATAGTGAGAAAAAAATTCTGATCAAGTTAAATGCATACAAATAAATTGTTTTAAAGTTAATCGTCAGATTTTTATTTTTTATTTTTTCCTTTTCTTTGGTGCTGATTTGCATGTACACATGTTATTCACAGAGCTAGGCAGGCGCATTGTAATTGTCACAGTTGTTGCCCCACATGTCTGCTTATGCAGTGGAACAGGTATTCAGTTTCTAGGTAAATTGACCCTTCTCCTTGCCCCAGTCTCTTCCCAGTGCAAGGCCTGGAAGAAAAAGAAAAGCTGGCACATCCACACAACCTTAAATAAGAGTTCTGAGGTTGTAGGCTAGGAAAGTTGAGGATATAGTGTGCCGCTGGTGAAGGGCTCATGCAGAGCTTTACAGCCTTTAGTCACCACCATTATCAATGGATAACAGCAAGGGGAAATTACACAGACCTGTGAACAAGAGAGGGGAGAGGGAGAGAGGGGTATTCTTGGCCTGGTGGTATGCCGCAATGCAGTGGTAATGCATGCCAAACCTGACATTCTTGGCATGCCCTCTAGTAAAAGCAGAAAGTTGACTGGCCCATTCTCTCTGAGTCTCTGTTGAGACTGCATGCTTTTGGCCCCCTGCTCTTTTCTTCTTTCTGGGACTTGAATCTCAATTAGAACCTATTGTTGCCATTTTCGTAGGGGGTGAGCTTTAGCTTCTAAAATAGATTTGGCACTGCAGAAGACTCTCTCTCTCTCTCTCTCTCTCTCTCTCTCTCTCTCTCTCTCTCTCTCTCTCTCTCCCTCTCTCTCTCTCTCTCACACACACACACACACACACAAAACAAGAACAACCAAAAAATACCACCAAGTGCCAGTTAGGTGCCACTGCTAGCTAGATGTCGGTACAAGGTCAGTATCTGTCCAGATTTAATAAAATAGTAACACCTTAGTTCTTAGCCTCTGCTCACTGATTGAGTGCATGAATGGCATTTGATGGTTGTGTGTGTACCAGCTAATGAAAATGTAGATGTCTGTGCATTGAATCTAAACTTTATGTCCTGTGAACTATGAAGTGCAGTCTGGTGTGATTCCTGGTGTTCCAGTTTATAAATTTTTCATTCTTTTGGCAAACTCCAGGTTGGCTGGGGAGAGTGCCAATAAAATGAACAATAGCAGGTCTGCATTGCTTATGTACAGGTCAGGGAGGGGGAAAAAAAAACTTGTGTATCTGCAGAAATGCTGTGGCATCATACACATGGTAAGTCTACTGTAGTAGTAGCAGTAATAAACTGGTTTGAAAGTGCATACACTGACTTTGATCCATTTTTTGTGCACTTCTCTGGAAATCTCTTTGTCAGTGATTCATTCACAAATTTGAGGAAGAAGGGGAAAAACTAGGCTATATGTGTCATTTAAATTGTGATCACCACTTGGCTCACTGCTCAGTTTCCTGCAACCCAACATCCTCACGAGCAAGTATATAAATCCTCTGCAAACATTGCACAAAATCATGTTATGATCATTGGCTTGTTACTTGAATGGACACCCCCACCCCCACCCCCACCCCCACCCAGTGTTGTGTATAACTTTTGTAGTTGTCTTGGATTTGTGTAACTTTCATTGTTGTGTTTTATACTGAATGTGGATATTTTGAGAGATACATAATCAGTTTTCTGTTTAACATATGACTGTGTGGTTGACTGGATATTAATGGGGAGCTAAACCGAATAAACAAATTGGCCTGAAAAAGGAAAATGTGCAAATTTTGTCATCAGGCAGTGCAAAATATATAACAGTTGTCACTAGACTATCCACCACCAGCTTTCAGTTTAGTACGAGTTAGTGCAAGTGTTTTACATGGCTATTGTTCATTGGTGGCAATTTTCTCAAAATCCAGTCAAGAGTTTTCACATGCAAAATGTGCTTCAGGCGTGTGTTGTTGGCGGTCCTGGCTCTCAGAACATGGTTTAATAATTAAGTGGTCAAAAGTGAAAACAAATGGAGATTAGTGATGAATGTGAGGAGAATTAACAGGGCTCCCATTAATGCACAAATGTGCGTCCCTTGTGCACTAGACTTGAAAAATATGCACTAAACTTGCATCTAGAGGGTCACACAAGACACACTAAAAAAAAGCCAGGTTATGTTTTTCTAAGTCCAGACCTGTTTTGGACTGACTGAAAATGAACTGTCACACACACACACACACACATATATATGTATACACACACAGGGCTTTATATACCCTACGTTGTGAGACATTTTGGTTTTCTGTTTCATGCAAAAACGACTGAGGATTAAATACAGATCCATGTACAGGCTGTCAGTGTGAAGGCTTCTAACACAACAATAATTTGTTTTGAATTTTCAACTGTCAAAAAAAAAGATCAATGAAGTTTCTGCAGTAAAGTTTGTCCCAAGTTGCACCATAGTAATCGATGGAGGCAACTTAAGTTTTGAGTAGTTTAAGATGGTACACACCATTAATTACAGAATCAGTCTTAACTGTTTGCTCTCCATTTGCAGTTTGCAAAGATGAAAGCTTTCTCCCTTCACTCTCTGTTTGGTTTTTATCTGTTCCACAGATTCAGAGTGTTCCTCTAATTTGTTTCATACAAATATTTTGTAATGGTCTTGGGTTTGAAAGTGCCACATATTTTGCTGTCTTATTCTGCTGCTTAAAAGTCCTCATGATACTGACAGATGGATGCTGCTGAAACATGTCTACAGAGTTTGCAGGGCTGCTAACCACCGAGAAAGACGGACATGGAGAACTACAAGAATAGTTCTTTGAATAAACCTATCACTGCCGTAATGAGCCAGTGCATCTGAACGTGCACAACTAAAAAGTGACGGAGCAGAACCCAGAACTGAGTTTGCACAAAAGGACAAAGGGTACCATAATTCATATGCAAAGCAGAATACTTCTGCACAGCTGCCGCTTCATATTAGACGACCCTTTAGAATTGCCCAGGGACTGTCTAATTCTAAAACTTGTGCAGGGAGTCCCAGGGACCTCCTTAAAATACTAACAGGAGAGCCTCGATGAAGATGGACAAGAAGAAGCAAGTGAGGGTGTTCCAAACTCGGCAACTGGAGACAAAGGGGAACTGTCCAGCAAGCAAGGTGCAAAAGTTGAATCTTCAGTTTCACAGTGCACAATTTCAGTCTTCTTTTGAAGTGCCTGGCTTAATACATTTGAGTGGCTGCTTTTTGACAAAAAGGCCAAGATGATGATGCATCATTGCCAAGGTACTTTTGCCTTCCAATAAACAAACAACAACACATTTTTGATTGGCATGACAAACTTCCAGCATTTTGGTGAACTTTGTGTGTGTGATGGAAAGGCATTATCTTGAGCAGAAACATGCTTTTACTTCATGAAGTTGTCACTCCTTAGAGTTTTTGGCAGAGAATGAAAACGCCCTTTAGCTTCAGGCTACAAAACGGGGATGAGCCCACCCCTCTCAGTCATCAGAATTGGGGAGCCCTGTTTTGCATACATTTGCCATGCATTCTGGCCGTGTTTATATCGCTAAAATGTAGACTGCTGGGCACAAAATCACAGCACTTGTGGTTTTGGATTTTTTTTACAAAAACGGGACAAGAAATCAAGCCAGAAGCTGCCATGTGTCTTACCTTTCTGTTCCTATTAGCGTTACTAGGCCTATGCTTCTCCGGTTCAGTCCCCAGCAGGGAGGCCTTGGATGTCGGATGTCATCCACCTATCTGGAATCTCAGGGCTGTCATTTGATTCCCCTTTCCTATCTCCTCTCGTTTTTCTGCCTAGTCCTCTTGTTCTTTCAGTCTTGTCACATAAATTCTTTCTTTTTTTGAGAATTTTCAAACCTCTTTCATTAAGAGTTGGGCTTTTTTTTTTTTTTTTTTTTGTCTGTGTGTGTGGCTCTTGTTGAGCAGCTAGGAGATGACAGGTAGTCTGTGCAGCTTGCTGCCCGTATGGCACTGGCATTAGCTATTATGCATTTATATAACATTATATTGTTTCTTTCTAGTCCTTTTCTTCCTTATTTTTCTCTTTAAACTGGCATCAAGAAATTAGAATTGTTGACGATACATGTCCCAGCCTTATGTGCTTTTAACAAGGGTTATATTGAAGGGACTATTTCTTCAGATTTGTGTTTTGTTTGGCGTCTGCATAGGGACTGGTTTTTATGGACTGACTTGAGAAAGAGTTTATATATATGAGAAGAGTTTTGAAATGATAATAATAATAATAAATGGGCACTTGCTTGCAACAGAGTTTGTCCTGAGGTGACCCTGTGCAGATAACAGGACATTAAAATCTAATTATTAGCTAACTAAATCTGGTATGCTTCCCATTTATTTAACAATTTATTAATGCCAGATAAAGAAAAAGGAATGGAAAGAAACAACAAACAAAAGAAGTTACATACTAGATGCATAATGACTAATGTACAGCATGTGTGTGTGTGTGTGCACACACATCTTGCACATAGTTATGCTTGAACCCTTGTCGATGTGTACATTATGTGTTAGCTTTTATTAAATAGCAGATAACAATTTCCATCTCGATGTACATTGAATGCATTATGTTTTGTTATTTTTTCACTGTCAACCCAGGCTCGGGCATTGAATTTGGGAGGTGCGGCTGTTTGTGGCATTCAAGCACTGTTGGGGTGCAGGGTTAATAATTGCATTACTTTTGCTTTTTTCTTGACACTGCATGACATTTTCCATAGAGTTATGCAATGAGACTAAACAAACGGGTAAACGCACCATTGTTCTGCCTCTGCCTCCAGACAAAAAATATATATATATATTTCACGGCAGAAGATAATGCCAGTTCAGACAGAAATGAAGGGTTTGGAGGGAAGGGAGAGAACCTCTGGAAAAAGGCGATGGAGACAAGGCAAGGTTATGTCGGGGACACCTCGGAGCCCATTGATCTGGGCTGTTGCAGCAGCAGCAGGGCAGACTGGTGGGAGATCACCACCCCACCACGTGCCTGCCTCGCTGTCCCGTCCTCTCCCTGCCGTGACACCGCCCAGACAGTCTGTCGGTCTCTGGAGCTTGCTCATCATTAGCATACACTTCCCACATTCCTCTCTCTCTCTCTCTCTCTCTCTCTCTCTCTCTCTCTCTCTCTCTCGATGCGGCTGGAATTGTGCGATGTGTTTGGAGTCCAGACCGTTCATCATTTTATGTCCTGCTAGATGGGACCGTTAATCTTCTCTTTTTTTCTCTCTCTTTTTTTTCCGTTCTGCTGGATTGGCTGATTACTCTTGCCCATCCTACTCGGCCTTGTTTGTGTCAGTCAGTCGCGGCTGGACTGTTCTGGTCTCAGTGAGTCGTGGGAAATTAATGGATTAGACTCTTCTAGAGTTGGTTAATTCCATAAAATGTGATAGTCTTGCAGATCTGTCATGCATGTTTGGCAGGAATTGTGATCGACATATTTGGATGTCCAGACAGGCCCCATTATAATTTATAACATGGTCTCTTGACTCTGAATCCCCCCACTCCCCTTGTGTGTGTGTGTGTGTGTGTGTGTGTGTGTGTGTGTGTGTGTGTGTGTGTGTGTGTGTGTGTGTGTGTGTTCTCCATAAAAATGTAAAAGTTTAGCACATAGAAACAGTTCACTTCAGTTAAGGTGTCTCTCCTCAGTTTCCATGAAAATCATTTGGCTGTAATTTGGATTGCAGTAATGATAGAGAAAAGGAACACCATCAGTGTGTTTTTTTAAATTATAATTACTGGATTTTTTTAATTATTGCAGATTTGCAAGACTACTAGTATTACAGAACTAGCTAATAACAGTACTGTCTACATTTTTGGTGGCTATTGTCTGTCATCATCCTCTCTTTCTTTTTTTCTCCACTCCCCCCCCCCCTCCCCTTTAAAAAAAAATCTTATGTTTTCTTCTTCTTGTCAGTTTTTTTTCTTCTTCTTCTTTTCTTTTCTTTTTTGTTGCATGTGTGCTTTTCTTCTTGTCAAGTTTTTGGGGTTTCCTCTCTCTTCTCTCTCTCTCTCTATCTCTCTCTCTCTGTCTCTGATATCGGTTCATGCTATGAAGTGGGAGGTACCCAGTTTTTGTCTGTGGACCTGGCTGCATGTCGTTCATTTTGATTTGATTTTGTTTAGTTGATACATGTTCTCAAATAAAACGGAGAGAATGTGTGTATGTATGAATTGTTTACTGTGATCATTGGTGTGCATACTTAATTTGATATTCTGTTCAAATGTCA
>OY757552.1:6591869-6635536 GCA_963584105.1 Alviniconcha strummeri
ATTTCTGTTCCATTCTTTTGTTATTTTTTGCCATTATCTGGTATCAATAAATTGAATGGAATGGTCAGTGATACCAGCATGTCCTAGCCTTGTATGCTTTTTAACAGGGGTCATAGTGAAGGGACAAACTGTTCAAATATGTGTTTGATGCATGCATATATTATATGTCATATGTATTGTTTTTTGTTTGTGTAGGGGTTGGTTTTTGTGAATTTGACATGAGAAATGGTTTATGTGTTATACTGTAACATAAGAGTAAGAAGAGTGTTGAAGTGTGCATTTGCTTATGACAAAGTGATCGCCTGAGGTGACCCCATGCGGTTGACATGACATTAAATTTAAAATCAGATTACTAACAACTTTAACCCACACAATTAAATACACGTACAACACACTCAGTGTGGGCACCATGCCCACACACAGCTAAACAAGTGAGGCACAAGTATAGTATGCTTTGGTTTGACTTCCTGTAGTGATTTTCTCATGGCCCCCTTGACCTGGTATGAAGTAAGGAAGCTTTTTGTATTATCCTACCATTGGCTTTGTGAAAGTCACATTGACGTTATATGGGGGGGGGGGGGGGGGGGGGGGGTGCTCCTTGCCATTTTTCAGTGCTGTTGTATTCCGTTGGTGTTCAAGTACTTGAACTAAGTTATTAAAGTTGTGATGTTGTATTCCATTGGTGTTTAAGTACTTGAACTGAGTTATTAAAGTTGTGATGTTTTCAAGATGTGGACTTTCTGTTTTGTGAACCAGGAAACCTGTCATTTGTGTGTGTGTGTGCTTCTTTCAGAGCTGTGTTTTGGGCCAGTAATTAGATATGCTTTTCCCATTGCGAAAAGTAATCTGCAGGTATAGCAGTGCAAGAGCAGTGATGGTGGCCATTCATCAGAAAAGGAAAAAAAAGGACTGATTTTCTCATCAGTAACAACATGACCTTTTTGTGTGTTTCGACAGGTATGTGGAGGAACATGTCCAAAGAACTGGTGTGGCCATTGAAACTCAGGGATTCACTTTTGTCACCAGTGGCAGAAAGCGAGAATCGCTCACGGTGAGTATTTTATGAAAATTTTTTCCCGTGCGCTTCTTCCCACCATAAACATGCTTATGCATTGGGTGTACCTTCTTCTTTGCCACACACACCATCCTCCTCCTTCTCCTTGTTATTCCCTCTGTTTATTTGCTCCCTGTCAATCTTTATCTGCTGCTGACATTTGCATAAATTTGTTTCCTGTTTTTCCTCCCATTCAGGGTAATGCAACATTGCACCTTTATCCTCACTTCGAACCACTGCGTCAAATTGAAGGTAAGCCATCTAGCAGTCTATCTGTGTGTATATATATATAATAAACATTCACAGTGGAAAGGGTGAATATAGTGAATATTCTGATATAACAAAATTGAGGGCACCAGCAGCAATTTTGATTTACATTTTTTCCTGAATGGACAGCATGTAACTTTGGCTCACAAGCAGTGTGACTGACAAAAAGTAAGCTTGAGGAGGAGGAGGATGACATGTAGCTCAGGCTTGAAGGTAGGGCACATAATTTCAGGGGTGGGGATGGTAGGGGCTGTTTGGATATTTGTGTTGTCTAAGAGACTAATTCAACAGGCTGGGCCAGTTGGTTGTGCATGTTGATGGCAACTGTGTATGCCTTTGTACAGGAACATGTATCAGCATGCTAGTTTAGTTGAAGTACATGTGTCAAATCTACCAGTATCTTAGTTCTTACTGTAGTTCAATTACATGCACCACTCTAACACTGTATTATTTGAAAAGATTAATGTCGCTGGTGGCAGTCTTCTGGTGCTGAAGGGCCTGACCAGATGCGGCTTTTCAACAGGTAGCCTTGTTGTTTAATTCAAGCTGCCTGATGAAGAGCTGTCCTCTTGTTCAGGACATTGCTACAACCAGGAGGTGCAGTGCCATCAGATTAGATGCTTCAATAAATCCAAGTTATATGTATATCAAGAGTAATTCACTGTAATTCACAATCTCTAGTGGCCTTGTGGTGATATGGCTTTGTCTACCATTTTCACATGTACTTGACAGTGGGGGAGGGGAGGGGAAATCTGCCCCCCTCCCCATCTCCCGCCCCCACACGCACACATGTATTGTTTATGATGCGGCTCTGTGTCTCTAAAGTGTACTTTGTATCTATCTATTACTATTTACTTTTGAGGTTGACCAGATCTGTTTACTTCACACTTTTGTAAGTCTTATTTGTCACACAAATTTGCAGACCTAATGGAAGCTGAATGTAAAAGTTGCCCAACGCTTTCCGCAAACCTAGTTCACATCAGCAAATTGCAGGACTGTCATGACTATTGGGAGGAAAGCATTAGCAAATTGCAGGAATGTCATGACTGTTGGGAGGAAAGCATTGAGTCAATTTCGTATACATTTTTATGGTTTCTTTCTGGTGTGTGTGTATATGATGGGGAATGGTAGAGATGAGGATGATTGCTTTTCCATAGCACTATTAATCACATATGATGTGATTCTAAATTGTAGCTTTTCATAGCACATTTTGAATATCCACCAAAGTGGTGTGCTGTTTGGTTGTTAACATAGCTGGTGCCATGTGAAACTGCTGCCATGTCTACATTTTGAGTGCACCATACAACCCGGCACTGTGTCGCATCACTTTATGTAAAGCCATGTACTTAGGGTGCATGTGTGTTCAGTGGTAGCCTGCCACGTGCACGTTTGGCAGATGACCATGGTCTTTCACATGCTACTGTAGTAACACAAGGTAGGAATGAATGCTGAAATAAGAGTCAAGACAAAAAGTTAACCCTGGAGAAGAAACTTATCCCGCTGCTCCTGCCAGGACTCAAACCCAGGACCTTTTGATCAAGAATGTGGCACTCAAATACTGAGCTACCCTGCCCCCACATTGATAAAGGTCTGAGAAAATTCATATTTACAATTTAAATTGGAAACTGATTTACCATTGATGTGAAATTCAAGATTTTTGCTGTTAACAGAGCTTGCTTGTTTGCACACTTTTTTGAACATGGACTTTAAAAGAATTGGCTATAAATTATGTCCTGTATTATGACACTCTGGAATATTGCTTAAGTTTAGCTGTTCAGTGCTGTCTACGAGTACACAACAGATCAGAAAGTGCCAAATATTTTGTTTCCTGTGCTTGGAGCACTTTCTGTTACGCAGTACACTGTATTGTATGCGTTAATCTCCTGGCTATTATTTTGGGAGAAAAGTGATGATTTGGCATTCTGCACAGCCCCACTCCTGTCAGTGTTCTATGACATAACTGCAGCCTGGTTCCAGTACCATCAGAGGTTGTTAATAGCTAGTGAGTGGTGCTCAGCATAGAAAGCAGTGGTTGGCATTAACCAAGATCTACACTGGAGCATTGCCCACTGCTGTATTGAGGAGTTGGCTGAAGTATTTGGTGAGGGGGCAGTTTTACCTCTGCTACTTGGCCATCTTCATTATTACTCGGGGCTGTGTGGCCAGCACACACAAGTTCAGTTGGGGACAGCATCAGCAAACGAGGGGGGAAATTAAGATTATGGCAAATGTTTTTTGCTGGGTTCATTGCTCAGATTTCTCACGTGTAACAGGTTTACACTGAGCACCTTCTATTGCCCCAGCCGTGCACCTTGTTTAATTCACATGCAAGAAAATGGTTTAAATGGAGGATTATCCTGATCCACTATTTCAAGGAAACTAGTCTCATTTTCATTTACACGAGATTTTGTCTCGTATGTTGGCCTTTTTAGTAATTTTACTCAGCACATAATATGCAGACCAGGCACTTCCTGACCATTTTCTCTCCCTTTCTCCTTTCTTTTTAATTGGGTGCTGCTGGAGTTAAGTCTGTCATTAAAGTAGTTATATATTTCTCACTATCTTTAACAGCCAGATATAGAGGCAAGTTTTGCTTTGTTTATTGAAACTCACCAGTTGTAACTGACAGAAAATGTATTCCCCATTAGCTTCATTGAAGCCCAGATTAGTTGCAATCTGTATTTTTTAGATCTTGAAATAGAAAAAAGGAAAAAAAGAGACCCACCCACACACACAAAGAAGTACCTAGCAAACAAGAGTAAACAGATACTTCAGTCAAGCTGGTGTGAACATGCTATTAAAACTTGCACAGTTTGGGTGTAATGTGATAAATATATTTTTCTTGAAAGGTTTTGATCTCTTCCATCAAGGATTCCACTTAGCTTTGGATTTCTTCATGATGGATCAGAATCGTCTCTGAATGCAAGCATAAAATTGAAATATAAATCAAATGTTCTTCCATATTTACGTGAGGAGGATTTGCCTTGGGGGGGGGGGGGGGTCTGAAATGGGAATGACTGCTAGTGTTCTAAAACAAGATCCAAGCACATAAAAGATTCAAAAGAACACTTATTTATTTATTAGGACACAAACACACAGGGGTAATCCCCATTGTCGAGCTACAAAACGACGCTTAAATGGTTAAAAACAATGTAACATGAGATGAGAAGCGAAATAACTTATATTTTTTTAGTTGAGCTGTTTTCCTGTCAGTGCTTGGAAGAATCAAGGGAGGGGTTGAGGCATAAAGTTTTCTTCGAAGGAAAACATCCTGCTCTTCTCCGCTCTTCCTTTGGACAGCTATCGTGTGTGTAAGGAGAGCTGCCAAATGAAGGGCTGTGATTGGTGGGAGTTGCAACCCTCTTCATACCCATGTCAGAAGAGAGCAAAGGTTTAACATGTCACAAAATATCTTCCATTTCAGTATCAGTTGTTTTACAGTGGCTTAAAAGGGTGTATTGTTTGTGCTTGTCTCTTGAGTGTTGTGTTTGGATGTTCTTATGCCAGTGATGTCTTAATTGGGATAATACTGGATTTGGAGTTGGCCAGGAGATACAGTTTTGGTCAAAAGGCTCATTGGGATCCCATTGAAGGGCCACCCTGACCAGAAATGGCCCCTCAGACCTCAGTCAGAGACTTTCCCTGGTATTGAAAGTGAATTCAGGTCCAAGGACCACTGGTCTTTGAGACATTTTTGCCGGAGTTCAGGATCAGTCTTATGAGATGGGTTCTGTCTGCTCTGGCATACTTTTTTTCTCTCTTTCCCTTGCATAGGACTATGCAGTATACAGTGCAGATGAACCTCTGTTGTTGTTTTGAGCGAGGTTCTCTTTCACCTTCTTCTATTCATGTATTTTGACGGCTTCCATAGCAGCAATTCCAAACGCACAAAAGCAGAAAATTTATTGATCTTCTGCTGTCTAAAGTGTATGTTCAAAAGAAGTCCTGCTGTCCATAAGCAGTAAGCACTGTAGTGTGACCAGCTTGAATCGTCTCCGCATCACCTCCACCTGCTTTTTGAGACCAGTAGTGCGTCGTTTAGGATTGCTTTGTCTCAAGAACCATTTTCATAAACCACATCCAGATGACCGGTGGGGACAGGTACATGTTAAGCAGGGGTCGCGCTGTTGACCAACATGAAACATTGCGTATTTTGTGTCTGGTACAAAAAAGGCATACAGCATAACCTAGAATTAGCACACAAACAAAGCCAAAATGATGGAGTAACTTGAATGTAGCAGACGAAAATAGTAAGAACAAAAGTATCTGCGAGAAAAGAAAAAGAAAAACAGAAAAAATAGAAGTGAAAACGTTCTGTAAATTTGCCGTTCACAAAAAGTTTGAGTAGATTAAAACAGTGTGCATTTTTCAAAGATGAACTGCTGCAGATGATGTCAGCAAGCCCAGTTCTTGTTTACTGCAGGATGTGGCATCAAGATGAAGTTGAAATTAAGGCTGCCGCCATTTTCAGTCATTCATATATTTGGTATCAACATGTCTTTTGTTTTTGCTTTTGCTGTCTTCTACTTTCGAGTAAATTCTTGTGTACGCTGACAGTTGCACTAAGCATATTGGGTCATTCTGAACTCCACGTCTGGGATTGCGTCCTCTGTCAATTTGACCTGAAATTATTACTGAGCAGTTTGGCAAGATATGCAGTTTCTGGCCAGTCTGAAATGGAGACAGAATCTTCTTCAGATACGGGTTCCTTAGGATTCATTTTCAAATTAATCATCATTCGTGGGAAAAGTATGCAAATTTTATTCACAGACAGGGCACTACCAGCTACAAGGCACATGGATCAGAGTATTACATCATAGACCAAAAATTATGGTAGCTTACACATCCCAATTCCGCCCTTCATTGATTAGACTTGCCATGCCGTGCGTGCCAGAGAGGAGTGCAAGTAGATACAGCATTGAGTGACGCAGCAGCCACCACTGAGCCATAACTTGTTCAGTCGGTGTTGTCATTTTGCGTACAGTGACAACAGTGTGGCTAGAATATGTACAGCACCCCAAAATGCAATATTTGTGCAAAAGTTTGCAATGAAGTCGACCCCTGTTACAGTTATGCAACTAGTCAGCATTTCGATAATAGATTATTTATAGTGCCCCGTCTTGTTAGAACCAGGAGCACTTACAAGGACATAAGGATACACTTGTTTTATCGCGCACACTGATAGTTACACAGAGAGTCGTTTGTGCATTTCCTAAAACTGTTGACATGCTATGTTTTCTGTTCTGTGCTGCTATCTTCATCCATCACAAATCTCTTTGCTGCCTGTTTTAAGCTATGTATGTTTAGTTTTGTATAGTCGGAATGCTTGTGTGTGCAGGTACCTCTGTGTGTGTGTGTGTGTTTGCGCGTGCTTAGAATAGTCTCTAGGGACAAGATTTTGTGCTTTACAAATACTTTTATTATTATTATACAGGGTGCATGGCTGGACCTAGCTCTCAGTCTGGTTTGTATCAGTCATTCTTAGCTCTTCTGTACTGCTCCCAGGTGTCATCGATTACCTGACCACAGAGATCTCCACCTCAAAGCAGAAAAAGTTCAGCCTGGTGACCTTTGTGGATACACCAGGTCTTGTGGACGGTGACATGAAATACCCTTTTGATGTCAACAAGTCCATTCTATGGTTGGGTGAGTAGCTTTGTGTCCTCTTGCTTTCTGCTGCTCTGTTTGTTGACTTTGTTCAATAGCTTGCATTCACTGAGCTGTGTATTCATTGCTTTGAAATTCCTCAAAGGATCTCTCTCTCTCTCTCTCTCTCTCTCTCTCTCTCTCTCTCTCTCTCTCTCTCTCTCTCTCTCTCTCTCTCTCTCGCTTCATTGGTTTAAACCTGGTCAGCAGAGTACTGCCAGTGTATCTGATTTGCAATACCTATGCCATATCTGTTTCCACAGTTATGGTTTGGAAATAAATACCTTCTGGTTTATGGTTTTATGATGCAATGCACAGCCCAGTGCGTCCAGTAAACTTGACTGCCCACATACGACAATTCATATTCTAAAGTTCCGAAGCAGAATGCTGGTTTTTCAAATGCTGGAATGCTTTTTCTTCTCTCCCCCCCCCCCCCCCCCCCCCCCCCCTCCATACACACACAGAGAATAAATTGCAATGCTGATACCAGACTACATAAAATATAGTATACAGTTGGTTTCTGTAGATGTACGCAAGAAACCTACTGAATGACATGTACAACACGCACACACACACGCACATGCACACAGAGGGTGATGGGATGGGTGGGAGAGATGTATCCCAGTTCTTGCCTGCATACATTAACACTTGGCATACATAGTTACAGCAGTGACTGCATCTTTACACACATGTATGCCACTGCTATGAATATAATTGATTCCTTACATTTTGTTGAAAAAAGGAAAAGCAGCCCTTCTCCCTAGGTGAACAGTGTTTTGTATGGAAGTCAATCTATGTCAGAACATGAGGAATTGTCTGTTGTGATACAAGTGTTTTTCAGCTGCATATCTGTAACTTGTGATCCCAAGAAGAAGAAAATGTATGCACTTAGAGCAGGACAACATTTTTGCCTTTTACATTTATGGACATAGAACTTGGCAAGTAAGATGATCAAATCTAACTCTTTATCTGATGTTACAATATTCTCTGCAACCTCAAGCAAAATCAGAGCTTCGGAAAAGCCCAATTTTGTTTGAATTTACGCAAGTCTCTTTGGTTGAAGCTGACACCAACAAAAAGATGAATGGCATTGACTTGTTCATTTATTGGTGCCACTGGCACAGAAGACATGTGTTCAAATACCACACAGCTGTGTTATATTCTTGCTTGGGGGGGGGGGGGGGGGGGGGGGGGGGGTCAGTCTAGAAAACAAGTGGAATATGAGGGGTTTTGTTGGGATGTGTGCTTCTCTTGTAATGTGGTTGATCAGGGCATGATGATGTGGCCAGTGGCAATTGCATTGTCTGCACCGTGTGGCATTTGAATGGCCTTTCTCTGGTCTGCATCAGTCCTGTTTTGCTGCAGCAGTCATTAGGCAAAGATTGACACCATCAAAAATAGCAACATGCTTGACATGCTGTCCATATAAGGTTACAGACACAAAGAGAAAGCAGCACGACATCTTTGACTTTGAGGGCTTGCCACAACCTAGAATGGTTTATTCTAATTTCAAGGAACGTGACATAGTGTCCGAGTCCCAGCTGTCATGGGTATACTATTAGAACAAATTTAATCCAAAGCAATTCTATCATACAATCCCCAGCTGGAGGGAGGTCAGGGATGTCTGATGTGTTCATGTCTGGAATATTAGGGAATATTGGTAATGGAATATCCTCTATCTCTCTCTCTCACACCCACATTTTTGTGTGTGTGCTTAGCCCTCTTGCACTGTGTTTTCATTTTCTTGATAATAGTCCATCTCCTGACCTTTTTCCCAGAACATGTTGAAACATTTTCCGTGGTATGGCTCTTGTTGAGCAGCTAGATGATAGCTCGCAACCATAATTATGGCACTAGTGTTTGCCATTATATTTAAAATAATTTTTTGTTCTTTCTTTGTATATTTTTCTTTAATACCGTATCACTGAATTGGATGGAATGGTTGACAATACTCGCATGATAGCCTTGCATGTTTTTTTTTAACAAGGGCGATACGAAAAGACTAACCCTTGCAAAACTGGTGTTTAATGTTTGTGTTAATGTATGTTTTGTGTTATATTTGTGTGGGGATGGATTTTGTGGATTTGTCTTAAGAAAGGATTTACATAAATATATATTGAGAGAGAGAGAAATGAAGAGTTTTGAAATATGCATTTGCATATGATGGGAGTTAGGTTTTCCAGAGGTCTCTGTAACGACTCGTGGGTGGAACTCTTAACAAGTTGTTTGAAGGCATGGTGCTGCAAGTTTGAAAATGATCAAGTAAGGAAAGTGTTTGTTTTTAAACACACAAAAAAAATGATGTTCCTGAGACTGCTGAGTCCCTACATAAAAAAATAAAAAAATACCAATGTTTTTTGCCCAAAGACTAAAAGAGGGACCCTGACAGGAAATCTGGATGCTGCTCACTTCAGTGTGAGGTGGATAACCATTTGGAGATCAGGTTGAAATGGAGGTTGGGTTGCAATCTTGGTGCACAAAGCTGGCCGTTCCATCTGCGTCACTAACCCTTTTCTCATTAAGTGGGCTGCTAACCTGATCCTTCAGTGCTTGCAGAACCAAGCGGTCAGCACATGTTAAAAAAAAAAAAAAAAGGTAATAGAGAGGGAATGGTATTTGATGCAGAGGCCAGTTGTTGCCAGTGATTGGAATATCATGATTAGAATTTTCTAGAACACTGACAGTGAACAGGTGTCTGTTCCTGTTGCAAGATTAGTGATGCCAGTCATTATTGTTCAGTTACCTTCATAGAGGTGCAGGGGCGTTTATGTGAAGTAAGGATGTTGCGTTCCAGATTATGTGAAATGAAACCGAAACGGTATGATTACATCAGCTGTCACTAATGTCTGGTACGCCTCTTTAGACTTTAATGCTGGAGCTGATGAGGGTACCTGCTAATTTAAAGTTCTGAAACTAGAAAACATGGATGGGTGTGTGTTTTTTGCTTTTGTTTGCAGTTATGTTAGAATGTGTGCTTGCTGTAAAACTAAAAGTGTGTAACGTTGAAAATGCAGATATTGTACCATACCATACTTCCTGGCAAGTCTTTTGTACAGATGTTGACCTTCTGTTGACTTAAGAAAAACTCTCCCAAACATTCTCAATAACATGCTTTGGTCACTTCAGATTGGTCTGGAAAATCCCACTCATAACAGTTATGTTGGTTAATAATGAAAAACTGTGTGTAATCCAGAAGCTTGTTTACCATGATACGCCAAGCTCATGGAGTGATAAGAACCAAATAAAAGTACCCAGTAGGCAGAATGCTACTATCTGGGGAGGGAGGCACACACAAAGGTTTCTGCATGTAAAGGAAGTTGGTGTTGGCCAGAGAAACCATTGAATTTTGGGTGTTTCTTGCATGCAGATAACTTGTATTGATTATTCTGCTGGCAGACAGCCTGTGGGCTGAGCAAGCTAAGGCCCCATAGCACGCCACCTTCCCCACCCCCAGTGGGTCTTTCTGCCACATAAGCATGTGTGTGTTACGCAGGGCAGATGCACCAACAGGAGTACTGCTCTTTAAAAGTGATGACTCTGCATTTTGTCATCATCAGTAAGACCTAAGAGGGAATTTTCTGACATGGGTGTGGGTGGATGCATCTGTCCTTACCTGCAGAGATGGGGGAGGTGACGTCGATATCTGGGAATTCCTGTTGGCTGACGTTCTCCGCTGAATGAACCCTGGGTGCAGTTACATCAACTGGCTTGAAAATGAGAGAGACTCAGAGAGAGAGAGAGAGAGAGAGCCTGTCTGGTGATATTGATCTTGGGTGATGAAATACCTGCTGTTTCGTTGTTCCGAAGGCATGGTGTGCAGAGAGTAGCGACTTTTATGCCAGCTCCCTTATTACTATGGACCTTGCACACTGTACCTTCACATTTTTATTTTTTATTTTTTATCGGGCTAGATGGATTATATTGACTGAAAAATGTGTATATATTACATCCTAAAACTCCCATGCTGGCCTCCCTATTCAGTATTTGCCTTTGTGGTCTAGGGTTGTTGTAGGGTGCTTCACACTTTCATGGCTGTGACATGTCTTCCTGTGAATGTGACCCTTCTTCTTTCACAGTGGCTAAACAGAGCATGGTGATAAGGTTGTACTGCTACAAGGGTCTTGGCGCTCAGTTTCAGTTTGTGTTTTGACAAGGCTGTTGTCTCACTTGTCCATGACTAGAGCCTTCTGTTTCCATTGTGTGAAAAGGGAAATATGCAGGTTCAGATAGTTTAGGCTCAAAAAGTTAAGTGCATATGCACACAAAGTATGTTCTTGTTTTGTTTAGTTTTTTCCTGTTGTCTTTTACCTTATTCCTTGCAGGAAATTTGGTAAGGACCAGGCTACAGCAGCTGCAAGAGCAGTGTTGATGATTCCTATCAGTGTGTGCAGGGATAAATTTCCATGTGTTCAAACAAGGAGATGACTGCTAGTACTTGGGATTTTTAACATGTGTCCAGATGCATGTGATTGGACGTGAGGGCTGTTAACCCTTTCATCGCCAGCAGAGCATGCAAAGTATACCCCTGGAAACCAGCAATGCTGAAGTACGCTGCAGCTGAGAACCAGCTGTGCTGGAGTGCTGCATTGCAGATCACTACCTACCTACTTTAAACTGCTGTATCTTCTCAAGCACTCGCCTGGTCTTATTCATCCATGCGTCAATTTAAAGACAAATGAATGGAGCATGAAATGGGTGGTTTATTTTGATGTCATAGAATTGATGGAATGCATATGTTTAGTGGTTTTGCTTGATTTGTTTACAATTCACTCCCAATAAAGTCAACAAAAGAAAATCTCAAACTGAACCACTGTCACTGTCAGCGGGGAGTACATTCAGTTACTGATCATCCATAACCATGCTCATTGCTTGCTTTGTACTGTAACAGTTTTAGCTGAGGAACAGCTCATTGATGAAGTGATAGCCATTTTTGCAAGTCAACTTTTTTTAAATCCAAAACACAGTAAAAATTTAACAAAGACAAAGAGATTTCAGCATCAAATGAAAGCTGGTATTGTTTTTGTCAAGTGACTAACTTTGGGACCACATGTAGTGTCATTCACAAAAGATTCCACTGACCCAAGTCACTGATTGGTGACTTAGGTGTTCAGGCTACAAGTCATTGCTCAGCAACATTGGCATTCTGGCTACAAGTTGCTGATCAACGACTTTAGTGACGAAAGGGTTAAATGCCATATGAGAGTCTTCCCTGAAAGTTGACTCCAGGAAGGAAATCCCCTCTGTCAAACTCTCTGTTTTGGATTTTTGGTCTGATGCTCTGCCTATAATACACATTATGGCTTGCACAGTATTGTCATTTTGTTGCACTTGATCGCTCTGGAACTTGGAGCTGATTTTTATTTATGTTTATGCAAGCAAGTTGCCTATTCATATCATCAAATGAATGTTGCATTTATGCATGGTGTGTTTCAGGTGACCTTGCTGACTTGATCTTTGTTTTCTTTGACCCCATTGGTCAGGCGCTGTGCAAGCGTACGCTGAACCTGGTGGAGAAGCTGAACGAGAAGCATGCAGACAGGATGCGCTTCTACCTGAGCAAGGCAGACGAGGCAGGACATGAGAGCGATAGGCAGGTACCTCCACAGATTGACGCACCTTTCAAAGAAAATCCTCTCCCCACTCCCCCAGGACAGAAGACATGGTTTTGCTTTAAGACGGAAGTTGGTGAAGCATGTTTGAACATGCACCTGATCAGGTTTAGCTGGGCCCATGGTACACATGTCTTGGAAAGGCAGACTGACATGCATATATGCTGTTTTGATCAGTACTGTTAATAAGTTGTGTGGTTTTTTTAAGTAAATGCCCTCCTTTTTTTTTTTTCCTCCTTTTTTCCCCCTCAAACTCTAGGGTGGGTGGGTGGGTTGTGTCACGATGACATCCTTAAAGAAACAGTGTATTAGAGGTGAACAAATTTACACAGGGCCCAGATGCTTGTAAAAATAGGCAGCGTAAGAGAAAACAGTTTCTGTATCTCATCTTTCATTTGTCAACAGGTTAAAGAAATTGTGGGGGTGGGGGGTGCTGAAAACATTGTACTTGTTGTAAATTGAGGAATAAGTGCCTTGTTAACAAGAGTTTTTTGTTTTGTTTTCAGCGTGTTATGATGCAGATTGTACAGGAGCTGTGCAAGCGACCAGGTTTGAACCGAACAGGCTTTGACATGCCAACCATCTATGTCCCAACCTTGAACCAAAAGGTAGGCAGCATCAGCCGTTGCACTTGTGTTAACATGCTATCATTTAGGACAACACTCACCAGTTAGCATGCTGTCATTTCATACCTTCATCAGTTAGCATGCTGTCATTTAATACACTCGTCAGTTGACGCAACACAGAATACTGCATTTATCCCATTACAGGAAATTGCAGCACTACTAGTAGGGTTGTTCTTGATATTGGTGGGTTCATTAGTTCTTGGTGTCGCCAAACTGCGAACCAAAACCGTGGTTATTGTGTAGCATCATACTACCACAACCTTTTCCAGTAGAATACATGTTCCCCAACACAGGCTGGCTGTGACATTTTCAGTAGGGACTTGTTTTTACTGCAGTACAATGCAGTACATTTGTCCCCTTTTTTTCCCTCTCTCTTGTCTTTTTTCTTTTCTTTTTTTTCCTCCATCTTTTTTATTTTAGCAAAAGCAGGTTGTTTTATACTGGAACATTGTCAGTTGTATAGCGTAACTTAATTAGCTTTTGCTTTTTTCCCTTCCACTTCATTTCAATAAATTCAGGTTTACTGCATTGTCAGCTGTAATACATAATTTAATTAACTTCCATTTATAACTTTTTTTACATGGCTAATTGTATTATTGTGTCTGTTTGTTAATGCTCTGTAATGAATGGAGCATCATCACCAAGACAAATTCCTGTGCACATTTTAACATCCCTTGCAAATAAATATTCTTGAAACCTTATAATTTCCAATACTTGGGTTGGTGCCACATTGTTAATATTGATTTCTGCTTGCATTAAGTAGTTGCACTTGAAAGGAGACTCCCTTTCCCAAACTATCTACATTTAGATGGTCTTCCATGGATGGTTTGGTCCTGAAGATGAAAAATGCTGGCTTGTGCCATTCTGAACAGGGACTTGTACAGGGAGCTTTGCATGCTCACTGTCTTTGTGCTCTATGTGGGAATGACGCCAAGTCCTCTTTTGTAGAGCAGCCGGTGTACAAACCAGATAGAGGAGGTGTGTAAAGATGTAGAGAAGACCATCAACCAGACAGTGCAGAACACCCTCAACTCGCTGGAGCGGGACTGCGACCAGATCTCGCAGATTGTGGACGAGAAGCTCCGGGAGGATAGGTATGACTGCATGTTTTCCTTGTGTAGCTGGCTGAGGTAGTCTGGTAGTGATGAAAACAGTTGGCACGGGACTACAAAGCAGTTTCTTGGTGCTTACGGAAGTTGATGGGAAATTGTGCTGGTTCCTTGATTATTGTGGAAGTTGATGGCAAATTGTGCTGGTTCCTTGATTATTGTGGAAGTTGATGGCAAATTGTGCTGGTTCCTTGATTATTGTGGAAGTTCATGGCAAATTGTGCTGGTTCCTTGATTATTATGGAAGTTGATGGTAAATTGTGCTGGTGCTGATTGCCAGCAGAGTGTACAATGCATAGAAGTTGATGGTGAATTTTATTGGTGCTGATCGCCACATGTCTGTCCAAGGATTTGTTATCTTTCAGAGCATTGAAAATAGCAGCCATCAAAATGTTTAACCCCATCACTGCCCCAGCCCGTAAAATTTCCAGGCTGTAAGATGCATACATGCATCTGCAGTCTGTATATTTTCCTGTCCTATAGCACATCTACTTTCAATACTATGCATCTCAGTAAAAATCCTTGAACATGCCAGTGCTAAAAAGAAAACAAAAGGCTTAAAGGTTTCAAATTTCGCACTTTCAATGATCAGTTTTAAGTGACATCATGGCAGTGAAGGGGTTAAGAAGTGAGTGTACAATGAATCCACCCGACCACCATGCTTGACTGCATGACCATCGTTGCTCGCCTGTCTGCTCCCAGGTCAACAGACCAAGGGAGACAAGTGAAAGCGGAAGCCGATGGTCCATTTTTAATAGTCATTTTCTTTCAGTGCGCAGGGGTCACGCAACTTCAGAGCCAGGATGCGAGGGTTGTGCTACAGTTTGCTGGGCATGATTCTGCCGCTGTTGCTGTTGGCAACGTTCCTGATCAGTACATCGCATGCCACTTTGACTTCTCTTCTGGGAGATGAGCTCATGATGGTCATCGACACCTACATGGTACACTTCTTTTTCTCTTTTCTCATTTTTGGGGGTAGGATATTTCAGAAGCCAGTTTTATTTTGTCCCTGTTGGTGTTGTTCAAAGGAAGAAAACTTTTTTTATTTTATTTTTTCAAACCTGACGTCACCTTATTCACCATATACACTGCGTGTGTCGCAAGGTTTTGCCAATTTTGGTAGATCTTTCTATCTTAACTTGATAAACATGCAGCTATACTCTTCAATCTCATCTGGACAGCTAAGGTAGTTTTTGTTTTTAGATTAGTGCCAGTCTTCTTTTTGTGTTTTAATATTTTCATATTTTGTTTTCATAGCCTATATGTTATGAGAGGTCTTTTGAAACTGGTGGTGTGATTTTTTTTGCAGGGCCCACTGAGTACGCTGTGGCGGAAGGTCCCAGCTGAGTATTCCAACTATGTCTTGGGGGGGATTCTGGCTCTGGCCATCCTTATGCTGCTGATCGCCAAATTCACGTCCAGGTCAGTCCCAGTGGCAACACTGCTGCATGTAGATCAGATGGGGCCAGCCCATGATGTCCAAATTTGGACTGGAACCTAGCATTAATTTTGTCCTTTATGTCAACATCTTGGTAATTTCAGCTGTCAAGGGAGTAGTCTTACTCTTAGGACTGTGCTTGCAGACACAGAGAGTAAAGAACGAGTGATTTACAATAAGGAAATTGAGCTGAGAAATTCAGTGCAAGTCAGCCTGGCCTCCGTTTTGCACTTTGACCTGACTGGGAGTGGCTCGTTCAGTGCAGATGTAGGTGGGAAAGTGTTTTGTGTTCCTGGAAAGCAAGCATGCCCATCAGACTTCACAACAGTGTAGAATAGTTGCAGGATGGGAGAGGGGAGTAATACAGTATCCTTGCTAATGTGTAATGACTATTTCAGATTTGTATCACTTTGTTGCAGAACTGCTCCAACTTTAACTCGCAAGCAAAGGAAGAGTCTCAAGGAAATCAGCGACTACGTGCAGAATGTGGTCAAAAGCAAAAAGGTGAGGAGACTGTCTGTTTTTTCTCACAAGCTCCATTCTTTTCTTTTTGTGAGCAGTTACCTGAACTGGCATTTACTGGCATCAAACTTTTTGGTATCCTTCGTGGGCATTAAAAACCAATGATTTACATACGTTTGTGACCCGAGTGCTAGTGCACCAAATCTCTTGATGATACATTTGTTGGGTTCAAGCACTATGCATGAGAAGTTACAACAGTACACAATCTAATAATGCCTGTGAGAGAGTCAGGCCAAAGTAAAGGGGTTTCAGAAGTTTTGAACTGGGAGAGAGAATGTGAACATAGTTTTAGTTGCTGTTAAGACCCTGGTTTCAGCAGTCCCTTGAAAGCATTCTTTGTGCAGCAGCAACTTTATGCTTATATTGTCTTTGTAGGAGATGACAAGAATGATCACTGCATGCTGTTTGTGCAACAGTAAAACTCTTGACCTTTAGGTTTTTCATGGAGCGTGAGGGGACTCATCTGTCACTATGAAAGAGATCTTCATTCTGGATCATCTTATGAGATGGAGTTGTAGTAGTAATTATTGGCTGTACTTTTAGGTCACTGCGTAAAACTCTTGAGTTTTGTTTCCCTGTATTGCAGCAAACATTGTACGCAGAGTACCTGAAGCAGTCCGTGGCTGATCAAGACCTGTGAAAAATCGGTCGTTTCCAGTCATGTCCCCGAGCCTACCCAAACCTCCTTAGAGTTTACTTCATCCCGTGACGACAAGCTTCTTCAAACAGAATGCTGGAGTTGCCATTTTATCATGACACCGACAGTTATGGCACGAACCGACGGGGCTAAAAGTGGACATTGCCGGAGTTGGACTATTGTGGACAAAAGGTGCAGAAAGTTAGGAGTGCCCTGAAGGGGCTTTGGGCAGTGTGTGCCCTTGACAATTTGGACTTGGTGATGGATGCATTTCCCCTTGATGGACGTTGGGTCTCGCCTGGAATAGTTTTTGGTTGTCAGTATTTGGGGCAGTTGGCATCCTTTCGCTGGCTGTAATCTTGGCAAAATAGCTGAGGGGAGAGACAGAAAGTTAGTTTCTGCTGTTACAAATTCTCACATCAGAGAGGGGGTTGAATTTCTCTACTAAACAAAATTGTTCCTGAATTACGAAAAAAAAAAAAAAAAAAAAAAAAAGGGAAAAAAGAAAAAAGTCCCCCCCCCCCCCCCCCCCCCATCTGAAGTTTCCCTAGTGTTGCCTTGGAAACCTATCCCATGATGAGTGAATCATTTTCTTCTTTGTTCACAAGGAAGACCTCTTGCTATGCCTCTCTCCTTCAGGCAGTTGACAGTTTCTATGCATGTATTTGTTGCACCCCACATTGGTGAAATCTGAATCGTGAAATGTTCTCTTGTGAATGCTGGATGGTGTTTTTCTTTTGTTTTTCAGTGCAATATTTTGTGTTGTTATGCACTGTTTCAAAGGCAGCATTTGAGAGTAGCTGGTGAGTTGTGTCTATGTATACCCTTTACTGTTCACTGGAATTGGCTGGGATGGCAACAGAAATAAAGAAAATGTTAAAACTTGTAATCCCTTTCCCTCTCACACACACAATGTGGAGAACGTAAAAAATTATTTGCTCTTGAATAATGAGGATTTTGTGAACAATGGTGGTGGGGTTTATAACTTGAATATTAAAACGTGTATTATGCGAGTGGTACACTTCACCATAAATGTTGGAAACTTTGCCAACTGCTTTTTGGGGCATTGTTCTTGTACTTAATTTAAAAAAATAAAAAAATATCCTTGCTAAAACGGTGGTGACCTGTCTGTTCTACCACAATAATCTCTTAAAAGTGCTACAGCCATCAGAGGTGTCACCTGTTTTTCAACACAAAGAGCCAGTGCTTCCACAAACACCCTTTCAAAACTATATTTTCTTTGTACGAGTAAGGGGAAAAGGGTAGCAGGCGACTGCTGTGATGTATCAGCGCTGCACTCAGATTCTGAAGCTTCGACAGGGTTAATGCTTTAGCATTGCTCTCAAAATTCCATTTTTTTTACAGAGATTCCCTGGTTCTCTTGTGTTTCAGTTGTCACTTGTTGTAGATGTTTGTAGTCTATGTGTCTGGTTCACATTAAAGCAAAGGCAGCTATGTGCTCATGTGAAGTATTCCAACCTTGTTGAATCTTTTGTCCCAAGGTTACACACTGACAGGACAATTAAAATCCAATTACTAACTTGTTGAATCTTGTTTGTAAAGAAATGTATTTTTGAGAAAATGGGCAATGTGTACACAGGGGGAAAAAAAATAAAGTATTTTGAGCTGAATTTTCATGTGTTATGAGTGAATGGTGAGTTGAAATCGGTGCAAAATGTTGCTGTTGTTTTCAGAAGGGGAAGCAAAGGTCAGGAAGCAACTACTTGCATGTTTTCAGGCTAACTTGTGCATCAGACTCGCCAGGGTAGAGCCAATTTGTTCGTTTACTCTTGCCAATGAAGAGTATGCCAATGAGGAGCAGAAAAGGCTTGGCTCACGATGTTTTCAGTACTTTTGCCACACTTCCGGCCTTATTGTCGCCGACAACTCAACTGCTAGGCACAAAGTGGCAGCACTCTTCCGTTGTGTTCATCACCCTGATAAACCATAATGGTTGACTGGGTGTAAAGCACCAGGTTGCTTGCTTACTCCGTTTTGTTTTTGAAAACATTGGATTTTTCCAAATGAGACCAGAAATCATGTGTAAAAACTGCTGTGTTTTGCTTTTTAATTCCATGTGGCCTGTGCTGCTCCTTTGCTTTTGGTTCCCCCCTTTAAAGGAACTGGCTCACACTAAACCAGTTTCATCCAACAGAATGAAAATTTGAAATCCAGGATTTGTACTTTAAAAGGCTTCCTTGATCTTGTATTCAATTTCAAAAATTGGTGTGTGTGTCAGATAGCAGCATTAAGAATGCACATGCACAATAAATGTCCTAGCTTGCTGAGTCGTGCAAGCCATCTCCGATGTGGGCATGGTGTTGGTGTTGCCCGAGGATGCAGGAAGATGTATGGCCATCATCTGTGACATCTGGTCACATTCAGAGGAATCTTGATACAAAATAAAGTCAAGCATTTTAACAAAATCCCTGAATTTTAGGGTTTATTTTGATCTCTTCTTCTGTTTGTTGCAGAAAGGCTGGTTACCAGTATAAAAACAACCAATTGTGTAAATCATTTTTTAATTTTTTTTAAATTCACAATAAATCTTGATACGTATTTTAGCCCCAAAATATATAAACTGGTAACGATCTGCATTTTGGCAAACATTCGTTCCATGTACAGCATGTTATACTTTTAATCGATATCATCATCTGCTTGCTCAGAATAACTCCCCGTAAAATCAATGGCTGTGTGTGAACCATGGACTCCATGAAAAACGTGCCGGTATGTAATGATGTAATGGATTGCTCTTAATGAGATGGGTCTCATCGGTTCACCAAATCAAGAATATGTTTGGGCACACTTGGTCTGGAGTTCTGTCTTAATGAGCTAGGTCAGAGCATCTTGATGATGCACAGCTTAACATCCTCGGATGTTAGGTTGACAAATTAGGGACAAACTGACCAGTGCGTAAGCATGGTACAGTGTTGCTTTACGTCCACAGAAACCATAAGGCTCATTAGGACAGGGAGCCCAGGACAGCCGCCTCGACCTTTTCACAGCTCCTGAGCATCTTAAAGGACCTAGAGCATTCTAAGGAGCTAGGTCAGAGCATCTTTAAGAGCTAGGTCAGAGCAGGGAACACGATCAAAAGCAAGGCTGGACTGCCATTTTTGTGCATTAATTCCAAAATTTCAACTTGTTTTCAAACTTGTGACCTGCCCTGACCTAGCTCATTAAGAATGACCCCAGGTGAACACTGTGCCCAATCTTACTTTTGACTTTGTGACCCGACATGACCTCCCTCGTGAATATTTTGAAGAATGTTCCAAGATGGCGTCAATCCAGCTGTAGCCATCATCGCACACAACTTCAGTTTTTCAAGCCAGTCATCTGCACAGCTTTTCAGGCAAGTCATTAATATTAAACAATGAAGTACAAAAACGACCATCATATAACTGATAATAAACATGTCGCATTGTACTTTGTAGATGATGTAAAGAATGCAATGAACTTCACAACTGGAGAAAAACATCTTCAACTGTAATGAACACCTCACATTGTGGAAGATATAATGCAATTAACTTCACAACAGGAGAAAAACATCTTCAACTGTAATGAACATCTCACATTGTGGATGATGTCACATTGTGGGCAATGTAAAGAATGCAATTCACAACTGGAGAAAACATTTTCAACTGTAATGAACACCTCACATTGTGGATGATGTAAAGAATACAACTCACAACTGGAGAAAACATTTTCAACTGTAATGAACATCTCACATTGTGGATGAACATAAAGAATGCAATTAACCTCACAACTGGAGAAAACATCTTCAACAGTAATGAACATCTTGCATTGTGGGCAATGTAAAGAATGCAATTATCTCTATGATCGGAGTGAACATCTTTTAACTGGTCATTCCCATTATTTCTGCACAAAAGAGCATGAAAAACGGGCAAAAAATCTGCTGTAAGATGCAAAACTTTTTGAGATCATCCTTGGAAACATGCACAATTACAACTACTATTCACAAAAGTGAATCATTAAAAGAAGCTGAAAGGACACTTGCCTGAATTTGGTTTCAGTCAGCATAGAAACATTTTGAATTGTCTGTTTCTGCAGGGTCTTTTTCTTCTGATCGATGCACTGTCAACATACATATCTAAAAATGGATCCAGAGAAGCTAACCTAGCCAATTAGTGAGCAGGAATCTTATTAGAAATAAAAAATTTATTGCTCTGCACTGGGGATCCATTTTTGGCAAGAAGAGGGGAAATTTCCCTTGTCTGAAAACTGGAAAATATATATATATCTCTAGGTTGTAATAGCTGTTTTTGGTATAACTCGCACTATATATTTCAAACTGCTGCAGCCTTAAAACTGAGCCAGCCAACCAAACCAAATACAATAAAATGTCTGAAAGTGTAAAACTGGATGCACTGCACTATCTCCCAAAATTAAACAGCTTCCAAGAAAAAGCCACTGTTGCACTTTTTGTCACACTTCAACTTGGCTGATCTGAACACATCCCATTTTTTAATGTTTTATTTTACATATTTTTTTTATATACTACATTTACAGCTTGGCCATGCATGAAACGGCCATACAGGTGTAAACTCGGACAAAACTTAAACGGGGAATGAAACAAAAGAAGTACACCACAGCAATTCGCCATGATATAACCACGCCAGTTGACTGGGCGTCAAACACTAACTTACCACTACTACACCACAGCAAAGACCTTGAGTTGTCTGCGGTAACTCTTACCTGGTACGCAAATGTAAATACATGGTAAATAATATTCCCCCCCCCCCCCACCCCCGTCCAAAAGTGCCAGTGGTGAACACATTCACTCCCCCCCTCCTGCCTCCCCCCCCCCCCCCAACACACACACTCTCTTAAAGTGCCAGAATGAACCCCCCACCCCACCACTGAAAGTGCCAGTGATGAACCCACAAACCCTCAACCCCCATTCTCCTTCCTCCAGATCACAACTGGAACCATTTGAACACCAAAGCAATCCACACCCAATCAGTGACTGGCACCAGCTCTGCTACAGTTCCCCCCACTTAGCTCCCCAAGCACCCCCACATTCCTAACTGGTGGTTCTGCGCTGTCACCCCCCCCCCCCCCTCTGCTGCCCCCCCCCCCCCCAATGCCAGATAGAACTGCATGCAAATTGCTATGCATCACATGACAGACACTTTTTTCCATATGTGAAGCATACAAATTGCAATGTATCCAGACATAACAGGACACTTTTCTGGATGTAATGCATGCAAATTGCAATGTATTGTGACATAGCGGACACCTTTTCCATATGTGAAGCATACAAAGTGCAATGTATCCAGACATAACAGGACACTTTTCTGGATGTGATGCATGCAAATTGCAATGTATTGTGACATAGCGGACACCTTTTCCATATGTGAGGCATGCAAATTGCAATGCATCCAGATGTGACGGGACACTTTTCTGGATGTAATGCATGCAAATTGCAATGTATTGTGACATAGCGGACACCTTTTCCATATGTGAAGCATACAAATTGCAATGCATCCAGATGTGACGGGACACTTTTCTGGATGTAATGCATGCAAATTGCAATGTATTGTGACATAGTGGACACCTTTTCCATATGTGAGGCATGCAAATTGCAATGCATCCAGATGTGATGGGACACTTTTCTGCATATAATACATGCAGATTGCAATGGATCGTGACATAACAGACACCTTTTCCATATATATATATGTGAAGCATACAAATTGCAATGCATCAGGCATAATAGACACCTTTTCCATATGTGATGCACTGAAACATGACAGACACTTTTCATGACATGACATGACACTTTTTTCCACATGTGATGCATGCAAACTGCATTGCACCAAGATGTGACAAGACACTTTTCCATATACTATATTGCTCGGCATTGCAACCGACATGCTTGACACTGAAAACTGACATTTAAAAAAATTCACACTTCTGTGCATGCCGGAAACACAAACACACATTTTAATCGTATTTAAAACCTGACAAAAATAACATTTTATTTGAAACAATACTCTGCACACTACAACTTGTGTGCAAACTATAAACTACTACTTCAATAATCCCTGTTGAATACCAAAAACAGGCATGCACAGTAGTGTAACGTCAAGTAAAACAATTTCGTAACAATAGGAATTTTTACTGATACAATCCAGATCCAGATCACTGGAAAGGCCTGTGGCTGCCTGTCGAAAAGACAGGTGTCTTTGGCTTTGGTTTCCATGTACACAAAGGCACCCACCAATCACATGTCCATTGTGGACAACAGTCCAGTGTGTTGGGTATATGCATGTACGCTGACTTGTCATTACACAAGCAGTCCAAAGCTGATTTTGATTTCACTCTCTTATGATATTGCTACACTGTTAGAAAGTACCCCTAAGTCAGCCCTTGTTTGGATCAGGCTTAAATCTTCCAAAACGAAAAAGGCACAATTTAAAATGATACACGCATATAACTATGGCTTGCACGACCGGTCACAAAAAACAGTGTCCATTTTTTAACCAGCTTACCCTGCCACGAGCCACAGAAACAGTTATTATATTCAGGAAACTAACAGACTGTTATGAGATGCAGCAAGTTAACATGGAGGAGAACGGAAAACAACCTGCAGATACCACAGTATTTAACCATTTCACTGCCATGGTGTCACTTGAAAACAACCAATGCAAGTAGGAAATCTGAAATCCTTAAGCCTTTCTGTTTTTTCGTATTATCAGGGGAAAGGTTTTTCATCAAAACCCACTCTGTGAAATTAGATTTGTTACAGGACTGGATAATATACTGTATGCAGGCGTGTGTGAAAACTTTTCAGCCAGGAAATTTTACATGCTGGGACAGGGAAGGGGTTAAAACGGCTTTCATTACTTATGACTGGACTTGAGGTCTGATTGTTATCAGGCTAAATGTGAACTCAGGCAAAAGCTAGCACATCAGTTCACACATAAATGACTGTTATTAGAAATGACAAACCTACAAGGAAAAGAACGGAACAGAACCTGCAAATACCACAGTCTTTGAAACAGCTTTCATTAACTGTGACTGTTCACAGTCTAAATAAGGAAGAGAATGGAACACAACCTGTGAATACAACAGTATTTGAAACAGCTTTCATTAACTGTGACTTGATACCACAGTATTTGAAAATACCACAGTATTTGAAACGGCTTTCATTAACTGTGACTGGGCTCAGCATCTAAATAAGGAAGAGAATGGAACACAACCTGTGAATACAACAGTATTTGAAACAGCTTTCATTAACTGTGACTTAATACCACAGTATTTGAAAATACCACAGTATTTGAAACGGCTTTCATTAACTGTGACTGGGCTCAGCATCTAAATAAGGAAGATAATGGAACACAACCTGTGAATTCCACAGTATTTGAAACGGCTTTCATTAACTGTGACTGGACTCGGTGTCTGAATTATTATCAGACTAAATGTGAAGTCTGGCACCAGCACATCAGTGCACATGTTATTACTAATACGAGACGCAACAAACATACAGACACAAATGTATATATATATATATGGTCATTTGTTGACTGCAAATACATTTTTGTTGTTGTTTGCCGCAAATAAGTTTTTGTTTTTTAACATAAATTTCTGTTGGTGCAACTTGCTGATACATGTTAGCATAATAATTGTAAGATCAGTCTAAGATCACTTATGTGAAAAGACTAAAGCAAAGAAGAAGAAAAAAGATGCAACAAACCTACATTATGGAGGAGGAGGAAAATACAATCTGAGGGATACCCATGGACTATTTGACACACCTGTCATCAGATTCAATCTGAACTCTGGTAATAAACGGTACATCAACAACTGCAAAACAAAGTCTGAACTATGAGCATTATGGAGAGAAAATGCACCTCCCCCCCACCCCCCAATTTTTTTTAGACATAAAAAGAGATCACACTGACAATAATAATAACAGAAACTTGTAAAGTGCCTATCCCATGGCTCAAAGCGCTGAACAAACATAATATGACACACATAATGTACATCGAGATTGAAAATGTTACCCACAGCTTAACAAAAGTTAACACACAATCACAAACCACATCAGCAGCATGCCAGGAAAAAAGCAGAAGAAAAAAAGAACCACATGCAGCTGCAGTCAGCCCGAACAGCTACAGCCACATATGTATAATTATAAAATGAACTACAGGATCTTTAACGTGCATTTGGGATCTTTTTGCACGTGTACGTGTCAAAGCTATAAATCAAAATCTGCTAGAATCAGAAATTAAAACTGTGATTTCTTCTGGTAGAAATCAAAATTGCGATATGTACTGGCATGATTTAAAATCCTACCGGCAAAGATCCCAATTTTGATATCTCCCAGGAAGAAATCCCAGTTTTAATTTCTCAAATCCTACCAGATTTTGATTTGTAGTATATATTGTACCCTGGCATAATACACAGAGGGGACCGCAGTTCATGGTCCCAGGCAAAGAACTCTTGCAGAGTTTGCATGAAGTGAACTCCAACCTTCGAGAGGGTGCAAAGTCCGCCACTCAAGGTCCCCCATCTATGCAGTGACCACACTTGATCACGTCTTACACAGACCTGTTTACACTCAAATACAGATACGGGTACCCTTGTAAAATTGTTGCAATTTTAAACAAAAGTTAGAGTGCATTTTCCTTTCTTTTTCTGTTTCATAGCATTTTTTAAAGAAAAGTTGGAGCATTTTCATTTCTCTTCTGTTTCATTTGGTTCTCAGTGAAAAGTATGTTTTAAAATAATTTCAATTCAGCTTCAAGAAAAATGGTGAATGCTCATATTTTGCGGCACAAATACAAGCCTCACTTTGAACTGCCCAAGAATTCAGTGCCAGGACTACACAAAGTGCAATACAGAAACTGACACGATGGCAGCGAGACATCGTGAGGCTTACACGATGCCACCAAAAACTCAGAACTGGGCATCTTCTGGACTGGAAAACAAACAAACTGCAAGAAATATGTCTGGAAATATTTATGGTAATTTATCTTTTTATACATTTTTATATTTTTTTTTGTACACTTAAAATTTAGGCATACAAAATACACTCAAATTGTATGAGTAAACAGGTCTGTGCTTAACTTGACTTACACTCCATACTCTGCACAACTGACTCTTCTGTGGGTTATCTCTGGGTACTTCTTAAGAATACCCAGAACATGAACACAGACTGATTTCACCCAAACAAATCATATTCCAGGATTAACTTAAAAACCAACTTCAATGCCCATGCAAGTCACTGATTACAGTCCTGTTACTTGTAATTTGTAAGCAGCTTTTGCTTAGCAATAAAATCACTCGGCTCTCAATTTTAACAAGCAAATTACAGTTACGAAGTACAAACAGTATACTTCACAGTATATTTCACAGTATTTGTTATACATTCTGGTACATCTTTCTGTCATTTCACTGCGACCGAATGTAATATACTCGGTACTCCAGGCATTATGAACACATGCTAACAAGTACATCAGTTAGCAAAGGCAGGGAAACCCCACAAATAACTCGCAACCAGAGTTCAATTTCTTCTCTTCAAACCTCCACCTGGTCATAAAAGCACAGGGTTAAACGTAAGGTCGCCACCAGTATGAACACGTAAAGCTCTGTACAGTTTATCTCTCATCATGATCAGAAGAAGAAAAATCTCATCAGGCAGACAAAACTGACAAGTGTATCATCATTTTTCACTGTTTAACTGTTGTTTTGTTGCTTGGAAAAAGGGGCTTATCCTAAAAGTTTGCACGCTTTGCATTAATTGTCATATTCAAGTACATTCTTTTTAACCTTTGGTGTGTTTGAATCTCGTCAGGCTGAGCTGGAAAAATCTCACTTTAGCAGCATTTGAGAAAATGCCAAACTTGGGTTCTGGTCAGGGCCTGCAACAGTGCCAATTAGCTTACACTGAACAAAAAGATAATGAAACGCACCCAGCACATTATCCAGTTGAAAAATGCACTGTGTGCCTTCATAAGGAACCTGTTGGGTGCGTGAGTCTCTCCTGGAGCACTGAGTCCTGGAGCACTGTCTCTCGGAGCACTGACTCTTGGAGCACTGTACTCCTGGGGCACTGACTCCTGGAGCACTGACTCTTGGAGCACGGTACTCCTGGGGCACTGACTCCTGGAGCACTGACTCTTGGAGCACAGCACTCCCGGAGCAGTGTACTCCTGGCGCACCGACTCCTGAAACTCCTGACTCCTGAAGCACTGACTACTGAAACTCTTGACTCCTGAAGCACTGACTCCTGGAGCACTGACTACTGAAACTCTGACTCCTGAAGCACTGACTCCTGGAGCACTGACTCCTAGACCACTGATTTCTGGAGCACTGACTCCTGGACCAGATTCCTGGACTCCTGAAGCACTGACTCCTGGAGCACTGACTCCTGAAACTCTGACTCCTGGAGCACTGACTACTGAAACTCTGACTCCTGGAGCACTGACTCTTGTAACTCTGACTCCTGGAGCACTGACTCTTGTAACTCTGACCCCTGGAGTAGACTCCTGTAACCGACTCCTGGAGCACTGACTCCTACAACCGACTCCTGGAGCACTGACTCCTGGAGCACTGACTCCTGAAACTCTGACCCCTGGAGCCCTAACTCCTGAAACTGATTCCTGGAGCACTGACCCCTGAAATTCTGATTCCTGGAGCACCGACTGCAGAAGCACTGACCCCTGGAGCACTGATTCAGTTAGTAGGCAAACTATGACGATGGTCCCCACCAGGATCGGACTTTTGATAACCCCTCTGCTCTCCGTTCAGCTTTCGGAGGACCAAGAAACTGATTCAGTTCCGGGAGGGACTCATACACCCTACATCTGTCTCATCACTCCCCCCTCCCTCCCCCCCCCCACACACAAACATAACAAGCCTTATTAAGCTACAACTTTCAGCTGCAAGTCCAGTATAAGTTTATGCTTAGAGTTTACAAGCTGAGCTTGAACCAGTTTTTAGAGGTGTCCAAAACGGCAAGTGGTTTCCAGAAATTCAGGGTTGAAAGGCTGCATGTTCCAGCTAGTATCAACAGTGGTAAACATAACACCCCCTGATCGCAGCATTCCTCAATCTTGAAACCAACCAGCTGAATACCTTGTGACATTAGGAGCGTGCATAAAATTTGTTATTGCTCATCTGAATATCTCCCTGTGCCTCTCCCTGAGAAACAACAGCAGAAGTTCAGAATGCACAACACACATAAAAAACAACAGAAATTTAAAACGCACGCTACGTCTTTGTATTAAAAAACAAATCTCCGAGGGTGTCCCCCAACCCAACCCTGTACCCGAGTCAAACACACCATCCCAACACTGTTTGTACCTGTGTCTGACGCCCCATCCCCATCTCAACATGGTTTGTACCTTTGTCTGACACCCCATCCCTATCCCAACATGGTTTGTACCTGTGTCTGACACCTCATCCCCATCTCAACATGGTTTGTACCTGTGTCTGACACCCCATCCCAACATTGTTCGTACCCATGTCCAACATCCCATCCCAACACTGTTTGTACCTGTGTCTGACACCCCATCCCAACATTGTACTCATGTCCAACACCCCATCCCAACACTGTTTGTACCTGTGTCCAACATCCCATCCCAACATTGTACTCATGTCCAACACCCCATCCCAACACTGTTTGTACCTGTGTCCAACATCCCATCCCAACACTGTTTGTACCTGTGTCTGACACCCCATCCCAACATTGTACTCATGTCCAACACCCCATCCCAACACTGTTTGTACCTGTGTCCAACATCCCATCCCAACACTGTGGTTGTACCTGTGTGACACCCCATCCCAACATTGTACTCATGTCCAACATCCCATCCCAACACTGTTTGTACCTGTGTCCAACATCCCATCCCAACACTGTGTTTGTACCCGTGTCTGACACCCCATCCCAACATTGTACTCATGTCCCACATCCCATCCCAACACTGTGTTTGTACCCGTGTCTGACACCCCATCCCAACATTGTACTCATGTCCCACATCCCATCCCTACACTGTTTGTACCTGTGTCTGACACCCCATCCCAACATTGTTTGTACTCATGTCCCACATCCCATCCCTACACTGTTTGTACCTGTGTCTGACACCCCAACCCAACACTGTTTGTACTCATGTCCCACATCCCATCCCTACACTGTTTGTACCTGTGTCTGACACCCCATCCCAACATTGTTTGTACTCATGTCCCACATCCCATCCCAACACTGTTTGTACCTGTGTCTGACACCCCAACCCAACACTGTTTGTACCTATGTCCAATGCCCCATCCCAACAGTGTGTGCCCATGTCCAACATCCCATTTCAACACTGTTTGTACCCATGTCTGACACCCCATCCTAACTCTGTACCCGAGTCTGACACCCAGTCCCAACACTGTACCCAAGTCTGGCACCCAATCCCAACACTGTTTGTACCCAAGTCTGGCACCCAATCCCAACACTGCTTGTACCTGAGCCCGGCACCCAATCCCAACACTGCTTGTACCAGCGTCCAACACCCAATCCCAACACTACCTGCGCCCAACACCCCATCCCAATACCGTTTGTACCAATGTTTGACACCAAACTGTACCTGCATCTGTCATCCCACCCCGGCACTTTTTGTCCCCGAGTCCGACCCCAAATCACAACACTGCAGCCGTGTCCGACACCCCATTCCGACACTGGTTGTCTGTGTGTCTGCCATGCAATGACGACAAAAAGATGCACACGCATCAGTTGGTGGACAGGGTGCCCTCACAGCTTGGTACAGTCTCTGGGAGGGTCAGACCAGTCCCCTTTGTTGCCAATGTCCACAAAAGTGGGCATGGCGCTGGGCGTCTCCGAGACCAGGGTGCTCCTGTTGGCAGACGAGGGACTTGTCCACTCCATCACCGACTTCAGACTGTGCTGGAACTTCTGAAGGCAGAAATGGAGAATAAAAATAAAAAAAGGGCCTTAACTTTTTTATTTTTTATTTTAATTGTTAGCTCTTGATTTCAATTTTGGCACAGCCAACATAAGTAAGTAAACTGGTGTTTTACGCCCAGTCAACCAGTGCAGTTACATCAGGGCGACAGCCAACACAAAACAGCACACAATGCAGCAAGCACGAGTAACACCTTAGATGTAAAAATGGTCAGTCAACAGAAAAATCATGTAAAAGACATACTCGCATGCACGCACACACACACACACACACCTCCATAGGAAGACAAAACAACCATGGCAATGAGCACAGGCTGCATGATTATTGATACAAATTAGTGAAAAGTGTGTCAATGCAAAATCTGTGTGTGTGTGTGCGCACGCGCGTGCATGCATGTGCATGTGTGTGTGCGAGTGTGTGTGTGTGTGTGTGCGCACGCGCACGTATGTGTGTGCGTGCGTGTGTGTGCATGTATGTGCGTGTGTGTGTGTATGTGCATGTGTGCATGCACATAAGCATATGTGCATGTGTGTCACATTGTATTTCGTTCCTAATGGCATGTACATATAAAATATAAGACTTGTTCCATAAGAACAACAACAATAATGCATGAACATCACCCAATCAAAACCTAAACAGGTCAGACAGTCACTGTAGATGGTCAGGTACAAGGCTGTCCGAACCGCTACTGCAGCTCTAACAGAAAGCCTCATGCTCCCTTCCCCATGTAGAACACCCACACCCACCCACCCTCCCACCCACCCACACAATTCTGTTTTATTTTGGGGGGGGGTTGTTTTCGTTTTTTGCCTTTTTCGTTTTAGTTTTTTCGAGCACCAGTCAAACAAAATTACAGCCGGTATGTCTGGCCGATTCCTGATTTTTTCCCCCCCTGGTATAATATGCTGCATGATCTTAGCCAGCAAAAGGCTGTAAATTACCGGCTAACGCGAACCCTGCGTACCTTGATCATGTTGGACCCCTTGGCTGTGTAGACGGCGTGCACCATGCCGAGCGGGATGCAGACGACAGAGATGAGGGCGATGATCCAGCCCAGGGCCTGGGCCCACCACGGGTAGGTGTAGCCTGCCATCGTCAGGGGCCTGTACTGGATCATGCTGAAGATGAAGATACCCTGAAACACAAAGTTCACTGAATGAGAAGTTTACTGAATGAGAAGTTCACTGAATGAGATGAAGATACCCTGAAACACAAAGTTCACTGAATGAGAAGTTTACTGAATGAGAAGTTCACTGAATGAGATGAAGATACCCTGAAACACAAGGTTCACTGAATGAGAAGTTTACTGAATGAGAAGTTCACTGAATGAGATGAAGATACCCTGAAACACAAGGTTCACTGAATGAGTTGTTATTACAATTCGTTACCATTTAAACAGCAAGAGAAAGGCATCCCTCCACTCTCCACCACCACCCCAGCCCAACCCTGGGTGAAAATGCTCAGTTACGCTAATCCCAGCAGTAATTTTGTCTGCCCCGTGAAGGAGTCAAGATTATGAGCTAATCTGTCCAGCTGACGGCATAACTGCCACCTCTTTCGGTGCCTCAGTTCAGTGATCAGCAAGCACACACTGTTGTCATTCTTTCACGTACATTCTGTACTTCTTCCTTTCAACAACAACAACAACAGCAAGAAGAAAAACAGAGGCAGCACACAGAGCAAATGCATGCTGAAAATCAAATCAAATTCCAAAGCGAAATCCAAAGGAAAACTCACAAAGATGAGCAGCGGTGACACGACGTACCAGCAGGCCACGAAGAACAGATTGGCACCACTGCCAGTCATGTCTTTGATGTCCTGAGACAACCTGTTTGCACCTGCAAACAAAAAGCAATGAGTGAGAGCGTGAGTGAGTGGGTAAGGTGTGTGTGTGTGTGTGTGTGTGCACGCACACATGTGAGTGAGTGAGCAAAGGTGGTGTGTGTAGTGAGTGAGTGAGTCAGTGTGTGTGTGTGTGTGTGTGTGTGTGTGTGTGTGTGTGTGTGTGTGTGTGTGTGTGTGTGTGTGTAACTTAAACCATCCACACATACCCATACAAAACGAGTGAAAAACAATTAAAAAGCACATGTTCATGTTCTATTCAATCTCTCCCCCCCCCCACCCCCCCCCACCTACTTCTCTCTCTCTCTCTCCTCTCCATTAACCCCACACACACACACTTCTTTCTCTCCTTTTTCACCTCTCTCTCTTCTCTCTCCCTTCTTTTCTGTCTTCTAGCCCCCTTTTCTATCCTCTCTTTCTTCTTCCTTCTTTTTTCTTCTTTTTCTTTTCTAGTTCTCCTTCCACCCTGCTCTCTCTCTCTACTCTCTTCTCTTCTTTCTCCCTTCTTTTTTTCTCTTCTAGTTCTCCTGCCACCCCATGCTCGCTCACTCTCTCTCTCTCTCTCTCTCTCATCTCTTTATTTTTCCTCTCCATTCTCTCTTTTTCTCTCTCTCTCTCCTTCCCCACCCTTCCCCCCATCCCACTGACCGACTCACCATAGAACCAGGTGATGGCGACGACTTCAAAGAAGGCCAGGATCATGAGGGAGAGGGCGGCAGCGTAGTAGTCAATGAGGGTGAAGAACCACAGGCCTCCCTGGCAACCAGACAGAAACACCAGTCTAATAATGTAACACTACATCATCCAGAAAAGTGACGAGCACAATTAATGTGCACTCGCGTGCAATGACATGTGCATACATACATACACTGTGAATACAGAGACACACTTGCATGCACACACACACACACACACACACACACACACACACACACACACACACACACACACATACAAACATGTGCACATGCACTCACACATGCATACAGACACACACACAAATGCATGCACACATGCACACAAACACACATCAACGCACACACTCACACATGTGCACACATACACACACACACACAAACCTGCATGTCCACACACACACACATACACAGGACAACAAAGCGTGGTCAGACAATTTCTGTGAGGGAACAAAATTCCTACCTGTGTGATGTTGGGCAGACCACAGAGGAAGGAGACGACACAGACCACAAGGACGAGGACCTCTTTACGGCGGAGGTATTTCTGGACAGCATCTCCAAAATGGTCCTGTATTGTCGTCACAATCACTTCCACTGAAGCAAACTGCACACACACACACACACATGGAATGGACACGCACACACACGAACACACACACATGCACGCACGCACGCACGCACACATACACACACAGAGAACGGTACATTATTCATTTGCAAAGCAAAGCATGTTCAAAATATATTAAAAAAAGGGACGTACAGGGGGAGGGGTGGGGTGGGGTGGTAATGCCCAGTCAACCATGACTGGTTACATACTGGTGAAAGGGATAAACCAGCTACCGACCACTTCAACCAAGTGGGTCATGACAGCCTCCTGAAAGAATTGCCGCTTCTTTGATAATGATAGCAATAACAATGATAATGATAGCAATAACAATGATAATGAGAGCAATAACAATGATAATGAGAGCAATAACAATGATAATGATAGCAATAACAATGATAATGATAGCAACAACAACAATGGGGCATTTAGTGCACCTAGCCTTGAGCAATTTTAAGTGCTTAAAGCATTATATATATGTGTGTGTGTGTGTGTGGATGCGTGGGTGTCAAAGATTCAAATGCACAAATGCATGCATATATACATGTACATATACACTCTCTCTCTCTTGCTTATAGTTACACACACACACACACACACACACACACACACACACACACACACACACACACACACACACACACACACACACACACACACACAGAGTTTCCCCCCCCCTCTCTCTCTCTCTCAACATGGAGTGTCACTTCATCAACCAACCCAACAAGACTACTAAACTGCTGGCCGCTGAAGGGAGACACACAACTGACCTGGCTGTCTATGCACAGGGAGATCAGCAATGGAGAAGAGGAAGGCAGAGCGAGACACAACTGACCTGGCTGTCTATGCACAGGGAGATCAGCAATGGAGAAGAGGAAGGCAGAGCGAGACACAACTGACCTGGCTGTCTATGCACACGGAGATCAGCAAGGGAGAAGAGGAAGGCAGAGCGAGACACAACTGACCTGGCTGTCTATGCCAGAGCAGCACACACACACAAAATGATAAAGGCACAGGCATACAGAAATTAACTGACCTGGCTGTCTATACTGGAGACTACCACAAAGAAGACAAGGAAGACACAGCAACATAACTGACCTGGCTGTCAGGGAGACTAGCAATGGAGAAGAAAACAGGGAAGGTATAGAGACACATAACCGACCTGGCCGTCTATACTGTAGAGCAGCATGAAGAAGATGAGAAAAGCAGCGAAAAAGACAAACATTAACTGACTAGCTGGCTGTCTGCGCTGGAGACCAGCACGACTAAGAACTCCTGAGAGGCCCACAACTGAACTGACCTGTCTGTGCCCAAGCAGACCAGCGTGAAGAAGACAAGGAGAGTAAAGAGACACACAGTTAACTGACCTGTCTGTGAGACCAGCAACGAAGAAGACAAGGAGAGTAAAGAGACACACACTTAACTGACCAGGCTGTCAATACCCAGGCACACCAGCATAAAGAAGAAGAAGTAAGTAAGTAAACATTTTGCATTACATCCACAGAAGCAAAATGGTTTATTAGGGATGGGGATGGGGGGGATGGGGTGAAAGAGTGAAGGTTTGACCATGCACACCAACACGGAAGACCAAGGAGGCCGTGGACCACTGCCAGAACAAGAAAAATGTTAAGGCTGTGGCCACTCACCATTGCATAGCAACTAGTGTACTATGCAATTGCTGTTTCAACTGCTGTGTGGAGCAGTCACAAGAACAGGATGGCAGAGAAACACACACAGTCAACTGACCTGGCTGTCAATACAAAGACACCAGAATGAAGACCAGGAAGACACAGAGAGGTACACAACTGACCTGGCTGTCAATACACAGACACCAGAATGAAGACCAGGAAGACACAGAAAGATACACAACTGACCTGGCTGTCAATACCCAGACACACCAGCATGAAAGGAAGACACAGAAACACACACTTAACTGACCTGGCTGTCAATACCCAGACGCACCAGCATGAAGAAGATCAGGAAGACAGAGAGATACACAACTGACCTGGTTGTCAATACCCAGGCACACCAGAATGAAGAAAATCGGGAAGACAGATACACAACTGACCTGGGTGTCAATACACAGACACACCAGCATGAAGAAGACCGGGAAGACAGACACACACAACTGACCTGGGTGTCAATACACAGACACACCAGCATGAAGAAGACCAGGAAGACAGAGAGATACACAGTCAACTGACCTGGCTGTCAATACCCAGGCACACCAGAATGAAGATCAGGAAGACAGAGAGATACACAACTGACCTGTCTGTCAGTACCTGGACACACCAGCATGAAGACCAGGAAGATATAGAGACACACACAACTGACCTGGCTGTCAATACACAGACACACCAGCATGAGGAAGATAAGGAAGGCAGAGAGACACACAACTGACCTGGCTGTCAATACCCAGACAAACCAGCATGAAGAAGACCAGCAAGACACAGAGACACACACAATCAACTGACCTGGCTGTCAATACCCAGGCAGACCAGAATGAAGATCAGGAAGAGAGATACACAACTAACCTGGCTGTCAATACCCAGACACACCAGAATGAAGAAGATCTAGACCATGAGCCAGCCTATACCCCCCCCCCCCCTGCCCCCCTACCCCGGGGGATTTTACCACATGGTAATATCTGGGTACCTTGACCATCAAAGTACACAGTTCAGGTTGTCTGCAAGTGAGCTGTTGCTGTTTGTATCTGTGGTGCTGGTTCTAATAAATGCACTATATGGAATTCCAAATTGCGATGACCTTGTCTCTTAGCAACTCATTTATTATGACAAAAAAGGCCATTTCCATATATTGTTTTATTGTTTGAACAGTTTAATATGTTGTAGCTTTCCGTTTCTCTTTGTCTTATATGTGTTCTTGTTATTGGGCACTGCGGACGCAGAAATATTAAGGTCCCCCTCTGTTAAACCCCCAGAGCTGACGAATGTTTTCCTTTAAAAGCACAGAGTAGGTCAGAATATAGCCAAATATGCGTAGTCGGTGCCATAATTTCTTCCTTGTCCTAATTTCTGCTTCCCCGGTCCATTCACCTTCATTTTTTCCAAATCCTCTCCATACTTTTCAATTGCGTTAGTCTTGGCTGAAGCGAATTCCTGCGTTAGCCTGCGAAATAAAATATGTCACACTGCTCATAGTCAACTGATTTAAGCAGGTTCTCATGTTGAGTGCCTGCAGAATATAAACAGGCACCAAAACGTGTGTTACTGTGCCTCAAAAAGGTGATTTAGACATATCTGTGATCTGATCAATTGTTCTTTAATTTTGTACTGAATGCGTTACAGGGAATCTGTCTGGAAGTATCTTTTGCAGTTGTAGATAGTGATATGTGCTAATTATTGACTGTTTTGGCTGGGATGTTTGCTATTGATTGTGTTCTGTGTATAACAGTGAGCCAGCTTTTTGCTCGTAAGACACTGTGACTGTGATTTGTCCTGAAGTGACCTTGTGCGGTTGATGAGCTGTATAAATCCAAGAGCTAAATAACTTAAACATGTGCAATGGTCCAGTCCTGATATGGTGGATGAAATATATGGGTATATACCGAATCTGCATGGGAATCACACATGGTGCTACTTTATGAATGAATGCAGAATTATTTCAAAACAAAAGAACCCGTCGGAAGGGAGTGATGTACGATCCTCCAAAAAGCGAGAACAGCAAATCCGTCAGCAACCACAATGCCAGCTGTTGCCCAGTGACAGATGTCTTGTTTGTGAAAAAACTTGAATACAAGAAAACAACATGTTGAAAACATTAGTCAAATGTGTGTCAAAAACAGCTGAGGAGAAGCTCATTACCATGCCACCTGTCGGAGAGATTACACTCGAGAGGATGACAGACACCAGGAAACCATCAAAGACACTAAAACCATTGAAGAGCAAGCTTCCAACAAGACCATATTAACATTATTTTCAGTACATCGTTCAGTATGTTATGGGCAGAATCATTTAGAGATAAAGAGATTACCACGTTAAGGAAAAATTATGAAACTGGAACATTCCATGCATCTTCTCTGTAGAGGTAAATAAGTGATAGATGTCAACAAAATGTGTCAACACACCTCATCCTTGTTGAACAGTCACAATGCAACCATGCAGAGATGCATTGATAATGCACATCGAAAGGGCCAGCTTTCAAGCACTCTTGATATTCCGCAGTTAAGGCAACTAAAACCATTCCTAGAGCAGATAGCCACGGCTTGCATACTGTGAATGGAAAAGTGGGCGGTATACTGGACAGACTGTTTTTTCATGCCGCAAGACCTGGTTGAAATCCAGGTGGAGCAACCCCAAAAGGAAGATAACCATCAAGAATACACAGAGCTTGAGAATCTTGATGGCTTCAGGTTTGACGCTGACATATATGTGTAAGCTGGACATGCATTCAGTGACACTCAAAGTAAGGGACATTCAGGTTTGACAACCCTCTATGGCACCGCCTTTGGTATCTTTGGCTGGGAAAAATACACCCAAGCTATAATGATAAGCAGTAAGAAATAAAGACAGTAATGCATTTAATTTTTTTTAATTTTTTTCTTGATCAGATAACAATTTCAGAAAGTCAGTAATGATCTGTCAAATCATTGACAGTGTGGACAATCACTTTGGTGAATATCTTTGACATTTCCTAGTTGTTCGCCTGTATTCCTGGCATAATAGCAAAGAGCCTGCTGACTGCAAGCTGATACATGAAACTGTCCAGCATGCTGAATTAAGTCAACCAGAGATGCGATCTGGTGGCATCAGGCTCCTAAACCTAAACTGTTTTACTGAGACATAACAAAGGCAAAGCTGGTAAGTTTTACATTATTATTATTGATCACTTTTATATAGCGCTATTCTCCACTTTCGAGCAGACTCACTGCACTCGCATGTGATTCTACATGAGTGAACAGCTTTTCATAGCGCGTTTTTGAATATCCACTGAAGTGGTGTACTTACAGCGCTGGCATGGCTGGTGCCACATGAAACTGCTGCCATCTCGGCACATTCTGTGTACTCCATACAACCATGCACCACGTCACTTCATGCAAAGCCACATACGTAAAGTGTATGTGTGTTTAGCTGTAACCTGCCACCTGCACTTTTGGCAGAATGACCGGGGTATTTTACGTGCTACTGCAGTAACACGGGGGTGGAACAGATACCGAAATAAGAGTCAGCACAGAAAGTTGACCCTGGAGAAGAAAATTCTCCCACCGCTCCTGCAGAGATTCGAACCCACGACCTTTTGATCACGAGTCTGGCCCTCTAACCACTGAGCTATCCCCGCCCCCGTACATACATCGGGCATGTTTCTCGCCTCTCTTCCATGGGGTATAGAGTAGTGTGAAACTGATTTCAGGTTAAATGGAGGTAGACCAGTGAATAAGACAGCACCTGTAGTGGTTTTGTGGAAGTAGTTTACTGAGATTTGAACATATGTGCATTTTTGTAAAAGGTTGCTTAACTTTTGAACTTGAGTATATTCTATTCCATGACGTCATCCATTAATGCAGGTGTTAATCAAACATTCTCTGTGACTCTTTCAGTTGCCATAATATATTTGGTGGTCAATGAAGCACTTTTGTTCAATATTTTTACACGAGTATTGTACAAAATTATGCAACGTGACATTTTTTCTTTTCTAATCTTCATTAATCCCACACGCGTAATTCAGGCCACCATACCTGGGTAAGACAACAGCAGCCGCAAGAGCAGTGCTACCCACTGATACCAGCATGTGCAGTATTTCTGTGTGTCCAAATAATGGTATAGCTGCCTTTTGTTTGGGATTTGTAGGGGACACGCCCATTTTAATACATGCCATTAAGCTGCTATGTACCATCTCAGATAATCCCTAAAAGCAGAATAGTTCATCTTGCAGACAAGCAGATATTGAAAAGACACATAATGAGCTATCCAAAAATCATTGTCTCCAAAAATCCCCCGGGTGGGGGGGGGGTTGATACCTGGCCCACGGACTAATCTGGAAGGCAGAGAGACACACAGTCAACCGACCTGGCAGTCAATACTCAGGCAGACCAGCATGAAGAAGATCAGGAAGACAGAGAGATACACAGTCAACCGACCTGGCAGTCAATACTCAGGCAGACCAGCATGAAGAAGATCAGGAAGACAGAGAGATACACAGTCAACCGACCTGGCAGTCAATACTCAGGCAGACCAGCATGAAGAAGATCAGGAAGACAGAGAGATACACAGTCAACCGACCTGGCAGTCAATACTCAGGCAGACCAGCATGAAGAAGATCAGGAAGACAGAGAGATACACAGTCAACCGACCTGGCAGTCAATACTCAGGCAGACCAGCATGAAGAAGATCAGGAAGACAGAGAGATACACAGTCAACCGACCTGGCAGTCAATACTCAGGCAGACCAGCATGAAGAAGATCAGGAAGACAGAGAGATACACAGTCAACCGACCTGGCAGTCAATACTCAGGCAGACCAGCATGAAGAAGACGAAGACAGAGAGACACACACTTAACTGACCTGGCTGTCAATACCCAGGCAGACCAGCATGAAGAAGACGAAGACAGAGAGACACACACTTAACTGACCTGGCTGTCAATACCCAGGCAGACCAGCATGAAGAAGACGAAGACAGAGAGACACACACTTAACTGACCTGGCTGTCAATACCCAGGCAGACCAGCATGAAGAAGACGAAGACAGAGAGACACACACTTAACTGACCTGGCTGTCAATACCCAGGCAGACCAGCATGAAGAAGACGAAGACAGAGAGACACACACTTAACTGACCTGGCTGTCAATACCCAGGCAGACCAGCATGAAGAAGAAGAGGAAGGCGAAGAGCTGTGACACGGGCATGGTGGTGAAGGCCTCGGGGTAGATCACAAAGACCAAGCCGGGGCCTGCAAGCACAAGAACACACCGAGGACTCGCACCTGTCTCTCCCTGCGCTGGCGCTGCTGCGTTAGCGTTTAACGTCACTTACCACACCGCCATCTCCCCGCCAGCCTGACACGCAGGGTGGCAATTCCCTCTGTTATTACATCCACAAAACCTTGGTGAAAATTTAAAATGCCGCCCCTTTGGCTCTGAGGATTCAGCCGCTGCGATGTACAGAGCAGAAACACACAGCACGGTTCAAAACGCTAAATATTTCTCTTTTCTTTTCTTTCCAGAATGACACAGTCAATTCTGTTTCAGATTCGTTTTATGTGATAATGCGTCACACAGAGAGAAAAAAATGACCATGAGACATAAATAAAGAAGAGCAAGAAAATAATTGCAAGACATAATAAGAGAAATAAAATTATCATGGGGCATTAGGAGTAACTTTTCTTTTCTTTTTTTAAGAGAGAGAAAGAAAGTGTGCATATGGGGTACAAGAAGAGAAAGAAAGGGATCACATGGCATAAGAAGAGAAAGAAAAGGACCATAGGGAAGAAGACGAGAAAGAAAAGGACCATGGGGAAGAAGAGAAAGGATCTTGGGGCAGAAGACGAGAAAGAAAGGGATCACAGGACATAAGAAGAGAAAGAAAGGGATCACAGGCCATAAGAAGATAACGAAAATGATCGTGGGGACATAAGAAGAGAAAGAAAAGGATCACAGGGCAAAAGAAGAGGGTCACATGGCATATGAAGAAAAAGAAAGGGACCACAGGGCATAAGAAAAAGAAAGGGATTGCTGGGCATAAGAAGAAAAAGAAATGGATCACAGGGTATAAGAAGAGAGAGAGAGAGAGAGAGAGAGAGAGAGAGAGAGAGAGAGAGAGAGAGAGAGAGAGAGAGAGAAGGATCACAAGGCATAAGAAGAAAAAGAAATGGATCACAGGGCATAAGGGAGGGGGAAAAAGAGGACCACAGGGCATAAGAAGAAGGGAAAGGGATCATGGGACATAAGAAGAGAAAGGAAAGGCTCATGGGGCATAAGAAGAGAAAGAAAAGGATCGCAGGGCATAAAAAGACAGCGGGGGGGGGGGGGGGGGGGGGGGAATGATGAGGAAGAACAGAAAGAAAATCACAACATTAAACAGGGTGCCGCTCAAGAAAAATCGGTCAGTTTCAAGAGACTTGCAAAACTATAACATACATAAACCCCAAGCAGATCCCAGTGCTAATTCTGTCTCTGTGTTTTTTTAAAATTCAAATGACTTTTCTTTGGGGGAATGAACCCATACGCCTCACGGCTGCTCCAGTCCCACAAGGTTTGCTTAATTCTGAGTCTGTGTGCTGCACTAGCACAGATGAAAACTGCTGTGAGTAAAATAATGTTACGGTATTGCTGTAATAGCCACAATGAAAGGTCACTAGCAAGTCTGGCTTTGCCTTTTGTCAACAGAATGGCATGCGTCTGCTGTATATAAATATGACTCATCTAATAAAATTGCCTCTCTCTCTTATAAACAACTTAAATATATGTATATATGAAACTGAAATGCATGTACATGCATTTAACGGACATGACTTACAGACATGTTTATTAAGAAATGGACACCGTATAATCCATTAGTAACCTAAATTATTCTAAAACATTTTTTCTGTGAACTTGTTTACCTTGTGTTCTGCTCAGAACTATGTACCTGCTATACACTATATACTGCTATACACTATATACTATATACACATAGAAATTGTATCTCCTGTGAGTCAATACTATGATGATAGAATATGAATTGTAACACAACCCTGCCTGAAAAAAACTGCTACCCCCCCCCCCCCCCCTCCCATGTGATTACTCATTAATCCAACATCGTTTCATTTACTCCTACAGCATATATGTACTATACTTGTAATTAGCAGTCTGCAGCACTACTGCTTTGTTGTTTGTTGTTGGTGGTGGTGGTGGTGTTGGCGTAGCACACAGTATCACTTTTGTTAATCACAGTAAGCTGAACACCTCGCAGAACTTACAGTTACAGTTACACAGCTAGTAACCTGTAACATCCTTCCATCATGCGCAGCTTGGAAATGATCGAGACATCACCAGTATGACCAACACCCATAATTATTATAAAGCTCAACGATTCTGAGGCGTGTGGTAGGACAGTAACTTGCTCACTAAACGCCCTGTCAACCTAGCAGGTCATACCCAGTGAGATGGGGTACCCCAAGTACGTCAATTAGAAGACCAGAGAAACACACACACACACACACACACACACACACACACACACACACAAATGGAATCAAACTTGCTCACTAAACGCCCTAGCTGTCAGCCTAGCAGGTCATATCTGGGAGATGGGCTACACCAAGTACGTCAATTAGACAAGAGAAACACACACACACACACACACACACACACACACACACACACACAAATGGAATGAAACTTGCTCACTAAACGCCCCTAGCTGTCAGCCTAGCAGGTCATATCTGGGAGATGGGGTACACCAAGTACGTCAATTAGACAAGAGAAAAACCACACACACACACACACACACACACACACACACACACAAATGGAATGGAACTTGCTCACTAAACGCCCTAGCTGTCAGCCTAGTAGGTCATATCTGGGAGATGGGCTACACCAAGTACGTCAATTAGAAAAGAGAAACACACACATAGAGACACACACACACACACACAAATGGAATGAAACTTTGCTCACTAAACACCCTAGCTGTCAGCCTAGCAGGTCATATCTGGGAGATGGGCTACACCAAGTACGTCAATTAGAAAACCTGAGAAACACACACATAGATGACAACTTCACAGTCATCCAAACACAACAAGGGGTACACCAAGTATGTCGATTAAAAGACAAGAGAACACAAACACAGATATATACACACCTGCACAACCAAAACCACACACACACACACGACAGCTTTACAGTCATCCAGACACAATCTCATCTCAAACTAGAGCAGCAGGTGCTTCTCTTTTCGAAATGCAAAGTCCGCTCACCCGACATCGATGATCAACACAGGGGACAACGTGGGGAAAGAAGACGCGTACCAGGCCTGTTCAAGCAGCAAGAAAATTATGATCTGAAAAGGGAAGGCATGACTGCCGTCTTGGGCTTCTGCCATCCAGCAGACGACTGTCAGTCACATTCTTCCCAAACATGCGCTACATTACGTATCTGTAGACAAGTCAGGCAGGTGGACGGGGAAAGAGGTGGAGGCTGGGAGGAAGGAGGAGGGCGGAGAGAATGTGGAAGAAAAGTAAAGGACAGAAGGGTAAACAATGGGAAAAGCTGGGTTCCTACAACCTTTAGGTTCCAAAATTCACAAAGAGGGGGTGGAGGGGGGATATGGGGTGGGGGGGGGGTGGGGGGGGGGGAGGAGAGTGCTGAGTGGAGAGAATGTGGTAGAGAAGTTCCGGAAAGGAGGACAAACTCTGGAAAAGCTGGGTCCCAAACTTTATGCTCCAATATTGAGAATGGGGAGGGGGTGGAAAATGCTTCGATTCTGAGCTCCTAAGAGCACAGTCCACAGGGTTCGCTCTTTAACCACTGAACACTGAAAAAAGGCTTGATCGTGACGTGTTTCACAGTTATACGAGTATGTGTCCGTACGATTCAAACAGTCTACATTCAACAACAAAACAAAACCCTATTAATTCTTTTTTTTTTTTTTTAGAAATCCAATTAAAAAAATCTTTAAAAAATCAACAGTGCGTACTCTTTAAGTACATGGTGAAACAGAATTCAACACATCACAATTAAGGGTCT
>OY757552.1:6635736-6665935 GCA_963584105.1 Alviniconcha strummeri
AGGGTGGCCGCAAACTTTTTTTTTTCTTTTTTCTCCCTTTTAACCAGCCTCATATATCATTGAAAAGACTGCCTTGTTGGGCCAGCTGAAGGCTTAGACAGACTGCGCAGAAAGAGAGTCATTTCACTAAAGAGTCATTTCACTAAAGGGCCATTTCACTGAAGAGTCATTTCAGTGAAGTCATTTCATTGAAAAGCCATTTCACTCAAGAGTCATTTCACCAAAGAGTCATTTCACTAAAGAATCAATTTCATGCAAGAGTTGTGTCACTAAAGAGTCATTTCACTAAAAAATTATTTCACTAAAGAGTCAACTTCACTGAAGAGCGATTTCACTAAAGAGTTGCTTCACTAAAGAGACATTTCACTAAAGAGTCACTTCACTAAAGAGTTGTTTCACTAAAGAGTCGCTTTACTAGAGTTGTTTCACTAAAGAGCCATTTCACCAGAGCCATTAGAGTCAATTTCACCACAGAGCAGTTTCACAAAAGACTGAGACATTTCACTAAAGAGCCATTTCACTGAAGAGACATCACATCACTACAGAGTCATTTTACCAGAGAGTAATTTTACTAAACAGTCATTAAAAAGCCATTTCGCTAAAGAGTCATTCCACTAAAACAGCCGTTTCTCTCTACAAGAGCCATTTCCCTACCACTGTACAAAGCAACTTAATTAAGGACTTCACAGTTATCCCTGGGGAGGTCATGTTACTAAACAAGTCCATTTTTACAGAATTTGAAGGGAAATTAAGTAAGCCTTGTGTTAGACCCATGTCGTGTTCCCGTTTTCATTGCTGTGAGCTTTTTCCTGCTTTTTTTTTCTTTCTTTCTTTTCTTTTTTCTGTTTTGCAGAAATTCCAAAAATTCCAAGCAGAGTAGCCCAGCGTAAACTGGAGATAAAAACTGACAGGTTTGATAACTAACACGTACATGTATCAACTCTTTCCATGCCCTTAAGAACTCATATGATGTCCCTGACAAAGCTTCTCCGGTGTGCTTACATTAAAGGAACTTCTCCAGTGTGCTTACGTTAAAGGAAGTTCTCCAGTGTGCTTACGTTAAAGGAAGTTCTCCAGTGTGCTTACGTTAAAGGAAGTCACATAACGTGCTTAAAATCCAACTCTCCACGTACGCTAAGGTGTAGCAAATTGCTAAAAAAAATATAATAGGCATTTTCCGTTGAGCGTGAGACCTCTCTTCAAGACTATCAGCAGAAAGAAGCTGCAGCAACATTAGTAATACTTAACAGCAGGGAAAGAGTCAAAACACATTTAATTTATTTTTATTTTTAAATCAAGTCTAACCATGTGAGCCGTGAGGCCACGCGAGTGAGCATACTTATCAAAAAAATATATATAAAAATAACCACACCATGGGTGGGAAATTTGGTCAACTCGCGCAACCCCTTCTCACCTTCCTTGACCACTTCGGACACGTCTTTTCCTTGACTGAGCGCCAGGTAGCCAAGAATGGAGAATATGGCGAAGCCCGCCAGAAGACAAGTGGCAGCGTCAACCGCAGCCAGCGTTAACACATCTCTGGAAAGGAGCGACACATCCCATTGTGGCAAACAACGACAACGACACCTCTACACAATGATGCAAAACACAACTGCTAACACATAACGCTTATATACCTTTTCCGTGAGCGTACCTCACATCAGGAGTCTGCAGCCCCCACATTACGAGTCTGCAGCATCTTCTGTGCGAGTGAGAAACTTATGATGGATGGAGTCTCTTTCACTTTCTCTTATTTAAGCAGGATCCTCGTGTTCTGTTTTGTCGCCACACAAGATCCCAAGAATACACAGAAGCAAGACTATGACTGTAAGGGTTCCTCAATACAAGTTTCAAACTTACCATCCAGGGTTATGTAGTCCACAATAGCCATGAACAAGATGCTATAATGCCCAGTTCATCTTTCAAAAATCTTTGATTATTGAATACTGAACAGAGTTATGTATACCTTACCTGCATTTGTATGTGTGTGTGTGTGTGTGTGTGTGTGTGTGTGTGTGTGTGTGTGTGTGTGTGTGGTGTGGTGTGTGTGCATGCACGTGTGTGTGTGTGTGTGTGTGTGTGTGTGTGTGTGTGTGTGTGTGTGTGTGTGTGTGTGTGTGTGCATGCGTGCATGTGTGAAAGTGATGAGAAAGGTGTGAACAAAATGCTATAATGCCCAATTTATCTTTCAAAAATCTATGATTATCAAATACTGAATAGAGTTCTGTATGGCTTACCTGTGTGAGTGTGAGAGTGAGTGAGTGAGTGAGTGAGTGAGTGTGTGTGTGTGTGTGTGTGTGTGTGTGTGTGTGTGTGTGTGTGTGTGTGTGTGTGTGTGTGTGTGCGTGCGTGTGTTGCGTGCGGGGTGGGGGGGTTGTGTATGTGTGTGCACACGTGCATGTGCATGCATGTTGTGTGTGTGTGCACGTGGGCGCATACCTACGTGCATGTGGGTGAAACTGATGAGAAAGGCATTGAATGAAGTGTTGTATCTAGGGTTTAACTCTTCTCTTGGTTCTGTATATATCTCTGTCAACCCTTACCGTTTTTGTATTGTGTGCTTCACAGCTCACTTTTAGATGGAAGTGCTTTACAAATTTTACTTTTACATATTACATTGCAATGCAATGTAACTGTACAGAGGTGAAAGACACCCTGGCCAACTTTTTCTGCCCTGCTAAAATAAAACAGCCTACACTATCAGCTTAAGATTAGTTTTTTTCCAGCTAACAGTCTTTTTAAAAGTTAGATGTTAGAATAATTAATGTTTTTAAATCGGTTCTAGGAATGTTTTTATCCCTTTTAAAAAAATGTAAATTTGAACTTTTCAGGAAAATATACATTTTTTTACATAAATTTGAACTTTTCAGGGAAATACGTTGGTTTTTAAAAATATAAATTTGAACTTTTCAGAAAAATATATCAATTTTTATATATATATTAAAATTTGAACTTTTCAGGAAAATAAACTCTAAATTTGAAGGCCACTAGGGCACCAGATTTCAAAATCTTTTGAACCTTTCATGTGTTTGGGTTTTTGTTTTGGAATGCTAGCAGTCATTTTTGCTTCAGGTTTTTCTCTCTCTCAAAATGTTAAACATTCCTATGCCTAGGTCCTGACATGACTGGAGGTGGGCCGATGCAAATAATAAAATTAGATGATATACTTTACAATACCTAATGCTAGCCCCTTTAATATGCCTAGGTGTTTGAGGACTTTGAGCGAAAACGGCTTGTTCCCGCCCTGCTTCACTAGCTGCCACAAAATACAACAGAAAAACCTCTCATACTTACTCCACATGAATACAACAACAAACAATTATCAAAGCAAATTTTAAATCCAGCTAATGATATCCATTTTTTTCCAGTGGGAAACTAAACCAGGCAAGCATTACACACACACACACACATATATATATATAGTCACCATGTCACTATACATAGTCATATAGTCACCATCAAAATGACAGCAGTGGGTCCACAAAAACAAGACAGTGAATCTGCTCACATCTTACAGGAGATATGGGCACTTAACACTAGTCGTGCGTGTGTGTGTGTGTGTGCATGTGTCTGTCACACAGGTTGGGGGGGGGGGGGGTACAAGGGGAAGGGAGGGGGTAAACTGGAAGGGTGTGTGTTAAGTGTGGATGGTGGAGGTAGGTTAGCTGTAAATAAAACATTGTCGTGCACGTGCAACTATGCTGCACTGACACCTCTTGCATGAATAAAAATTGTTTGCAGTTGCCACTGCCAAGCGCTCTGATGGGAGGGGCTCAACATGTGTTCATTATCATTGTTACAATACATATAATACTGGGCTATGCTGTCACCAAAAGAGCTAACGTGGCTGAGGTCAAGGTCATAGCTATCTCAGCCATAAGTGTCTTCACTCCTGCAAGAAACAGCTAGAACGCCAGGTTATGACTGGCTGACTCCAGGTGGGGACAGCTTCAGGGACCTAATTCCAAGGTGTGTTTTTCTAAAAAAAAATTAAATATTTTTTATGTCTGTTCACAGCAAGGTGATATTAAACACACACATGCATGCACGCACACACACACACACACACACACACACACACACACACACACACACACACACACACACACAGACATGCATGCACGCACACTCACATACGCATGCACACACACACACATGCACACACACGCAATGCACACACACAAGCAACAACAAACAAAAACACACACAAAAGAATAATAATAAAGAAATCTCCATATTAGTAAGTTTACCCCTAGGACTATGAATGATCAGTTTAACAATGAAGTTATAATATCAGTATTATATTAAAAAAATTATTAACAAATATCTCTTACATAGTTACAAGCATTAACGTCATCTCCATTTTTCTGAGATACCTCTGTGGTAATAGGACACACAAATAGTATGCGGTTAACAGATAGGATGCTCTTACCAATTCATGTCACAGTCTGTGAATATTCAGAGTTCTGTAAATTTAGACGGAATTTGTATATTACTCTTGCTTAGTACCTTGAACAAGAAAGTATCGCAGATTGTCATTTTTGGGGTTTTGTTTGTTTGGGTTTTTGGTTGTTGTTTTTGTTGTTATTGTTGTTGTTGCTTTGTTGTTGTCGTTGTTGTTGTTGTTTTTGGGGGGTCCAGGCTCTTTTCAAGTACTGAAGAAATCTCATGAGATGACAGTAGTAGGTTACTGTACAGTATTTCACACAGGTTTTTCACTGCCCCTTCTTCAGCCAATTCATCCGATATTTCATTCCAACGAAGACCACAATGAAATGGCACCCAACAAAATGCAACCCAGGTCCACAGCTGCACTAGGAACTTGCCGGTGCCCGTCTCGTCTTCATGCACGCAGCACGACTGTTTGGCGTTCTTAATACACTGCAAAGTGGCTTGGGTAAGCAGCTTCGACCACTTCACCAAAACACTGCCACGTCCCCCCCTCGCCCCCTCCCATCCTTCCCTCCATCAAAGTTACAATGCAAGTCCGCTTGTGCGAAGTGTTGGCATTGTGAGTGTGACTGAAGCTGGCCATGGCCACTGATTGGCTAGCCAATCTGTCAGACATGACCAGGTTGTCAGGGCTAGCCAATTTGTCAGATGGGACCAGGTCGTTGGGGCTAGTCATGTTTGTCAGACGTAACCAGGTTGTCAGGGCTAGTCAGTTTACCAGGTCATCAGGGTTAGTTTGTCAGACATGACCAGGCCATCAGGGCTAGTCAGTTTGTCTGTCATGACCAGGCCATCAGGGCTAGTCAGTTTGTCTGACATGACCAGGCCATCAGGGCTAGTCAGTTTGTCAGACATGACCAGGCCATCAGGGCTAGTCAGTTTGTCAGACATGACCAGGCCATCAGGGCTAGTCAGTTTGTCAGACATGACCAGGCCATCAGGGCTAGTCAGTTTGTCTGATGTGACCGGGTCATCGGCCAGTGTCTACCGCAAGGCGTCTCTCAACCAGCAGACAATGGAAGAAGACTCTGCCACCAGTTAGTTGGTTACTGGAGAGAAGGGAAAACAATTACTGTGTGTGGCTGCCACTGTCATTTTTGTCATTCTACTGCTATGCAGTATGTTTGCATTTTCCAAGTATAATATGCCGCTAGCCACAGATCTCATGTCCACCTTTTCATAACAGATGCCTTTATGGCTAGTAGCACAATATCTCTGAAACACACACACACACTGCATAGTAGCAAGAGGGGAGTGGGGATAGTTCAGTGGTAGAGCACTGCACTCGTGATCAAAAAGGTCATGGGTCGGAGCTCCAGCTAGACTGGTGGGAGAATTTTGTCCTCCAGGATCAACTTTCTGCGCAGATTCTTATTTTGGTATCCCTTCCACACACGTTTTACTGCAGCAGCACATGAAAGATCCTGGTCATTCCGCCAAAAGTGCAGGTGGCAGGTTACAGCGAAATAAGCATGCACCCTATGCATGTGGCTTTAAATGAAGTGACATTGTAAACTGGTGCATGGTTGCATGGTGTACAGACAAAATGTTCACCAGAGTGGCGGCAGTTTCACGTGGCATCAGCCACGTAACAACCAAATAGCGCTGTAAGTATGCCACTTCAGTGGCAGCAGTTTCACGTGGCACCAGCCATGTAACAACCAAATAGCGCTGTAAGTATGCCACTTCAGTGGCGGCAGTTTCACGTGGCACCAGCCATGTAACAACCAAATAGCGCTGTAAGTATGCCACTTCAGTGGATATCAAAACGTGCCACAGAAGGCAACAGCCACTCATTCAGAATCACATGCAACAGGAGAACGATGAATCTGCTCAAGTGCAGAGAACAGCGTTATACTGACAAAACCAGTCAGCAATAATAATGAAAATGATGACCGCAGCCACACCCAATGATTTAAAACAAAAACGAGGATGCAAGACCACACCAAGTGCAGGCAATCCAGAAGTATGTTAATCCCAGGTGCATGACTAGACCAAGGTGTTCCTCATTTCCACCATTACTAAAAGGGCGATAGAGAAGTACATCATCACATGCATGCTATTTTTTGTTTGTTCTTTTTTTAAGCTAAGTTTTTAAAGTTAAGCAACATTTTCCTTCACCCCTATCAGTCTGTACAGTGTGGGTGTGGGTGTGGGGGTGTTGTATGTATGTGTGTGTGTGTGTGTGTGTGTGTGTGTGTGTGTGTGTGTGTGTGTGTGTGTGTGTGTGCGTGCACATCTTGCACATAGTGAGATGCACATAGTCATGCTTGAATCCTTGTTGATGTGTACATTATGTGTTAGCTTCTGTTAAATTGCTGATAACATTTTCCATCTCAATGCACATCACGTGCATTATGTTTGTTCAGCACTTTGAGCAAATTTGCATTATTATTATTTAAACATCCTCACTGTCACCCGATGTGAACTTAGGTTGAAACACAGACACTGCCATCTCTACGTGTGCTGACAAGTTACATACGCACTGACAAGAAAATTGGCAACACCTGTGTGCTAAAATCAGATTGAATGAGCTTGACAGCAGTAGATGTGTACACCGCTCAGCATCCAGTTGCAAGTCATGTTCGTAAGCGCAGTAAGTAACGTTGTCAGAGATACAGCAAAAAGAAAATGAATAATTAATTAATAATCATATTAATGATTAATAAGTTCTTGGATTTTAAACACCATATCCACTGCACTGGATCCCCCTGGTAGAGAAAGCTTTGCAGAGATTTTTTTTTTAAATTACGGAAGAAAAAAAGAAATGAAAAGAAAATCTGGAGGGGGAAGGGAAGGGGGGTTGTCAGTCAATGCAAGCAATTCAGCGCTCGGCAGAGAACGGAGGTGTCTGCAAAAGACTGAAAGACTGCTGGGGAAGTCTGTTCCCTGAAAGTCTGCAGGCAGAGCATTGCAGGGCCTAGAGGCAGAGTCGGAGAAGGCTCTGAAGCTAAACTGTTTCTTCGGCCATTCATTTTTGCAGGAATCCACCCAGTCACCACTGTGCCCACTCATAGTTCCGAGGGACTTGGACTAGAGCCAAATAAGGACTTGTAAGGACCAATATTAAATTTTGTAAGGACCATCGCAACACTAGTAAGGAACACAAAAAATGAGCTGAATTTTGCATGCCACACCTCAAGAACAATGTTTGTCCAGTTTACCTTTTAGAACCCACTCCTGGTATGTACTGTCCGTTAGCCAGCAGTCTTGGAACAAACATTTTCTTGGCATCTTTGCTGTTAGCTCAGGTTCTTGCACAGTTCAAATTTTGCAACCAAATGGCTGACCCGGAAGTTACTGCGTAATCTTGCGACCATTATTTTGGCTGCAGGTGATCTCAATGAACATGGAGGAAAGCATCGTCTGATTCAGACATCATCTCAGCCTACGTCTGAATGATTTTGAAATTCAGTAAATGTATGGCACCATCTAGTGTCGCTGACTTGAAAAAGGCTTTTATAGCTACCCACGGGCATTTTTAGCATTAGCTAGACTTGTAAGGACCGTGATGCAAATATAGGGACTTGTAAGGCTTTATTTGGCAAATTCAATTTGCAAGCACCTGTGAGGACCCTGGGAACCCTGCGAGGACCCTGGGAACCCTGCGAGCACTATTCAGTGTCTTTGAATCTCTCTTCATCACAAGCTTCCTGTTGACAAAAACCTGATTTGGGTGAGGTCACCTGATGTCTGTGTGGTCTTCTGAACTCTTCTGTAAGCAGGCTATACAGTGTAGCATGACACTCGAAATGGATGTCTCTAATCAGTTTAACCCCTCTTGAAAACACAACCGGAATTTTAAAAGTCCCGTCCCATTTCCACCCAAGACGTTTGGCTGCCCAGACAGAAAAGCCCAGAGTACTACACGTACAAAATTCTAAAACTATACAGTGCCACACTGTTCTTACCAGTATCCTTAACGCCAACACGGAAAGGTTCCGCAAGTCTTCTGACTTAGGGGACGTAAGTAAGTAACTTGGTGTTTTACGCCCAGTCAACCAGTACAGTTATATCAGGGTGAGACTGAGGAGAAAAACATGAAGAAACCGGAGACAGTGTGCACGTAAAACGGCACCTTAGTTTGGGCTGGCACAAAGTATCACTTTACAGGAAACTTCCGGGAGTTCAGGGGTTGGGGGGGGGGGGGGGGGTTTCAAAAAAAAAACTTTACTCAGAAGAATACTGATTAATTGCAAGGTGCAGAGATCAGAGATCAAACTTTTAAAGGGGAAGAGGGTGGAGTGAGGTGGGGGGTTGGGGGGTGGTAAAGAATAGGGTAAGGGGAAGAAAACATTTGCCCAGTGGTTTACTGACCAAAAAGAAATGGTGTGCATGTGCAGAAAGCCAAGCCTGAAGATTAGCAATAGAGATATCTCCAACACAGTCTTGAGTTTACTGAAACAGTCAAGCACAAACTTTGAGAAAGAAAGAAAAGAAGAAAGATCACGCTTAGAGCAGAACTGGGCTCTGCGTACACACACACACATGTAAACACACACACACACACACACACACACACACACACACACACACACACACACACACACACACACACACACGCACACACACACACACACACACACACCCCCACAGAACCATACACACAGACAGATATATATGGAAGCCTAAGCTCTCTCTCATCCAGCTCTATTTCCTCCCTGACCAGTGCCCCATCCAAGCACGTGAAAAAGCACCCAGACTGCACGAAAGCCTGACACTGTAATCACTCAACATGCAGTTTGTTTTCAGTTTCATAATCTTTCATGCTGCTGCATGATGTACAGTACAGGGTCATCCCAAATCCCATTTCCGGGATTAGGTCAGCATAACACACATATTGTGTATTTCCAGGATTACGTCCTCTGTCAACTGCCCTGCCGGAAAATCACCGAACAGATCAGTTTGCCAAGGAACGCAAACTTCCGTTTCACGCGGACACTGATTCAGGTTCAAAATAATCATGATCATTCTTCAGAAAAGCATGCAGGCCAGATCTTATTTGCTGATAAGGTGCAACCGACTGTTACTAGTATTAGGTGCAGGGGTCAAATGTGCAGAAAATAGCATCGCCAACAGTCAAAAAGAAGAAGAAAAAAAGATGGTCCATGAACTTGGGTGAAGATGAAAATAACTCGAAGAGAACACAAAGTCGTCATTTTAAAGTGAAACATCGCCTGAAATGAGCTCAGAATAGTTGGTTAGTCGCGTGGAGCTTAAACGGTACCTTTCTTGTAACTCCTGTGTACCTACACAGAGGTGCATGTAGTTTTGCTCTGGGATTTTTCCAAGCACTGGACAGGAAAACAACATAGCCCAATCAACAAACAGATGAGTGGTTTAGCTTTTCATCGCATTTTTCATCGTTTTTCACCGTTCAGCTGTTGTTTAAGCGTTGTTTTGTAGCTTGACAAAGGGGATTACCCCAAAACTATGCAGACTGTGTTTTTGTCTTAGTAAATAGCGTTCTGTTCCTTTTATGTGCTTGGATCTTCTTTTACAACACTAGCAGTCACTGTTGGTTCAGATTTTTTATTTTTTATTCTTAGTTAGTTAGTCAGTTAGTTCTTGGATTTTAACGTCCCAACAACCGCACAGGGCCGCATCAGGACGTGTGTAACAGGCTAGAACATTATGACTATCCACTGAGCTGTAGCACTAGGCCCACTCCTGTGTCAGCTGTGTCAAGGAGTGCATACTCTGTGTTGTGCATGGGATCACTGGCGTAGTGGGGTCATGAGGGAAGCTAGAAAGGGCAAAAGTGGGCCGAGCGGGTAAGCTGGTCAGGTCAGTTGGCTTGCCATGAATAGCTTTAGTCACCATTCCTTCTTCTTCATTTTTTATTTAGTCTTTTCACATAAGTGATATTAATTAGACTGATCTTACAATTATCACGCTAACAACATGTATCAGCAAGTTGCACTAATAAAAACGCATGTTAAAAACAAACTTCTTTGCAGTCAACTTGAATAACTGCTTTTCATAGGAGGACTTTGTTACTTTTGGGGCAGCCTAGACTTCGTAGCGTCTAGAGGCAGTCATGATGTGGTAGTATGTGCAGCTCTAACGTTAGTCAGATCTTTCACATCTTTATTTATCAACAATAAAAAATTTTTTAGAAATTACTCCAATTTTTGCTACCGTTGTAATATAACTTGTTCTCGTATGAGATCCAAATACACAAAATGTTAAAATGAACGCTGATTCTAATAGGAAAATCAGCATTCTTCTTAACAGAACGTGTGTTTGGATTTCATTTTGAAATGTTAGCAGTCAACCTTGTTTCAGATTTTTCGTCCCAATTTTTAATTATTTTTTTTTAAAGTGGAGTCAAATATTTTACTCTTTTTGTTGTTGTTGTAAATGTCCTCATTTGTGTTGTCTGTCAGTCTGCTGGAAGCATGGACGTGGGTTACACTCCTCTGACAGAAGTATGGCAAAGGTAGGCCACAACGCTACATTTGCTATGTACATATATTTTTGTTTTATAAAATTCATAATTTCACTTGCAGTCAGCTCTCCCTTTCCTGTAACACTTCTCATCACTGCATTTTGGACCAGCTGAGGCATATGTGTGTGTGTGTGTGTGTGTGTGTGTGTGTGTGTGTGTGTGTGTGTGTGTGTGTGTGTGTGTGTGTGTTTGTGTTGGTGTGTGCTGTGAGTGTGTGCATGTGTGTGTGTGTTTGTGTTGGTGTGTGCTGTGAGTGCATGCAAGTGTGTGTGTGTGTGCTGGTGTGTGCTGTGAGTGCGTGTGGTTGTGTGCTGTGAGCGCCTGCAAGTGTGTGCACGTGCATGTGTGTGTGTGTGCATGTGTGTGTACTGGTGTGTGCTGTGTGTGTGTGTATATGCATGCATGCATGCGCATGTTTATGTTTGTGTGTGTGAGTGAGTGCATGCATGTATGTTTATACCTTCATGCTTAAAAAAAATAAAAATAAATCTCCCTGTTTAACTGTTGTTTTGCCCCTTGAAGAAAGGAGCTACAGCCCCAAACATTACATGTTTTGTATTGTCATGCTGTCCTGTATTCTCAATTTATGAGTATTTTCACATTTTGAGTGTATTATTATAGTTCATACATCGTTAAACTGCTAATGTTACTGTGAATGTGTGCATGATTACGAATGCTCTCAACGCCTTGCTTCATTCCATACGCATGCGTATTCTACTCGACATGTGGCGATAAAGATATAACAACTGACTGATATTAAATTAGCGTTCCTTTTAACCTTTCACCTGTTTGGATCAAGTACAGACACCAGGCACACACACACACACACAAAAAGTGGGATGGGGGCATTTGTCCATTTTAGACTGACTCTATCCGGCGCAAGCATGGCTGCAAGACCTCGCAGGTCCGTTGCTCAAACTCAAACCCACGGCAAAATGGGGGCTCGATTTACAGTGTACACACCTGAGGATTTTGTTGTTGTACTTGTTGTAGCTGGACATGGTGATCAGACCTCCAAACGCCACACCCAGCGAGTTGAAGTTCTGGGCCGCTGCGTACACCCACACCTGCCGCACGCAAACGTTGCTGGATGATCTCCAGTTTAAAAAGCAAAATGGTACATCATCGTTTCTAAGTCACCACGCAGCAGAGGTAATTGTATACTAGACTGTATGTGTGAAGAGCAAATAAAGCTGAAAGGATATTGCCCCCAATCCCAATTTGCTATATAAAAAAAAAACTTTAAAAAAACTGTAACTTCGGAAGTCCAGTTCTCTTTCCACATGAATGAGTCACCAATACGCTCCAAAACAGCTATTTGTTTGCGTTTCTTTTCCAATCAGAAAAGTCCCTTATTTTACCAACCAAGCAATGCAAGTGACATCCAAACTTGAAATCTGTTGAGCACCGCATGACAACAGATTGTCAGTTTCCGAGAGCCAAAGTTCCGTTTGAACCACGGCTGAGTCACAGACATTAAAAAGGTCTACTAGAAGCTAGAACTTTAACTGTGGCACAATAGAATACCACGGTTTTATACCTGTATACATAACCAGATAACCTATATATATGTATAAAAGAAAAAAATTAAAAGGGGGGTGGGGGGGAGAGATTTTTTTTATTTTTTTTTAATGCCCTGTCAATCTTATAGGTCATATCAGGTCGAAACATTTTACATCAATATCAAACCATTGTCAAAGATATAAATAAATTCCTGTCAAAACAGTGTAAACATATCGATAATTGTAAAAGTGTTATTTTTATTTTTTATTTCGTCCATTACAACTTATTAAAAGCATTGATCTCTTTAAGGAAACCAAAGATGAAGTCCGGAGCAACGTCCAGAAAGTTTGAACAAAGGAGAAGACAGAAGTAGGGAGGTGAGTTGACAATAACCATATCTGCATCAATGCTTTGTTTTCGTGACAAGAATAAAAACACAGCAAAAAGGTTAAAAAAAGTCATAGTGCAATGCCCATTCCTTATGAAAGTTAATTGTATTTGTAATTTATAACTGCATTGTGTTTTTCGGTGGTAAATCTTTGTTTAACAGCTCTTACAAAAACTTGCATCAGTGCACCACCGTTATCTGTTTTGGCATGGAATAATTATGCAGTACTTGGCAAGAAGAATAAACAAACCCCAAATTTCGTTAGCATCCATATTACAGTCACAAGCAAAGATAACAAGTGCCTTCAACAGCCTGAGCTGTCCACAGTGCTTATAATTTGTAAAGTGCAAAATCTTGTCCAGAGAGACTATTCTAAGTGCATATATAATGCACACACACACACACACACACACACACAGGCACCTGCACACACAAGTAGTCTGACTTTACAAAGCTAAATTTACACTTGTTTTAAACAAGCAGCAAACGGAGACTTGAGATGGATGTAGACAGTGGCACGGAACAGAAGACATGGTATGTCTATAGTTTTGGGAACTAGGATAAATTTTAGGTTACATCTGAACAAGTCCAGAGAGGGTTTCTGTCAGACAGGAAGGGGAAGGTCATTCCATGCAGATGGACCAGAAACAGAAAAGGCGCAGGAACCAACAGCGGAATGTCTGTGAGGGGTCCACTGACCTTTGCGTCAAGGAGGAGTTCCCACTTGGGGCTGATGAAGTACTCGATCCCCAGCTCCGATCCCGGCAGCGTGACTCCTCGCACCAGCAGGATAATCAATACCAGGTACGGAAAGGTAGCCGTGAAATACACCACCTGAAAAACAGGTACAGGTCAGCAGCAAACTGGAAACACACATTAACAATGTCAGCAAAGCTCTATGAACTACACCACCTAAAAAACAGAGGTACGGTGTCAGCAACAGCCTGGAAACACACATGAACATTGTCAGCAGAGCTCTGTTAACTACACCTGAAAAACAGAGGTACAGTGTCAGCAGCAACCTGGAAACACACATTCATAAATACTGTCCGCAGAGCTCTATGAACTACACCTGAAAAACAGAGGTACAGTGTCAGCAGCAACCTGGAAACACACATGAACACTGTCAGCAGAGCTCTATGAACTACACCACCTGAAAAACAGGGGTACGGTGTCGGCGGCCCACCTGCTGTGTGTACATGAATACTGTCAGCTGAGCTCTGTGAAATACACCCACGTATAAAACGAGGTACGTGTCAGTGGCACACCTGTAAACCTGCATGTATATGAACATTGTCAGCCAAGCTCTGTGGACTACACCACTTGAAAAGCGGAGGTTTGGCACACACTCACATCTCTCTCTCTCTCTCTCTCACACACACACAGAGTTAACACACACACACAGAGTTAACACACACACTTAGCACACACACAGAGTTAACACACACACACAGAGCTTGCGCATGCACCCCCCTCCCCCCAACACACACACACACTTCACACACACACACACAGAGTTAACACCCCCCCACCCACACACACACACACAGAGTTAATACACACACCCCACACACACACAGAGTTAACACACACACACACACACACAGTTAACACACACACACAGTTAACACACACACACAGAGTTCATGCATGCACCCCCCCCCCCCCCCCCCAACACACACAGTTACCCCCCCCACACACACACACAGAGTTAACACACACACAAACACTTAACACACACACACACACACACACACACACACACACACACAGAGTTAACACACACCCACAGAATTTGCGCAATGCACCCCCCCCCACACACACACACACACACAGTTCACACACACCCACACAGAGTTAACACCCCCCCACACACACACACACACACACTCCCCCCCCCCACCCCACCCCCCCACTGTGCCATACCTTGCCTGTGGACCTGGGCCCCTTCCAGATACAGAAGTAGATGAGAATCCAGCTGAAGAGGAGGATGCCAAACAGCTCCCACCGCATGCCCCCTTGCTCCTCGATACCCGAGGTACGCTCTAACACCCGCCGCCTTGCAGTGCACAGAAAGGCAAACATCATCCGTCAGTACCGATTTACAGAAATTCAACAACACTCAGCGCTACCCATAACTGAAGACCTTCACTGCCACGATGGCATTTGAAAATGGCAATAACATTGCAAAATTGGAAACCCTTAAGCCTTTCTGTGACCCTTTTTTGCACTGGCATGTGAAACGATTTTCAGTAAAATTCATAGCACTGAGAGTAGACGTGTTTTAGGAGTGAAAATACACTTGTTTTGCAAGCGTGTCCGTGCATCTTTCAGCCCGGAAAATTTACAAGCTGGGGCAGTGAAGGGGTCCACCCATCTCCTTTTATGACTAGACCCAACACGTGAAGGGTTCAAAAGAACGCTATTTATTAGGACAAAATGCAACAAGTGAATTTTCTGGTAATCCCCTTTCTCAAGCTACAAAATCCCAGAGCAGAACTAGGTGTTCCTTTTTTTGAGTCACACAGGAGGTGTTTAGGGAGTGTAGACACTGAAACAACAATGGTGAAAAACAGTGAGGAGTTCTGCTGTGTTACTCTAACTGAACATAATGAACACACATGAACACTGACAACTGAACTCTGTGGAATAAACCACCTGAGAAAGACATGTATGTATGCAAGCACACCATGGGGGGCGGGGGGGTGGGGGGGGGGGGGGTAAAGAGAAGTTCTGCTGTGTTACTGAACATAATGAACACACAGTCATGAACATTGTCAACTGACCTCTGTGAAACATACCACCTGAGTATTTCATATTTCAGGACTTCTGATTTGTTTCTTGTTTATCTACTTCTTTTTTGTCTCCCTATCTTTCCGTTTTTGTTTTGTTTGTTTTTGTTTTTGTTTTATTAAGACCATCTGGCTTTTATGATCACGTTTTGTTTTCAATGTCATCTGCTTGTTTTAGATAACTGGATTTTGAAAAAAATTGCCCAGAAATAACTGTCATGGTTGATTCTGTGTATGTGTGTGTGTGTGTGTGTGTGTGTGTGTGTGTGTGTGTGTGTGTGTGTGTGTGTGTGTGTGTGTGTTGTGAGTTTTGTTTTGGTGTTGCTTCTTAATATTCGAGTGTTGTTGTATAAATAATGTAGGCATAATACTTGCTCACTGCATTGATTTTTAAATTTTATGACTGTTGCTTTGCATTCGTGGTATTGCAGTCTGTACAGTGCCTTGAGCTCGTCATTCGTTTCTTGTACTTCTTGGATGTCCAACATCAGCCACAGAGACATATAGCCACAGAGACACATAGCCACAGAGACAGACAGACAGACATAGCCACACAGACATAGCCACAGAGACAGACATAGCCACAGAGACAGACACAGACAGCCACAGAGACATAGCCACAGACAGACATCAGCCACAGAGACAGACAAAGCCATGAAGACAGGCATTGCCACTGGGACAGACACAGACACAACCACAGAGGCAGACATCAGCCACACAGACAGACATCAGCCACACAGACAGACATCACAAACATAGCCACGACTAACAGAGACAGAGAGACAAGCATAGCCACAGAGACAGGCATAGCCACAGAGACAGAGAAACAGGCATAGCCACAGACACAGACATAGGCACAGAGACAGACATAGCCACAGAGACAGACATAGACACAGACATAGCCAGAGACAGACATCAGCCACAGACATGGAGACAGACATTGCCAATGCCACAGAGACAGACATAGACATAACCACAGAGGCAGACATCAGCCACGCAGACACAGACATAGCCACAGAGGCACACATCAACTACAGAGACAGACATCACAAACATACCCACAGACTGACAGAGACAGACATAGCCATAGAGACAGACATCACAGACACAGCCACAGAGATGGACATCACAGACATAGCCACAGAGACAGACACCACTGACAGAGACGGACATCAACCACAGAGACTGACATCACAGACATAGCTACAGAGACAGACATAGCCATGGAGACAGACACAGCCACGGAGACAGAACAACAACCTGAAAACAAAGCGTATGATCACCAGGGCAGGAAGATAACAAACGAGTTTGCCTTTTAAATCCGACTTACTGTAACAGTCACAGTGTAACCGCGAAATAAAGCAAACAAAAAGTCTTCATGCTGAACCAACGTCACCAAACAGCTCACAGGTAAAAATCCTCCGTGGGCGAGCGCGAGTCGTTAGGCTGCGGGTGAGTGGCATTGGTGGAGTTGACCCAGCACTGAGGGGAGCTCCAGTCGTGCTCGCAGCCGACCCAGGGCAGCTGCGACTGGAAGGTGCTGAACATGTAGAAGAAGGACCAGGTGATGATGATGACGTAGTAGGTGGTGAAGAGGAACGAGATCACCACTGTGGCCAGCCCAGCGCCTGAAGAGTGAATGTAGTGTTAGTGTAAGTCTGTAAACTTAGAACGACTGTAGCGTAACAGTGTAACTTAGAATGAATGTAGTGTAACAGTGTAACTTAGAATGAATGTAGTGTAACAGTGTAACTTAGAATGAATGTAGCTTAACAGTGTAAACTTAGAACGACTGTAGTGTAACAGTGTAACTTAGAATGATTGTAGTGTAACAGTGTAAACTTTGAATGTAGTGTAACAGTGTAACTTAGAATGAATGTAGTGTAACAGTGTAACTTAGAATAAATGTAGTGTAACAGTGTAACTTAGAATGAATGTAGTGTAACAGTGTAACTTAGAATAAATGTAGTGTAACAGTGTAACTTAGAATGAATGTAGTGTAACAGTCTAACTTGGAATGAATGTAGTGTAAGTCTAAGACTAAGAGTGTAACGTGGTGCTGAATGTAGTGTAACAGTCTAACTTGGAATGAATGTAGTGTAAGTCTAAGACTAAGAGTGTAACGTGGTGCTTTTACTTTTACACCCAGTCAACCAGTATGGTTATATCATGGCGAGGTAGTGTAACAGTGAATGTAAGAACCGAGCGGCGCTGGTTCACACCACTTGGGTGAATATTCAAAGCGAACTGTAAAAAGCTACAGTCACCCATTTTGAGTCACAGTTGACAACAGCGCAGTACGTCTGCTTAGAGTGGAATAAGTAAGTAAATAACAAAGAGCACAGAGAGTCTGCTTGAGAACCGAGTGAGTAAGTAACTTGGTATTTTACTTACTGACTTACTTACTCCGCTCTCAAGCAGGCTTACTGCGCTCTTGTCACATGCGATGGTAAATGAGTGACTGTAGCTTTAAATTACAGAGAACAGTGTTATTATATATAATATAAAAGCAATCAACACACAGTGTTAACACTTGTAAAATAGACTCAAGCCTGAGTCAAGGTTAACTCCATGACATAAGTAAAGGTTAACTCCACGACATAAGTCAAGGTTAACTCCATGACATTTGTTCCACCATTTTCCTCAGCCAGCTGTAAATTAGCTTTACTCTAATTGGGCAAGGTTTCCCCTTCACATTTCGGTCTGAGGCGTACGAACACTATTTATTAATGTTATTAAGTAGCTTATAAAATATTAAAATAAATACTATTTACTACTAAGTAGCTCATAAAACAGAGAGCATACATGTATACATGCACACAACTGTTTTGTTCTCTATAATAATAATATCAGTGTATCCCATTTACGGAGATATAATTTTGACTAGTGACTGCAAGCAAGCTATACAACACTAAAATTCATACTCCTGAAAGCAAAGTTTCTCAACAATGTCCATTCTGCTGTTTTCTCTAGCTCTCTAGAGTGAGAGTTAGCTTCACTCTCATTGGACAACAGCCTACAGTCTGAGATTGAGGCTTAGGAGTATTCTTTCTACTATTGGGCAGCTCACAAAAACACTTGTATTACAGGTTGCAAGCATATATTTACGCAACTGCCATTATATTCTGAAGAAAAGGCTACGGGTTAATCATGTCGCGCAGTACACTGCAGGCTGAAATAACAACCGAGCCTGCTTGCCGAAAGCAGGAATGATTATATCAAAACACAGTCATAGTTCTACACCAAAGCGTCCAGTGTCCAGACAGGCCACTGCAGACACACACAGGCGACACCGGTCACCACAGCCACAGGCCATGCAACAGAAAAGCGTCAAGACTTTTGTGGAACAGCTCTGCATGCAAGATCAAAGTGAGGCCATGAAATGTCACTCGGCTGCAGCAGACACAGACAACACTACAGCCACAGGCCATGCAACACAAAGCGTCAAGACTTTTGTGTGATATTTTGTGGCTCTGTCGTCTGTGTGCAAGATCAAAGTCAGGCCACGAAACATCACTCGGCTGCAGCAGACACAGACAACACCACAGCCACAGGCCATGCAACACAAAGCGTCAAGACTTTTGTGTGATATTTTGTGGCTCTGTCGTCTGTGTGCAAGATCAAAGTCAGGCCACGAAACATCACTCGGCTGCAGCAGACACGGACAACACCACAGCCACAGGCCATGCAACACAAAGCGTCAAGACTTTTGTGTGATATTTTGTATTTGTATTATGGATTTTAGTCCAGTATAACTTGTTTATGATTTTCTTAAACATAAATGTTTTGGCATTTCTTTTACACGTTTTGTCGTAATTTTTATTATTATTAATGAGCCTTATATTAGTTAAGTTGAACTGCCATGTGACGGATGATTAAAATATTTTGGTTTGACATGACACAACACGAAGCGTCAAGATGTTTGTGGAACAGCTCTGTATGTGAGATCAAAGTCAGGCCATAAAAATGTTACTTGGCTGCAGCAGACTAGGTATTACTATTAGTATTAGATCATTCCTTTAGTGTATGCAGATTGAGAGAAAGGGGATATATATAATATATATGTCTAACAGAGTGTACATGTGTTTCATGACTTCAAATATTAAATTAAGTGAAATTCAGTTCATAATAGTACTTAGTACAATAGTAGTGCGTTAATGTATAAGATCGAATGACAGCTTTAATTTCCTGCTGGGATGAATAAAGCATTTTGTTACTGTTATTGTTACTTCAGCTAAAGGCCATGCAACAGAAAAGCATCAAGACTTTTGTGGAGTGGCTCTACTGAACGATTCAACGAAGCTGGTTTGCTAGAGTGAATGCGCTTTGTAATCTTTCGCGAAAGAAGTCGTGAAAGGTCACAGCGCACTTCCGGGCCGATTTCTGAGTAGGCGTTGCTTCACGCTGTGTATAACAGTGGAAGTTGAAATTAGAATTGCGAAGCAGTACAAATGCCAATACTGTTGCAGTTGCAAAAATTACCATGGAAAGGGGACAGAGGGTGGAAATAAAGTGTCTTTGCTTCGTTTTCTGGCTGACCAAAAGATTGCGAGTTCGTAGAAAAAATGCGTTTTCGGGCATCCTATAGCACAAGCAACAAAATATTGCTTATTGCCAGACACATTATGACTACGGGCCTCCAAAAATGCCTTAAAGTTGGCAGTGTACAATTCACAAATTCACTGCCTTCCACTGTGAAGAAAGTAAGCACCAGAAGTAAAAGCAGCCAAGGGACTTAAGCAATGCCTGGCAAAAGTCAAGGGAGTTAACAACCCCGCCTGAATCGCCCAATACACGTGCAAGATCAAGACCAGCCCACAAAATGTTACTAGGCTACAGCATAGCCACAGGCAATGCACGTGGAAAGGATATGACTTGCTCTAAATCGTGCCGTGGGAGATGCTGCTACAGTCAATCACAATGTTGACAGTCAGCACGGGTTTACGCAGCAGTGGCTTGTGAGTAGCCCGCCGTTTCAGAAACTGAGAGACTAGCTGACTTGTAATCTGTGTAAAAAATTGATGGATCATTTACAATACATGTCTCCGTGTATATTACGATCAGAATGATTACTACAGCAATGTGACAGGGACTGGGAAAATAAGTGCAAGGTTGCTGATCAAGGTATATAGCTGCAAAATGCATCAACTGCGAAACACTTAAGATTATATAAGAACACCACAAAACAGGTCTCAAACCTTTGAAAAACGGGCATAGTTTTCCAATTGCTCCGATTGGTCCCCTGCGAGTGTACTGACCAATGGCCATCTCCATGTATGCCAGTGGCACCCCACAAAGCACCAGCATGATGAAGAACGGGATCAGAAACGCCCCTGTAACACACAGACCGGTGCTCAGCAGCCAACAATATTAAAGCAACTAGCCGTAACACAATCACAGGTTTGACGGAGAAGAAAACCAGTAACTTGCACGATTTTTTTTCTTTTCGTCAAAATTTGTCTGTTGCAATTTTTTTCTTTTCTTCATCTGCTGGCTAATTTTACCGAAAACATTACAAATCAATAATCATTCTGACTCTATGAGTCAAAATCAGATTTGGGTAAAACCCAATGGCGTAAAACCCAACATTGTTTTCTCATGGACTTACATTTTTTCTAGAATGCTGCAATACATAATCGAAAGGTCATTCCACAGAGATAAAAATTCAAAAGGTCACTCCAAACAGACAAAAACAATCTGTCTATCACTGATTCAGATAAAAATTCAAAAGGTCACTCCACAGAGATAAAAACAATCTGTCAATCAGTTATTCAATGACAAAAATGACTGCAATCCACATGCATTTCTTTTGTAACCTATACAGTATAATACACAAAACTGAGCACTTCTAGTGTTCTATCAGTGACACCAAAGACACTTTGGCAACATCCAAATGAAGTGCAGGAAAAAAGACCGCAACGCAATAATCCGCTTGTAGCAGAAGGGACGAAGGGTTAGTTATTGTGTCCCAAAAAGTAACCTTACAAATTATAAAAACTGATAGAATTATATAAAATCAAGACTACTAGACCCCTATTGTGTAAATTAATTTAGTGAAAGATATGTTAGCCATAGCATTACCCAACTCAACCCTCATGTACTGAAATATCTTTAAACCAGGTTTGATCTCAGTAGGTTCGGCAGGTCAAGTGACAGATCATAATGTTCACACACACACACACACACACACACACACACACACACACACACACACACACACACACACACACACACGCACACATGCAAGTGCACACATACACACACATGTATGCATGCAAGCATGCACACACACACTTGGAGGCTCACACACACACACACACACACACACACACACACACGCGCGCGCGCGCGCACATGCACACATGCAAGCACACACATACACACACATGTATGCATGCATGCATGCACACACACACTTGGAGGCTCACACACACACACACACACACACACACACACACACACACACACACACACACACACACATGCACATGCACACATGCAAGCGCACACATACACACACATGTATGCATGCATGCATGCACACACACACTTGGAGGCTCACACACACACACACACACACACACACACACACACACACACACACACACACACACACACACACAGACTCTTCTTTATACTTTAAAAGTTTATTTTCTCAGTCTTATACATGTGCTGTTTCTCCAAACTGGAGTATTATAGCCCATTACTTGAAATTATTTAACTGGAAAAAAAAGCAAAGAACAAGCCCCAAGGAATCAAAATTAGTCAAAACAAACAAACTCACTCACTGAGTAAGGAGTTCAAGAAGCCAACAACAACAAAACTGACAACCCAGGTACCCCAACAATAACACTGAAAAAATGTGCGCGCACGCGCGTGCACACACACACACTCACACACACACACTTTGAGGCACACACACACACACACGTTCACTCCCTCACACACACACACACGCTCACTCCCTCACACACACATGCTCACTCCCTCACACATACACACACACGCTCACTCCCTCATACACACACACACATGCTCAATCCCTCACACACACACACACACACACACACACACACACACATGCTCACTCCCCCCTCCCCCCCCCCCCCACACACACACACACATGCTCCCCCACACACACACACTCACCCCCCACACACCCACTCCCACAGACACACACGCCCACTCCCTCACACACACACGCATGTGCAGACACACACAATTTAATATTATAAATGCAGTTGTGCAAAGACATACTGTAGTCAAGAGGTGACGTAGAGCACTTATCAAAAAACAAAGCACCTAGTCATCAGAACTTTCATAAGAAAACTGTAGGTGATTAAACGATATGTAATCTTCTTCAAGTTCTTGCAACAGTGTACAGGGAAACTGATCAGACTCATTTGTCACAGGTAACTTGTTGATGTAAGACTTAATAATTATAATAATGATTACTCTCATTTTTATAGTGCGTATCTCACCGACAAGTGTGAGTACACTGTATGCAAAAAACAAACTCAAAATAGCATTATCTAAACATAATTAATATTGTAACTGCTCGCAAACCACACATGCACACACACACACACACACACACACACACACACACACACACACACACACACACACACAGAGTGCACAGACGTTTAATGGGGATGTAACAGACTTTTAGCAGGGAGTTTGTACTGTACATAAGAATCAAGGGGCAGTTATTACTATGACTAGTACTAGTAGCTTGGTGTTTTATGCCCAGTCAACCGGTGCAGTCTGGGTGATCAGCCAACAGAGAGAAGGAAGACAAAAAGAAATATAAATTATGATCACTTTTTGGAATTCTCAATCTCAAGCAAGTCCAAATAAAAATATTAAAAAATGAAAACTTAAAAAAAGTTTACAGTAACTTAGTAAGCCAGCTGATCCTCTTTTTTGTGCCAACCCCTTCCAAAAAATGTGAATGGAAAGAGAGAAAAATGTCTGGGAAAAGACTATTCAAAATTTAATAGATTAGGGATATTATATACATAATTATATGAAAACAAGAAGGGGAAAATTTTTAAGACTATGGATATATTATATAGGGAAACAAGAAGGATGAAAAAAAGTAATCACCTGTCTCTACTTTTTTGCCTTAGAAAGTTAAATCATAAATGTTTAATCTTTAAACACAGGTTTTGTTGTTGTTGTTGTTTTTGGGGGGGGGTCTAACTTTTGATTGATCAAGGTTGATCTTTTACTTTTTCTCTTCTTTTTTTCTCAGAGTTTTACTTTTGGTGATTAATTATTACAATATTTGTGATTTTTCAGCTGATGAATGCAGAAACTGAAATTTGCCAACAATTCCAGTTCTGAAATTGTGACAATGCAATTCTGTCATGCACTGTCACAGTTAAAAAAAAAAAAAATTAAGACCAAAAAAAATTGTAAAAAGAAAAACATATGCCAACAAATATGAATTATGACGCAAGCTTTTTCAAAACAACAAAATGCAGTGCACTGAGCAGTAGATATCTAGTACCATATAATCCTTCCGCTGTGAATTTATTATTTAAATTTCTATGCATTCTGCTCTGCATCTGCTCATTATTTTCGTAACCGTTCTTTAACACTTTTTTTGCAGTAGAGCAATTTTTTTTAATTTTTTTACTTCCCTAGTTCCAGCATTGATGAATTCTGACATTGCGACAGTGACAGTGACACACTGACACCGCAGGCTGGAGAGAAAAAATGGCAATATAACACCACTCTGTCTGTTTTTAGATTACAGCATAGGAAATGGATTACACCATGCTGAGCATCTGATGCCGTTATAAATATCTTCGATATGAACAGATCAACAAACAGCAAAAAAATCTATCACGCACAAAGTTCCTTCGCTCGAACTCGATGCCAATAAATAATGGATTCCGGGTATAATGTTACCGTAGGTAAAACATCTCGAGACAGCCAAGTGCACGAAGTAGGCCTGTTAGTCGACAAACACGCCAGACAAAACGAAAAACACACAAAATAAACATACAAAAAAAAAAAAAAAAACTGCTGCGTCATTTGCACCTACCTCCCCCGCTTCTGAAGCAAAGGTAGGGAAATCGCCAGACGTTTCCAAGGCCAACAGCGTACCCGATGATCGCAAGCAGATATTCCACTTTTTTGCTCCAGTTTTCCCGCACTTCCAATGGTTCCATTTCGCCGTTGATAATGCCGCTCTTCAATCCTTGTCCAGTCTGTGGAGAGAGGGAGGTAAAAATTGGTGGTTTCTTAAGTCAGTACTGGTCATCAGGGTGTCACCGTCTGCGGTCGCCGTCCTTGCATAAAAAAAAGAAGAAGAAGAAGAATTTCAAGATGCCGTCTCTAGTATTAGCTCTTACTCTTAGTATGCAGGTTCCCCAGTAGCATAGTCTAAGTACTGTCTCACACTACAGTCATGTTCAACAGATACAATATGTAGCCTGTACCCACTCACGTTCATCACTTTGCGGTCAATCGGGGACCAGGGGAGCGCACTCTGGTTTTAGCGCGCGCTGCGGGCTTGCTTACTAGATACGTTTTACCGATTTTAGCTCAACGATAGTCATTATCAGGTGCTCTACCGTAGTGTATTGTCTTTGCAACAAAACAGCTGGGGCACAGTCCATTGAACTTTGAGGCGAATGACTGCTCGGTGTGCACAGCGACTGGAGCTACGGAAGCGAGCGCTACTTTGGTCGCACGCGGCACAGTCACTGCGGACACTGCAGCTGTTCACGAGAGCTCGTTCGTGAACAGTGGCCGCAGCGACTGTTAGCGTATGGTGGCGCCGGGTTGGATCAATCAGTCGCTCTTCAAAGTCAGTTTTCGCCGGGTTAGTACACCTTCAAAGTTGATTATGAAATTTTGGCGTATGCATCAATCGCTGTGGTGCGTCAGTGGAATCGTACATTAAAGTATGTCGGCCTCCCTTATTAATTAAACCGCAACGATGCCGGTTCGGCTCCAGTTCCACTGAACCTGCCCTGATTCGCCACGATTTTCCGACAGAGCCAACGGCAGCAACGGTCCGATACTAGTCTACCTCAGCCAATCCTGTTCGGAGTGGCCGATGGAAGCAAAAGATCCCTAAACGTATGAAACTGAAGCGAAGACCCCGCCTACTGAACTACTTTCGCAGGTTTCAGCCGTGGCGCCAGCGGCTGTCAACAAGTGACCATGCAGATCAGCGGCAGAACAGCGCTGTAGTGATCGGTACTCACACCACTTCCATGGACTCGATGTAAAAATATCTACAAATCTGAAACAAAACAAAACAACCTTACGCGTTACTCGTCAGTGAAGTCATCAACACTGAATCACATGGCCGCGATACTAGAGCCGGCGCAGCACCGTGTAACGCAGTCGGCTCAGAGCCGGCGAAGCCAGCGCGGCACTTATCAGTATAAACTAGCCGATTCATAACCACAACAAACTTCAGGTTCCAGGCGAGATCAAAAGATCAAGAGATCTCAGTAAAGGAGGGAGGTGGAGCTGGACCTTCAAGTTAGCCCAGAAGAGATCATGAGTAGGGAGGTGGAGCTGGGCTGGGAAAGTTGGACTTCTGTCGCTTCGAGTTGTTGCCGCTCAACAGCAGTGCAATGGACATTGTCCTTGTGACCTTGCCCAAGCATGGCAGTTGAAACAGCAATTGCGCAGTGCACTATAGTCGCTGGCCAATGGCGAGGGGACACCGCCTTAACACTTCGATTGTTCTGGCGGCTGTCCACGGTCTCTCCGGTTTTTTTCGGGCGGTTTCCGCGGCCGAGCCTTCACTCTTTTGTCCCTCCCCCCCCCCCCACCCCCCTCCGTCCCCGTCCTTAATAAGCCACCTCGCTTCTATGGACGTAAAGCAAAATGGTCCACAACAAACTTTTGCAAAAGGCCCATCCTAATGCATGAGTCATTCTGATAAAACGGAAATGATTCTTATTGCTACAAAGACGGTTCTCCAACTCTGACTGTTCCACAGTCCATAAATCTGGAGCCGGGGTTCTGACATCAAATTTGCCAACACAGTTCGCAACCTAGGTGTCTGTCTTGATCCTACTCTCTCTTTCCAACAGCAAATCTCCTCCGTTTGTCGTATCTGCTATCTTGAACTTCGCCGGATTAGTCAGTGCAGTACAGCGCCACTATCTCTCTGAAGATGTCATCAAAAAAACTGTTGTGTGCGTTTGTTCTTTCAAGACTAGATTATAGCAACTCACTTTTGGCGGGCTGTCCTAAGTATCTTCTTTCTAAACTCCGAAAAGTACAGAACAATGCTGCAAGACTCATTTTCGGAACAATCAGATCTGCCCACGTCAGTCACTCCTATGCTTCATTTTCTTCACTGGCTACCTACTGAGCAGAGGATCGAATACAAATTGTCTTTGCTTTAAGATCATTTCTCATCAGGCCCCCAGCTACCTTTCAAAACTTCTTCACCTTTACACTCCTTCCCGGCGCCGCTCTACTCTTCTACAGACACCCGAGTGTTCAGAATATCATCCTTCTGAACAAAGTCTTGTGGTCAGCTATCTTTCTCTTACCAGGCTCCAGTTATTTGGAACCAACTCCCTGTTTCTGTCCGCCATTCTACCTCTGTCAGCTCTTTTAAATCTTCCTTGAAAACATTTCTCTTTTCAAAAACCTTTTCTTCAGTCCCATTGCCGTGATTGCCCTGATATGCGACTGATGTGTGTGTGTGTGTGTGTGTGTGTGTGTGTGTGTGTGTGTGTGTGTGTGTGTGTGTGTGTGTGTGTGTGTGTGTGTGAGAGAGAGAGAGAGAGAGAGAGAGAGAGAGAGAGAGAGACGTGTGTGTGCGTGCATGTGTGTGTGCATCAAGCTCATGTTGTATGCGTTGAATTTTGACAATATGTATTTGTAAAGAACGTGTAAGCGCTTAGAGCCTGTGCGGGTTAGGCGCTCTAAGTATTCATTATTATTTTTACTCTCAGTGGCCTTGGTGACGGTGGTTGGTTGAGTGTTGCTTTACGTCCACACTCGGAAACCCGCGTAGGCGGGACGCGGGAGCCCAGCGGCCGGGACGGCCACCTCTGACTTCCACACCGGTAGCTCCTGAGCTCTGCCGTGGTGACAGTTAGTAAACACGGCGCTTCAGTAACCGCGTCCATAGAAACCACAAGGCTTATTAGGGACGGGGGGAAGGGGGTATGGAGATGCCGGGGGAAGAAGGTGATTATATGATTCCTGCATTAAGGTGGGCAGCGATGAGAGCCGTTTTAATGTTTCATAATTGTGAGGCGGGACAAAGTCACAAGACAGTATCCACAGACCGCAACTTTTGATGAGAAAGGAGAGCCGAAGCGGATTCGAACCGAGGTCCCTCTCAGCAGCTTACCAACCTAACGCCTTACCGCCAGGCCAAACCGGCGCACTAGTGGTGACTCACAGTAAGTAAGTAAACATGGTGCTTAACGTCCACAGAAACCATAAGGCTTATTAGGGACGGGCAGATCGGGGCCGGAAGGGGATATGTGGAGGCGGGGGGAGAGGGATACTATACACCGGTGTGGGGAACTGAGAAGGTGATTATATACCTATCGCTACACTGTAGTCACCACCAGAATGACCCCTGCATTACCTGGATGGGCAGTGTTGAGAGCCATTTTAATGTTTCATTAATTGTGACAAAATCACAGCTTGAGACAGTGTCCACAGACCACACTTTTTCAATGAAGACAAAGGCCGGAGAGCCGAAGCGGATTCGAACCGAGGTCCCTCTGCTTACCAGCCTAACGCGGCCTTACCGCTAGGCCAAACCTGTTCACAAGGGGTGACAGTGTAGCGATAGGTATAATTATATACTCTCCCTCTTCCCCTGGCCTCCATAACCCCTTTCCCTCCCAGTCACACACACACACACTACACTGACGCACGCACACACACACACACACACACACACACACACACACACACACACACACACACACACTACAACACACACACACACACACACACACACACACCCGGGCTACAACACACACACACACACACACACACACACACACACACACACACACACACACACACACACACACACACACACCTGGGCTACAACCAACCAACACACACACACACACCCGGGCTACAACACACACACACACACACACACACACACACACACACACACACACACACACACACACACACACACACACAGAGTAGGGCTACAACACACACACACACACACACACACACACACACACACACACACACACACACACACACACACACACACCCGGGCTACAACACACACACACACACACACTCCAACACACACACACATACACACACACACACACACACACGCACACACACACACACACAGAGCCGGGCTACAACACAAACACACACACACACTACACATAAATGAAAAAATGAAAAAAAGAAAGAAAAAAAGGCCGCCTTATGCCGGTTTCCGTAAACGTTAAAGCACGCTTACTTCAGTACTGTAACAACAGCTTCTGCGGCACTGACTGACTGCCAGCCACCCTAACAACTCACGAGCCGTCAGTGCAGCAGTGCATGAAACTGCAAAATGCCTATCACATGCCCACGCCGCCCACACGTGTTAGCCATAAGTCATGCATACATCATCATTGCTGGCTGTCCCTTCCCACGGTCGCCTCGTCGGAATTTAAACTGTGATCGGAAAACCGTCTGTGGTAAAGTAGTAAGTGAACATGGTGCTTAACGTCCACAGCCTCGGACTTCGCCGTGAGCCGGTGTGGCCTAGCGGTAACTGAGGCGTTAGGCTGGTACTGAAGCGGAAGGACCTCGGTTCGATACCGTTCCGGCCGGCTCTCCTTTCTCTTCAAAAAGGTTGTGGTTTGTGGGGCACTGTCTTGTTACTGACTTTGTTCATCACTTCCTACTGAAACACTGATTAAAATGGCTCTCATCGCTGGCCATCTTAATGCAAGATTCATTCTGGTGGTGACAGCGTAGCGATTGGTATATAATCTCCCTCTCAAGTTCCCACGCCTCTTTCCCCCCCATTCTCCCCGTCCCTAATAAGCCTTATGGTTTCTGTGGCGTTAAGCACCATGTTTACTTACTTACCTCTCTGCTTACCGCTTGCCTTACCGCTAGGCCAAACCGGCTCATGTCAGTCTGTGGTAAAAACCATGGACCGATATATTATATAATATTATAAGACATGCTTGGACTTTCGTTATACTCTCTCTCTCTCTATCTCTCTCTCTCTCTCTCTCTCTCTCTCTCTCTCTCTCTCTCTCTCTCTCTCTCTCTCCCCCTCTCTCCCCCCTCTCCCTCCCTCCCTCTCTCCCTCCCTCCCCCTTCTCTCTCCCTCTCTCTCTCTCTCCCTCTCTCTCTCCCTCTCTCTCTCTCCCTCTCTCCCTCTCCCTCTCTCTCTCTCCCTCTTTCCCTCTCTCTCTCTCCCTCTCTCTCTCTCAGTTATCAAGGCTATGAACTTCGTGACAGACTCAAACGCGATAAGAACTTTGAGGACTACAAGAAACAAAGGAATAAAGTCACGAGTTTAGTGACAGCAGCAAAAAAAGCTTACTTCGCAAAACTGATCAATGATAACAAAGATACTGCATCACTATGGCGTGCAATGACTGAAATTATACACAAGTC
>OY757552.1:6666135-6676135 GCA_963584105.1 Alviniconcha strummeri
AACAAAGAAGAAGAAGAAGAAGAAGAAGAAGAAGAAGAAGAAGAAGAAGAAGAAGAAGAAGAAGAAGAAGAGAGAGAGCAAAATTAACAACAGCAACAGCAACAACAACAACAAAGAAGAAGAAGAAGAGAAGAAGAAGAAGAAGAAAGAGAAGAAGAAGAAGAAGAAGAAGAAGAAGAAGAAGAAGAAGAAGAGAGACAGCAAAACTACACTAAACGTTAAAGAACAGCCAACGCATAGGCGATGAACAGTGACAAATTATGACACAGATTTTTCAGGGTAGTTAGCTCTTGGCTCTTGGCTTTGAACGTTGAAAAATGTCTGTGTCCGCAGTATCCCACCGCGTGTTATCTGTGTTTCTCACGAGAAGAAAGAGAAATGGCCATATTAATATAAATTAAAAAACAAAACAAAACAAACAAACAAAAACAAAAACAAAAAACGAAAAATCAATGAGACTACATACCGGATTTGTCGGGAAGCTGTCCATTTCCGGGTACTTGGACAACCACTTCTCCTCCCATTCCAACTCTTTCTCATCCACCCGCCGACAGTCTTTGACCTGATGATGAAAATCCATTCTAGGCTATTGTTTACAAGAATGCAGGTAAACAAGCAGCCACATACACACACACACACACACACACACACACACACACACACACACACACACACACCACACACACACACACACACACACACCACACGCGCACACACACACACACACACACACATCACACGCGCGCACACACACAAATCACACGCGCGCGCACACACACACACACACACACACACACACACACACACACACACACACACAAACACACGCACTCTCTCTCTCTCTCTCTGTGATACTGGGTAAAATGTAACGTCCTCACTCTCTCTCTTTTGCTGGGGAAAACGTACCCCCCCCCCCCCTTCCATCTCATATTGGGGAAAATGTTCCCACCTTCTCTCTCTCTCGTTCTCTCTGATACTGGGGAAAATGTACCACACTCTCTCTCTTTCTATCTTATACTGGGGAAAGTATACCCCCCCTCTCTCTTTCTATCTTATACTGGGGAAAGTATACCCCCTCCTCTCTCTTTCTATCTTATGCTGGGGAAAGTATACCCCCCCCCTCTCTCTTTCTATCTTATGCTGGGGAAAATGTACCCCTCCCCCTCTCTCTATTTTATGCTGGGAGAAACATACCCTCTCTCTCTCTTTTTTGCTGGGGAAGAAATGTACCCAAGCAAATAAACCAGATCCTTTTCATTATCAGTTAAACCATTTTTATTTTTTTTAATCTAGGCAAACCCTTTTCGACAGCGCCCTCTTCTCACATAAATATGTTCGACATATTTCAACAGCCAAGCGTGCATACCTGGTTTAACATTTTCGCGGAATGTTCGGTTTGTTGGTTTTCTTATCTTCTGTTTTAGAACTAGACTTTTATGCAAGGGTCCGGTGATTAGACTTCAGCCGCTAAACGGGGTAATTACCAGGTCACGTGCATGCAAATACTGGATCCAGGTAATAAAATCACTCGTAATTATTGTTGTCCCAGTTTTTAGTTTTTTTGTTGTTGCTGTTTTTTTAATAATATTTTTTGTATTACTACATCAGAAATTGACGGGCCATCTATAGTCGTCTGATTAAATCGCATTTTTTAATAGCTCACGTTAAAATAGCGCACTAAAGAAATGCGTGTTGGCTTCTTTGAACTGACCTGACGACCAGTTATTATAGTCACATCATTGCAAGGAGTCAGTGATACCTATAAGACTGTGCAACGAACGCACAACGACACGTTTACACCAAACATTCGCTCGAGCACTCATTCACACATTCAGTTGCCAATTCAATCGTCTATTCAGTAACTCAGTGTCGTTATAGACACATCCCGTTCTGCTAGAATCAAATCTCAACAAACAAAGGAGTTAATCAGCGCCCGAAAGACGTCACATGAATACGACAACAAACACCTGAATCGACTAAGGTAATCCTCAACTAGCATGCGGACGAATAAATAAAAGGTACACATAAACTCCATCAAAAGTACGAAATCAGATCTGCTCTTGTCAAATTTCAAAGTAGTATTAAGCGATGTCTTTTTTTTTTGTCGTGATCATCTCAGTTACGGATCTTGGCACACAGTTCTTAAAATGCAAATAAGATAATTAAGTGGCCACAGTCTGATCAACATCCAATATAAAGCAACATTGTCTTTCACCCCTATCAGTCAGTACAGTGTGTGTGTGTGTGTGTGTGTGTGTGTGTGTGTGTGTGTGTGTGTGTGTGTGTGTGTGTGTGTGTGTGTGTGTGTGTGTGTGTGTGTGGGTGGGTGGGTGGGTGTGTGGGTGGGTGGGTGGGTGGGTGTGTGGGGTGTGGGTGGGTGTGTGTGTGTGTGTGTGTGGGTGGGTGGGTGTGTGCGCGCGCGCGCGCGTGAACATTTTTCACACAGTTATGCTTGAACCCTTGTTGATGTCTACATTATGCGTTAGCTTTTTTGTTAAATTGCTGGTAACATTTTTCATCTCGATGTACATCATGTGTGTCTAGCTATTATGCTGTACAGCGCTTTGAGCCGCAGGGTAGGCGCTTTATATATTTCCATTACTACTACTACTACTACTACTACTACTACTACTACTACTACTACTACTACTACTACTACTACTACTACTAGAGTTCTGTGTTTCTTACCTCCGGGATTAGCAGACATTTGTGCTGGTTGATGTCGTACAGCTTCCGTTGGGACAGTCTTTGCGGAAGGCCACGCCATCGCACAATGGTAGTACACAGCGCAGTTCATGGGATCCCGGAAGTGACCCGAAGGAGAAGGGCACCGGAAGTCTGTTGTTGCGCCTGCGCGTTGCGGAGAGAAAACAACAAGCGTTAGTGTAGTCGTACTGATGTACAGAGCTCAAGAGCTGTGTCAGTGAAAGTCGAGGTAACCGCATTAACAGAGTCTGCACTGAAAGTTGACGGTTAAGGGATCACACACACACACACACACACACACACACACACACACACACACACACACACACACACACACACACACACACACACACACACACACACACACACATACACACACATATATATATTTCCCTTGCCGCACGAGGAACTCGAATGTGTGTCGGTATTGCGCCTGACTTTACAGTCGGACGCTCTGCCAAATGAGCTGTTCCCAAAATATTTGGCTCAGTAACTCTTCAGGACAGCTTTTGATTAGATCGCAAACCAACTCGCCCACAACAACAACAACACTCCCACCCCAAAAAACAACAACAACACACACAAAAACAAAACAAAAAACAAGAACCAAAAACCAAACCAAAAACAAGAACCCCAAACCAAAAAACAAACAAAAACAAAACAAAACAAAACCCAAACACAAAAACAACAACAAACAAACAAAACAACAACAACAACACTTACCTGCCACTCTATATGCCTCGGCTTTGACTGTATCCACAGTCGATGGTTCTGCCGTCGTTGATGGGATGGCTGTACTGGCAGCAGCGGCGGTAGTGGTGGTGGTGGTGGTGGTAGTTGCCGCTGCGGCTGTTGTTGTCGTCACCTTTCGCGTTGTCGAGGCGCTCGATGACGCTTTGACTGTCGTTCCTTTATCGGTCGTCGTCGTAGTAGGCGTCGCTGAAGACCTTCCCTTGGGTGAAGGAGATTCTTTCTTCGCCAGCGACTGCGTTACGCTTGGAGCCTGCGTGGTTGCTGGGTTTTTCTGGCTGTTGGAACTGCTTCCTGCCGTTGGCTTCGTTGTGGTGTACGTCACTCTCTTCGCCTTCTGCTTCCTTTCTACACTCTCCCAGGGCCAAGCGTTGGTCCTCTGTTTGGAGTCGATGACTCCTGGGAGCGATTCCAAGCCATCAGATTTCGCTTTGAGAGCACTCGGCTTTGCTGTTGTTGTTGTTGGAGAGCTTGCCGTTTTCGACTTGAAACCGTCGTCCTTGAGTCTTTCGTAGCACTTGACAGTGTGGATCTGGACTGATCTGAAATCGCTGCAGATTTCGCGTCGTCAGAGCTGGATTTGGACTGATCTGGACTATGTTCAGCTTTCTTTTCATGGCCGGTTTTGTTACCACTGGTACTGGTAACACGGGATTTGCCGCTTTCGTCTTGCTTAACCTTCGAAGGAGAAGAACTCGCGTCGACGTTTCGGGTTCGGTTTCCGCTCGAGGACTTTCTCGACTGTCTTGAGCGCTTCCTTCCCCTCCGCTCTCTCCTTTGATTGGCTCGTCCTCTGTTTTGGGAAGAGGCTCGTCAGCCAAAACTCGACGCTGGATTCCTCTCGCTTTTGCTGAGCGTGTTCTTCAGCCTTGATTCGGTGCTCGGATCCTTCAGCTTTATCATCACCATGGCGACGCGCGGAACGTGACGCTATCTTCAACCTCGCGTTTCGTAACCCCAGCCTTGCTGGTTTGGCCCTCAGCATGGTGGCGGCGGTCTCCGCCGTCGGCAGCGGAGTCCTTGGTGGCTTTGTATCTCTGGGACCTGTCGATCAACCCCGCCTTGTACAGAACGGCTCCACAGCCTGTGTCAGCGCTCAAGGGCCAGGAGCAGACTCCTGTCTCCTTGTTGAAGGCCGTCCCGTTGCCGCACTTGTGCCGGTACCGACCGCCTCCCTGGGCGCAGTGGTAAAACACCGTGCAGTCGTCGGGTCCGGGTAGTAGCCCTCCATCTCGTCGGGGCACCGGAAGTTGGAGTTGGGGTCGTCCATGGAAGGGAGCTGGCCGTCGATGACGCCCTTGTAGGGCACGCTGAGCATGCCTCCGCAGCCGTCTTCTTCCAGGGGCCAGCTGCAGACGAGCTTGTCCTTGTTGAAGGCTGTTCCTGGTTGGCACTGGTGTCGGTAGGGTTTGCCTGTGGTGGTGTGTGGGAGAGGGAGCAAAGGGGGCGTTAGGATTTTAGATCAGAAGGGTCAAAGAAACACACGGAGAAAAGGTTCAAAAAGAACGCTTGTTTTAACCTCTTTTTATTAAAAAAATCTTTTTTTAAATGTTTAAGTGTAGGTACATACACACGCACGCACGTATGCGCGCACACACGCACACACACGCGCACTCGTACGTACGCACGCACGCACACACACGCACGCACGCTCGCACACACACACACACACACACACACACACACACACACACACACACCACACACACACACACACACACACACACACCACACCCCAAAATAAAATATATATAAAATAATAAAAAAAAACACCCCAAAACAAAACAATTAGAGTTTTGTCTATAAAAGCCTAATAATCGTTCACGGCAGGAACTCACCGTTGGAGCAGTGATAGAAGACGGAGCAGTCGCGAGGATCCGCGTAGAAACCGTCACCGGGACACTGGAACGTAACTGCACTGGCGCCGAAGTTCACGTCGCGGTCGGAGTCGACCCCGAATGATCGCCCTTTGCGCCTGCCTCCTCGGTTGCCTTCCCTTCCGCCATTGTCGATCCGGCCTTCGTCCCCAACCTGGCGAGGGTGTCTCCCAGATCGCGTTCCCTCACCGAGCGACTCTGCCGAGCGACGATGGCGACGATGTCTTGAAGGGGTCCATGCATCGTCGAAGGGGTCCATGTAGTCGTTGTTGCTGCTTGAGTCTTTGAACGTAGGTGCGGCCAACCGTCCCCCACAGCCGTCGCTGCCGACGATCCAAGAGCAGACGTGGGTTTCTTCATCGAACGCCGTTCCAGGTGCGCAGAACATGGACGTCGGTCTGTTGTCGGTGCACCAGTAGAACCTGGAGCAGTCGGTCGGGTGCCGGAAGAAACCGGACTCGGTCGGGCAGTGGAAGAACTCTTCGTAGGCTCCGGAGTCGTGGTTGTGGTTGTGGTTGTTGTTGTTGTTGTTGTTGTTGCCTTCATCGCTCCAGTAGTCGTAGTCCATGTCCATGACGGCGTGGTAGGTCTCTGCTTTCGGTTTCTTCTCTGGTTGGTTCTCGGTGCTGGGAGAGGCGCCGGCTTGCGTCGTAGTGGTGGCAGTGGTGGTAGTGAGGCAGTAGTAGTAGTGGTAGTGGTGGAGGAGTTGGAGGAGGAGGAAGCGGTAGTGGTGGTGGTGGGTTTGTCTGTGCCTGAAGCTTCTTGGTCGGCGTCGCTCGCTGCTGCCACACCGCTGTTCACTCCGGTGGTCGTGCTTTTTCCGGACGAGTGTGTGTCTGTTGTCTCGCTGGCGGTAGCGGAAGAGCTGGGTCCGCTAGTGACTTTGTTTGAGGTAAGCTTAGCTGCGGCTGTGATCTTCTCCAAGAGAGACGTTCCTACTGTAGCAGCAGATTTTGATGTTGTTGTTGTTGTTGTGCTGTCAGTGGGTAGTTTTGTTGTTGACGGCGATGGTGATGAGGAGGACGTTTTCAACGAAGTGCTTTCCGCATCTCGCTCGACTGATTTGGATTCTAAGGTTGCCGTGCTTGCCGCATCCTGGGTCTGTAAACGTCAGCGTGATCGTCGTTGAAAAATGAAAGAATACGTCTAGCGGTAGGGCACGTAAGTGGTGTACTCTTATAATGGTTGTGTGTGTGTGTGTGTGTGTGTGTGTGTGTGTGTGTGTGTGTGTGTGTGTGTGTGTGTGTGTGCGTGCGTGCGTGCGTGCGTGCGTGCGTGCGTGCGTGCGTATGTGTGTGTGTGTGTGTGTGTGTGTGTGTGTGTGTGTGTGTGTGTGTGTGTGTGTGTGTGTGTGTGTGTTTGTAACGAGGAAGAGGAGGGTGAGAAGAAAGAAGACGAGAGGAAAGAAGAGGAGAGAGTGAAAAAGAAGACGACAACAAAGAGGTAGATTGGAGGGGTGGGGGTGGGGGGGGGGGGAGAAGAATGAATAAGACGACGACAACGAAGAAGAAGAGGGTGAGAAAGAAGAAGAAGAAGAAGAAGAAGATACTTCATTAAGATTTAAGCACAAGTCGTCCTTTTTACAAATCTGTCCCTGATGACAAACACAGCAACACTCAATACGTCAAAGAAGAAGAAGAAGAAGAAGAAGAAGAAGAAGAAGAAGAAGAAGAAGAAGAAGAAGAGTATGAGAAAAAAAGAAAAAGAAGACGTGAAGGAAGCAGAAGAGGACGAGAAGGAAGAAGTGGGGCTGGGGTGAGAAAGACAAAGACGACGAGGAAGACGAAGAAGAAGAAGATATATAGTAAACCTTTGCGGTTATATCAGGACGAATAAGAAGAAGAAGAAGAAGAAGAAGAGAAGCAGGAGGAACAGGAGAAGGAGAGTGAGAAAGAAGAAGAAGAAAGACGAACAGAACGAGAAGGGGAAACAGCAACGGGGGAAGGAGGAAGGAGGGGGGAGCAACGCAATGCATGCAGGAACGAAAACAACAACAAGAAACTATGGACTGGACAAGAAGGAGGAGAAGAAGAAGAAGAAGAAGAAGAAGAAGAAGAAGAAGAAGAAGAAGAAGAAGAAGAAGAAGAAGAAGAAGAAGAAAAGAAAAAAAGGAAAACAGAAAGAAAAAAGAAAAAAAGAAAAAAAAGAAAAAAAAGGAAAAGAGAACCACTGCAAAGGAAGACGGAAACAGATAAATGAACACTAACCTCCAAGCAGAATCCCTTGCTAGGGACGAAAATACCCGTGGTGCAGATATGAAGAACAGGTTTGCTGTCGACACACCGGTAGAAGCGGGTGTTGGTGTCAGGGTGTGGGAACACACCCGATTCGGACGGACACACGAACGTGTCGTCTCCCTGTACATGATGGGGCTGACCTGAACACAACAAAACACAAGGGAGAGAATGTTAGAACGTTTTCGAGACTTGTCTCCCCTTCTCATCCTCAATGACGTCGTCGCTGTTAAAATACCTGAGGCAAATAAATACAGGGATAAAAGATGTGAAGTTACTGCATGGAGAGAGAGAGAGAGAGAGAGAGAGAGAGAGAGAGAGAGAGAGAGAGAGAGAGAGAGAGAGTTGTGTTAGACGGGTTTTTCACTGAACCTAAACTAAGATCCTTGTAAAACAGTTTCAGAGTTCGAGTTCGAGTTCTCTCTCTCTCTCTCAGAGACAGACAGACAGACAGACAGACAGACAGACAGACAGACAGTAGGTTTTGAGTTATTGCCATTGTAATGACTGGTCATTTGAGACCTACTTTATACACCTACAGAACTCCGCCCAGTCCTTCCGACTACTTGTGAGAGCAAGTTTTTTTCTTCCCCCTCTCCCTTACTGTTCTTTATAAGACAAGCATTGACTGCTTCTGTTTTTTTTTTTACAGTACTAGTTATATGAACTGATCAGATGTTCTACTGCCTTATTTGCTGGTCGTATGTTCATAATGGATAACAGTGATGTATGCATGTGTGCATCTGGCGCTGTGAACACGCCGCGCTATGTTTTGTGTGGAAATTCTCAAGTATAACGTTACTCTCACTCATTCATGCATATATATACATATATGATACCTGTAATTTGATATTTACTCTTCAGTAGCTTAGCAAGGACTAGTTGTTAGACAGGTTTTTGACTGAACCTAAACTACAATCCTTGTAAAATAAAAGTTTTCGAGTTCGAGTTCTCTCTCTCTCTCTCTCTCTCTCTCTCTCTCTCTCTCTCTCTCTCTCTCTCTCTCTCTCTCTCTCTCTCTCTCAATCAGGGCAATGTGACTGGAAAAAAAGGGGGTTTTAAAAGAGGAAGGTCTTGAAGGAAGATTTTAAAAGAACGGATAGAGTACCGACGTAACATGACGGTCACTGAGAAACAAACAGTAAAGTAAGTAAGTAAACATGATGCTTAACGTCCACAGAAACCATAAGTCTTATTAGGGACGGAGAGAAAGGGGGAAAGGGGCATGAAGGTGGGGTGGGGGTGGGGGGGGGGGGGGGGAAGGGAGATTATATACCTATCGCTACACTGTCACCACCAGAATGACTTCTGCATTAAGGTGGGCAGCGATGGTAGCCATTTTAATGTTTCATTAATCGTGAGGGACAAAGTCACAAGACAGTGTCCACAGACCACAACTTTTGAAGAGAAAGGAGAGCCGAAGCAGATTCGAACCGAAGTCCCTCCGCTTACCAGCCTCCAGTAATGCCTTACCGCTAGGCCACACCAGCTCCCTGAACAGCGAGTTGGTTCCTACCGGCCTTGTGTCACCACGCCAAGCAGCGATCGCCTCAGGTTGTATAGTACTGGATTTGGACCTCCGACACAGGTGTTCGAGCGCGCGCACGAACTATCATCAGACGAAGCCGAAATCCACCACGTCACGTTAAGCCTCTGCCGAGCCGCAAGCCGCTGTGTGACGAGGGCTTTAGGCATCATCAGCGGACTTATGCAACGCAAGTCTTAAACCAATACCGCCACACAAAAAAGCATACACCGAATCGGCGTCGAGTGTGTAACGAGGGCTTTAGGCGTCAACAAGACGATACAAGAGAGCGATTCTTGACCTAATGCTCCGACTCGTTCTGCATTGACCAGGACTGACCCAGCGGGCCGGCGCTGCAACATGTTATGTCGCAGAATTGGGGGGAGGGGGGGGACTTGAACCTCCAACGCTAGGGGTCCATCAGAGAGAGAGAGAGAGAGAGAGAGAGAGGAGAGAGAGAGAGGAGAGGAGAGAGAGAGAGAGAGAGAGAGAGAGAGAGTAAAAAGAAGCGGGACATTCACGCAAGCTAGCTTTACAAGTCCCCGTCCCGTCTGCATCAACCAAGCAACCAAGCAATCAGCTAGCCGCTGGATCTGCCTCCGCCTCCTCGGTCCCCATGTGTAACGTGGGCTTTAGGCCGCTCGCACGGGGATCGAAAAGGGCAAGTCCAGATCAATTACCACGCCATGCCTACACCATGCAGTACCTGCCTGTTCACATCCTCTCTCTCTTCACTCCTCCCCCCTTCCGCACCGCCCTCCTTCCCCCACCTTCCCCTCCTCTGAGCAGAGCCGAAAAGCGGCGAGTGTAGAGTAGAGCGCGGAGGAAGAGACAGGAAGGCAGAGGAAGAAGATGAAGAAGAAGAAGAGGAAGAAGCAGAAGCAGTAGAAGAAGTAGGGGGCGGTTCG
>OY757552.1:6681135-6682220 GCA_963584105.1 Alviniconcha strummeri
ATCATCGTGACAACATATATAGAAGAACTACAGAAAGCCGACAGTTACTCACCTAGGAAGGACAGCAACAGAAGCCAATGCAAAATCATGTTGCACTGAAGAAGTCTGTCGACTGATCCAGTCGTTTGAATGATGCCCGAAGTGTGTACGAAGGAACAGCTCTTCGCGCCAGACAATACTCGTCGCTTGAAGAACGCAAGCAGTCCTTTATTTTTCTTTCTATTCTTTTCTTTAAACTAAAACGTTCACATCAGATGGCAAAAGAAGAAGGCCGAAATGTCTGAAAAAAATGGCAAATGCTACAGAAATCACCGTGGTCGCTCGTTTCTTTGATCAGATAAAGAAAAAACGTGCATTCATCACACACTATAGTAGTTGGGAACGTCCACAGCGATGGCTACGAACAGAAGCGTTACGCAAGCAGATGTCTGTTCAGTTCTGGCCGTTGAGCGAGCTACTGTTTCAAAGTCTTCAAGTCCTTGATTTTCTGCCGTCACTGGCCTCTTAATATGTCAGTCAGTAGACGGAGCAGTTGCTCTTCAGTTCAAGATGCCTGATAGGGAATGTGAAGAGTGAGTTGCCAGCTAGTCTCTAGTCTGAGAGAGTGGCAGTAACTCAGCTCCTGGCCCCTGATGACAGGCAGTCAGACTGGAATCGGCACAGCAGCACCGTCGAAGAATTATTGTCCACCCTATCCACGACACAGCCGAGTCGTCGTAAGGGCAGCCTGTGTGTTGCGCGAGTGCAGTCACCGCTGACGGACTCGATCCTCAGGCTGATTCTATAAGCCAGTTCTTCAGGAGTGAACAGCACTGGAAAATGAAATGCTGCGGGTTGGGAGTCCTCCCCGTTCCTCGACTCACTGACTCCCTACGGCCTCTGGCTCTCTCTCCTCCTAGCTCCTAACTGCTGGCTGTTGCTGGTCAAGCACCGAGTCAGTCACTTGTGGCTGTGGTTGCTGACCGTCTCCTCCCGTCCGTTTATAAAGCCGTCCCTCCCTCGCCTTGTGACTCCTCGGTGCCCGCCACTGACACGCAACTCGTTACAGCCGCCCCTACCTGACGTCCACCATACTTTACATGCAA
>OY757552.1:6682420-6732777 GCA_963584105.1 Alviniconcha strummeri
CTTGTCCCTAATATGTCAACTGACATCTGAGGACATTAAGCATCACTTCATCATCACAGACCTGTACCGACAGGCCTTTTCCGGCAGATTTATGGTTTGCACCTGATCGAGTGATCAGGTGACCGACAGAAAAGCTACATAATTAAATGCGACGTAAAAATATATGACCAAGAATTTATAATGACGATTCCTCCAGTAAAGCAGATGATGGTTTCTCCGATGAAGCAGACGCCAGAATGGAAAGGAAGTTGGCGGTCAGCCAATCGAAGCATTGGCGATCCCTTTCAACCAATCAAAGCCGTAGACAGGTTGGTTGGGTTGACAAGTGCTTTGTTAGCTTAGGATAGCGGCTATACAATTTGTCAAATATGATAATTTTGTGATGGCTAGAAAGCACCTGAAGAGAATTTTTTTCTTCTCTCTCTCTCCCCCCCCCCCCTCCCTCTCAGTCTGTATCAGTCATGTGTGTGTGTGTGCGTTTGTGTGTGTGTGCCCGTGTGTGTGTGTGTATGCGTGTGTGTGCGTGCGTGCGTGCGTATGTGCGCGCGCACTTTGTGTGTGTGTGTGTGTGTGTGTGTGTGTGCGTGTGTGTGTGTGTACGTCAGTGCGTGCGTGCGTGTGTACGTGCGTGCGCGAGTGTGTGAGAGCGCGTGCCAGGTGTAGAATGCCCCCGAAGCTTGGGATGCCTAACGAAGGAGGAGAAAGTAGAACTCAACAACCCACACAAACTGAGACACCTTGAAAAGCACACACAGCCCCACCCTCTCTAAATCGCTAACTTTATCTGCCAACACAAACACAAACGTTTAGCCTACTCTGCAGCTACGCAGTTTTGTGGTCAACAGAACCGCTGGAGTGAATTCCATCCCAGTGCCAAATTTCAAGCCCATAGTTTACTTAGCTCGCTGACAAGAAATCTTGCACTAACTTGGAGCAACATGTTAGCTCTGTCCGGACAGTTTGAGCTCAAAAGGGCAGGGGGGAGGGGGGGGGGAGGAAATTGGGGGGGGGGGGGGTTGAGGCTGGCAAAAGGGGGTGGGTGGGGGGTTGTACTTTTAGCGGACAGAACTTCCGACGCCTTCAATACTGAACAACTTTCAAGACGTATAATAATTATAGGTAGTCTACTGCCTAGTTTGGCAAAAAAAAAAAAAAAAAAAAGTTATAGCTAGTGACCAAACAACAACAAACAAACAAGGATTTAGGCCGGTCAAAATTGTTTTTCTCTTTCTTCAGCTACACTCCGAGCTGTTCAATGTGTGGACCGTAACAGTGTGTGTATGAATGATAGTAAATGAAAATTTATATATGGCGGCATAACAATGTCCAAACAAAACCTTGCGTGCTCACAGCACCAGTGCATACATGTAAGCTACCACAAGCTAAAACTACCAAAAGACATTCATACCAATAAAGTACAAACAGCCGCTACCCACCCACCCCCTTCCGAAAGTGCAAATATACACAGTACTTAAACGTAGAAATAGATACAGTTAGTAATAATTAACGTAGAAATAGATACAGTTAATAATAATTAATCATATCAAAATAACACTGAAAAAGCAAACAAACAAAACCATCCACACACACACATATCTAGATAAAGAGATGCGTTTTCAAACTCTGAAAGACTGAATGGAGTGTTATGTGTGTGCGTGTGTGTGTGCGAGAGCGTGTCCACGCGCGCGCGCTATACTTTAAGCCCATAGTTGACTTAGTTCGTTGACGAGAAATCTTGCACTGACCTGAAACAACATGCTAGGCTCAGTCTGGACGGTTTGAGCTCAATTGAATGGGCGGGGAGGGGGGGTGGCGGGAGTGGGGGGGGGGGGATGTACTCTTACAGAAGTTCCGACTCTTTCAATGCTGAACAACCGAGTTCAAGACGTGCCAGTAGCTAGTCTACAGCCTGCTTGACAGAAAAGTAATTATGACAATTTAGAAACGACGATTCCACGAAAAATGCCGCAATAAAATTTACAAGTAAACATGGTGCTTAACGTCCACAGAAACCGCAAGGCTTATTAGGGACGGGGAGAAGTGGGGAAGGGGGTATGGAGGTGTAACGACATGGTGCTTAACGTCCACAGAAACCGTAAGGCTTATTAGGGACGGGGAGGGGAGAGGGATATTATATACCTATCGCTACACTGTCACCACCAGAATGACGCCTGCATTAAGATGGACAGCGATGAGAGCCATTTTTATGTTTCAGTAGGAAATGATGGACAAAGTCACAAGACGGTGTCCACAAACCACAACCTTTTTGAAGAGAAAGGAGAGCCGAAGCGGTATCAAACCGAGGTCCTTCCGCTTACCAGCCTAACGCCTTACCGCTAGGCCAAACCGGCTCACATAAAATTTATATATAAAAACTCGGTCTTAGACTGCAGCCAAAAGTGTATAGGCTGGTTCAGTGAAGTGTGCCTGCGCTTGCACTGCGGCACTTGGATGTGCGCGCGCACGTGCGTACGGTGTGCGTGTCATAGTGTGTGTGTGCGCGTCACGTGCGTGCGTGTGAATGTGTGCGTGTGAATGTGTGCGTGCGTGCCGAGTTGGTAAGCCGGCAGCGGAGCAGTCGGCCGAGCAATTCGTGACATGGCAATATTCAAGATTAAACCCTCCGACTCCTTCACCCACAAAAGACGGTACAACAAGAACATTAATAAGTGACAATAACAGCAGCAACAACGACGACAATACGAAGAACAAACCAAACAACTTCGTCACCATAAGTCACCGAGTGTGTGTGTATGTCGGGGGGGGGGGGGGGGGGGGGTGAGTGCGTGCGAGCGCGCGCGTTTGAAGCTGTAATTATACTGATCAACAGTTTTTCAAGCGCCCTGGTTTATAGTTGCGGTCAATACCTTTCAGTTCTTCTTCAAGTGCTAATCTGACGTGAATTAATCTGCACCGAGTTTCTGGTTTTAATGAAAGGACCACGACCTTGCACCAGTATGTGCGCGCGCGCGTTTGTGCACGTGTGGCACGTCAGTAATGCGAAATGCGGGCGTGCAATGCGAGATGTCAGTGGTGTGATACATAATGTGGCCGATATGGTGCGATTTGAAACACGGTATTGCAAAGTGGAATAGTGTGCTGGGAGAGGTGCTGGTGTGATGCGAAATGTGCGATATGGTGAGGAATGATGGTGTGACGTGGAATGTGGTGTGGTTTGGAATCGAGGTCAGAGATGGTGTTTGATGTGGGACGATGCAATGTAAAATGTGGTGGTAATGATGTGACGAAGTGCGAGATGCAATGGCCATGTGTTATACATTCCGCATACCACCACCACAGCTCAACAGTATGTCACATCGAACCACTGACATTTCAGGCACAACACACCATACCACACCTCACATCACACCACATTTCACAGAGTTTAATACCACCAGATCACACATCACATGGCGTTATATGGATAGTGTGGCGTGAAATTTGGTGTGATGTGGAATGTTTTGCAATGCCAGATGTAGGATGTTGCGCCTTATTTATCCTAATGTGGCTGTGATGTGGAGTAAGGTGCGATGTAGAAAATGTGCGATATCGGTGTGATGCTACATGCGATGTCATGCAATGTCAGATGAGGTGTTGTGAAATATGGTGGTGTGCTGTGAAGCAAGATGCGAAATGTGGTTGCGGAATACCGAGTGATGCGGAATGTAATGGTTGAAATGCAGTGTGGGATGGGTGGTGCGATTTGGAAGATGTGCTGTGGGATAGTGTGATGTGCAATTTATATTTGAAATGTGGTGCGAGGTGGAATGTGGGCGTGATGTGGAATGGTGTGCCGAGACTGTGGTGGCCGATTGATTTGACGTGAATTATGGTGCGATGTGAAATGTGGTGCGATGTGAGTGTATGTGAAATGTGGTGCGATGTGGAATGTTGCAATTTCAGACACTTGTGGTGCGAAATGCAAAAAGTGTGTTATGTGGAATATGGCGTGGTGTGGAATGTGGTGTTCTGGTATGTGGAATGTTGCATAATGGAAGATGTGCAAAATTACGATGTGATGCGAAATGTGGTGGTGTGGAATTGTGGTGCTGAAGAATGTGGCATATGCAATGTGCCGTGTGATTGTTGTTTAATGTCAGATGTGGAAAATTATGCAAAGTGTTGTGATGCCAGTCAGATGTGGTGGTGTGATGTAAAATCAAGATGTGGTGGTGTGATGTAAAATCAAGATGTGGTGGTGTAATGCGATGTGGAATATAGTGTGTGACTATGCTGTGATGTTGAATGTGGGTGTGGAGTAATTGTGGATGTGGGATGGTGCGAGATGTGGACTGTGGCTGCGTGATGTGGAACATGTGCTTTGAGATGTGGTGGTGTGAAATGGTGGTGCCGAGGCAGACTGCAGTGTCATGTGATCTCGGATGTAGAATCTGGTGGTGCGAGGCGAGATGTGTTGCGACATTAACTGTCAGATGTGGCGTGGTACATTAGTATGTAGTAATGTGATGTGGAATGTTGTGCAATGTGGTGTGGTGTGGAATGGTGCGATGTGAAAGGTGGCGTGATGTAAAATCTAATTGCATGAACACTACAGCACTTGTGATGTGGAATGTGGCCGGAACACATACATGCACTGATGAAACCAACAGCACACAAATTCACGCACACAGGTAAAGTAATCAGAGGCCAGAGGAGAAAAGGTGGGTGTTGAGAGCAGAATTATATGATGCTACGGAAGATATTTGTTATATGATGTGATGTGGAATGTTATGTTGTATGCTGTGGAATGTCTGTGGCCTGGATGGACTACAGAGTGTGAAGTGGTGCAGAATGTTGTGGTGAAGAAGAGCGTATGGTGTGAAATAGTGGCGTGAAACTGCGGTGTGGTGCGGAATGTCAGGTGCGATTTTAATGTTTTGTGGTATGGATAAGGTTAAGTGTAGCGTTCAGAGCAGTTTGCTCTTTCTGTATTAAGTAGAGTTCAGTGTAATGTCAGTTCAGTACTGTTTATGTGTCAGTAGGATTCAGTGTACACAGTGTTCAGCGTCAGTCTATAGCGTCAGCTCAGTTCTATAGCGTTCAATGCAAGTAGCGTTCAGTCTATAGCATCAGTTCGGTTTCTTAAGCGTTCAGTCTATAGCATAGCGTAGAGTCTGTAGTATACACAGTCAGTGGTGTCCAGTGTTAGCTGGGTTACAGTCTACGGTGTTCATGGTCTGCCTACCGTTATTCAGTGTTGGTAGTGTTCAGTCTGGTTGGTATTCAGTTGTCAGTGGGGTTCCGTCTATAGCGTTCAGTGTCAGTTCTGTATCTGTGGCGTTCAGGGTGTGTATTGTTCAGTGGGTCATTCTCTGTCTGTACTCTTCAGTGTCTGCAGTGTTCCGAGCACTGGCTGTTCACCAAGAGTCTGTCATATTCATGTCACGTTCAGAGTCCACACCTTGAATGTCCTCTGCCCCTGCGCAGTTTTTGAATATTAACATCCCGTCAACCACAGAGGGTCACCTGAGGACAAAATACAATGTAAAATTATTATTTTTTAAATCCACTTATCTACCAATGCACAATGACACACCTTTTGGTACGTGTTTATTTTCGGTAGGTACTTACCGGGGAAACCTACCTGTCAGCTCTAGGTTCTCAAAACGGGATCTTAATTTCTGCGTCCACAGTATCCCACTGTGGGAGCCCTGTGTGGAAAGACGGGCCACGCTCAGAGCACATATACATCTGCTGTGGGCAAGTTCACGACAGCATGAGTGTGGCATAAACCAGAACAAATTATCTGAGTCAATCTTGCCTTCAGTTATGCTTGGATGAGTGACTACATTCACGGTATGTACATCTGTATACTTGTGTACACACACACACACACACACACACACACACACACACACACACACACACACACACACACACACACACACACACAGCTGGATATGCGTGTTTGAGTTTATGAATAAAAAGCGTTTTTCCAGACTGATCTGGATACATGCGTGTGCGAGTTTATGAATAAAAAGTGGTTTTCCGGACTTACCCTTTCAAGATGGCCACAAGCTGGTGGTATCTACTGACTCGGTCATTTGTTCAGTTACAAATGGGGTGTTCACTGCTGATTCTGTGTGTGCTCATCTGCTGCATCGTCTTTTATTAGGAACTATTTTTTCAACACATTTCCATGAAAAGCACACAAACGTGGTACATGTATTCCTTTATGGCGCAAGCAGGCTACCGTTAAAAGAAGAATCTGTCTGCAGTATTGCAGTATGCATAAAATAATGTGTAGTTTTTGTCAGGTCTGTGTTTAAAGAGAACAAGGCCAAAAGCGCTCATGCAGAACCTACAAAGTGATTTGACAGGGCTCCACGACTGACGTCATACCCTAGCAAGCGACATAATTACAAAAGAGGGAAATCGCCCATGCTAACCATTGATAACATGCACCAAGGATACATCTTCAGAGTGTGTTCTGTTTGTGCTTCTTGTTGTTCAGTGTTACAGGTTCTGCTGATGTTGTTCACTTTGTTTGCTTGCTTTACTTCATATACCTTCTTGAGGGCGAGGGGGCAATGAGGGGGGGGAGTACGTGCATGCTGTACTTTGTTGCTGCAGCTGCCCTCTGTGTGCGTGTAGGGGGGGCTGGGGCTAACTCGAATACTGTGAAGAGAATAGTTACTTTACACTGGAATCAAACCAATCATATATATATATAAAACAATTGATCTGAAAAAAGTTAAGTATTCAAATGAACCTAGAAATACCTTGTACTCCCTGTTCTGACTGACAGCCAAGCAGGATGCACATGGCGATAGCCTGTTTTATCGCCCTGCTGCTCATGCTGCTGCTGGCCAAGGGGAAGGCTGATGTCTTCAAGGTATGGCTATTTAGCTTGTATGTGGCTTGCTCCTGCTGTTTTCTGCACTGGACATGGACCATTGCAGTTCCCAGCTGAAGCCTGGAGAGCATCCAGGGCCTTCTACACACAAGCACACAACCGACCCCCACTCCCCGCCTGCACATACTGACAGTGACACAAACTGATTTGACAGGGCTCCACGATTGACGTCATACCCTAGCAAGTGACACATACACATACAAGAACATACATATGCACACAAATATGTATCCACTGACATAGGCCAACACTAAACTGAACACACACGTAATTATAGCACTCTCTTTCTCTCCTTCGTGCTCTACTATGATACCTGAATGCACATTGGCATTGCTCAGTTGTACTTTTTGCTTGCACTGGACTGAATACACACATAAGTTGGAGAAAAAAGAAGAAAAAAAAAGATACGAAATTGAAGCATGCTACCAAAAGTTCAAACTGACCCTACCTGACTTCTTATGAGATTGGGCCTATTATAAACAAATTCTTATATCTTCATTTTTCTATCCTCTCCATTTTGTGCGTGTTCTCTCTCTCTCTCTACTATTTTTTTCCTTTCTTTTCTACAACTGCTTTGCACAAACATGAAAATGGTAGCTGTTCAGCCATCTCTGCAGTACAAGCAACTAGAGACCAAGGATTAAATCAAAAAACAATTTATGGTCTAAAAAAACAAAAAACAAAGCGATTATGAAGAGCTGATGGAAGAAGGCTCTAACAGAAAGCCTTAAAAATCGGCATTCAGAGGAGAAATTAGCCCTGCAAGTGAAATATCACTGCCAGAGGCTGACACACACAAGTGTTGTCTTTGTTAAGTTTACAAGCTAGACATTTTTCAAACCAATGTGACGTCTATAAAGTGGCAAAAATGGGTCACAGAAACTGGTCACATAATCACTGTAACCGGTCAGACACAAAGCTGTCTGTGTTTACAACTACTAGAGCTGCACTAACAGAGCTGTACACCCATGTCCCTTCCCTGTCTAGAACACACACACACACACACACACACACACACACACACACACACACACACACACACACACACACACGCACACACGCACCCCAAACACACCATATGCACTCTCTCAATGTGCTGCGTTTTTTGTTCACTTGCTGTTTAGTTGTTTTTTGTTTAGTTTTTTAAATAACAGCCAGTACATGTATCTGACTGCTGATTTTTCCCTCCTGTATTATGTGTGTATATGCTGACCTTAACCAGTAAAATACTGGAAATTACCAATTAACGTGAACCGTGTAAGCATGTCGTTTGTTGCTGCTTTTTACGGTCAATCATGTAGACCTCTCCCTTTGAAGGAAGTTCACTCTACCGGTGTGGCAGGGGTGTGGACAGACCCAAGGGGATCTTGAGCCTGTTTATGATTACCAGTAAATGTGTGTGTGTGTGTGTGTGTGTGTGTGTGTGTGTGTGTGTGTGTGTGTGTGTGTGTGTGTGTGTGTGTGTGTGTGTGTGTGTGTGTGACTAAGCTATGTGGAGTTTACCTAGAAAAAGCTACGAAAGTGAACATGTAAATAATCCCATAGAGAAAACTTGTGCAGCTGAAAAGAACAGAACCACTGACACTATGTGGGTCGAAAAGAAGAAAAAAGAAAAAAAGAAAGAAAGAAAAAAAGGGGGGGGGGGAGGGGGAAGTACTCAGAACAGAAAGGAGCCCTATGATGTGCTAAAAAGAACATGACTAGGAAGGGATGGGTAGACTGATCAAGAGACAGTTCTTGGATTTTAACGTACCATCAACCATACAGGGTCACCTCAGGACACTGGTAAAAACAACAACAAAAAGAGTCCAAAACGAAACACTGGAATGAAAGAAAGTAAAATAACAGAGAGATTAAAACAGCCCTGCAAAGTGCTAAAGAGAATAGTGGAAAAGCTGAGTGGAACAGTCTAAAAAAAAAAAAAAAAAGAGAGAGAGAACAAAAAACAAAAAGAGAGAAAAAAAAAAAAAAAAAGGAGGAAAAGAAAAAAAGAAAAAAATCTTGAAAAGGAGCTACACCAAGTGCTATGAAGAACAAATTCACTTTAAATATTATGAAGACAAAGGTGGAAGAAGACCTGAAGCAAAATTCCTAGAAAGAACTGGAAAGAAATGAATCACACTAAGTGGTAAAAAGAACAGTACTTAACTACTTATACTAAGAATAGATGGATATTTTTTTCTTTTTTTTTCTTCCTGTTTATTTTTCCCTAAATCATGCATGTTTTGTTATGTCTAAGGTTTCTATATGCCTATCTCTGTTCAGGTTTACAATTGTAATCATCACTTTAGCTTGTACATTGCTTTAGCTTGTACAGAAACTGGAACAAAAACAAGTTTAAAAATAGTTTTAAAAAAGGCAGGAGAAGTTCCTCAAAAAAAAAAAAAAAAAAAAAAAACCTGCAGTGGGAGTAATGCAGATGCAGAAATTAAGGTCCCTCTGATGAGAACACAGAACTGTGAAAGTTTTCCCTTTAAAACTGGGAGTAGGTCAGAATACAGCCACGCATGCTTCACTTGCTGCCTGCAATTTCTTGCTTGTCCTAATTTCTGCCCTACTGGTTCATTCACCTACACTTTTGTTCTCTACTGCCTACATTTTGAACTGCATTAGTTGTGGTTAATGCAGTTTCCCTTGTTGACCCACCGAACAAAAGATGTAACTCTGCTAATCGTCATGACCGACTGAAGCAGATTCCTGTGTCAAATGCTGTGTGTTTGCTGTTGACGGTGTGGTGTCCAGAACTGTGATCCAGCTTTTTACTTATGATTTAGTGACTCATGTTTTGAGCTGGTACACACAAATTGTGAAAGTGTGATTTGTCCTGAGGTGATCTGGCGTGGCTTACAGGACATTAAAATAAAAAAACTAACCAACCAAAAAAGCAGCACTCAAAAGAAAAAGGAACCCTACACAACATTAAAAACAACAGAACCACTTGTTAGCTAGCCAGTTCAATTTTTATGTTCTGTCAGCCACACCAGCTAGGTCACCTCTGGATGAATCACACATATTCATGCTTACTCTACACCAGGTCAAAACACAATTACCAAAACACACTTAAACACTAAAAGTAAACAAAGGCTCACAATTCTACACAAAACACAATCAATAGCAAACATAAGCAATATCAGCACTTATGTTCATTTACATGCAACTGAAAACGTACTTCCAGGAGAGTTCTGAGACGTTTTTTGCACAAATTTTAAAACGCAATTTATCAAATCACAAAAATATATGTGACAATACCACAGTCATGTTTGGGTGCCTATTTATATTCTGCAGGCACTCAACACAGAAACCTGCTTAAACTGCTTGTGATGACAAGCATGGTGAAAAATGAACGGCCACATGAACACTGAGCTGAAATATACAAACAAAAGCCATTGGTAATTTTGAAAAAGACACATTTATTTCAATCATTTAGAAACAATTTATACAGGACTCGTTTGATTTCAAGTAACAACAAAAGAGATGTGCACTCCAAAATGACTCCACCCTTCTGTGACTTTCACAGATGTGACTCGTGTTCATGGCAGTCCACAGCAGGTATGGCTGCCATTATCTGAAAGCACTGACTTGTGGAGAAGATGAGGGTCTGAGGAGTTTACTCTGCTGCACCTGCTGCAGGACACGGGTGAGATGGTAAACATCAACAGGGGTGGGGCAGTTTTTAGCTACTCCTCTGAAAATTGATGGGAGCCAAATCTGGAGAGCGGGCGGCAAGAAATCCATGATGACCTGAGCTCTGTGAGGAGTGGCATTGGTGTCCTGCAAAGTGTGGCACCTGGTCCACACAATCTCATCCCTGCAGCATTGGTCAGTTAGGGAGCCCTGAATGACGTCGAGTAGTATTCTACCATTGAGGTGGATATATATATGCTGACCCACATCATTACTGATCTGCCTCCATAGTGATCAACCTCCCAAACAGCATATCAAATGTAGCGTTACACATTTCCTGCCATCGTTGAAAGCAATGGTGAAGCAGGAGACTCATCCGTGAAGGGGATCATGGACCACTGCTGCCTGGTCCAGGGCATATGGCACGGACACCATGCTGCACTGTTGCAGCAGTCAACCGGAGTCAAGGGAATTTTGACTGCATGCTGCATTCTTCGGGCCAAACGAAATTCATGCCACCTCACCCGGATCAAACGTGAAAAGCATTAACACAAAAATGTAGTTTCGCATGCACCGTTCAGTTTTCAGGCAGGTGCCCTGCATAGTAAGCAAAAATAGTTCTAAAAAATTAACAATTTAGGTATTTTTTTATTTTTTTATTTGTGACACATTTTCTACTGGTGACCAAACAAGCTGCGAGTAAAAAGTTTTTTTTTAAATGCTGATGCAAGTGCAGTCTGCAGTTCCTTGGTCACGTTTCTGCAACTTTCTTTGCTTAGCTGTCCCTGTTCTGTGATATTTTGAAAAAGTACAGTGAAATTTCCTGCTGGCCCTAACTTGTTATGACTAGTATATAATAGATATAGAGAGAGATGTGTTTGCTATTGACTGCTGTCTCCAGAACTGTGACACAACTGTATACTCATGACGTGTTCTGAACTGATGAAGAATTTTGAAATTTTGATATGTCCTGTGGTAACCTAGACCCTTCAAATCCAAGCACTAATTACCAACTAACTGAAAAGAAGCACTCAAAGAGAAAAGCACCCTACAGACCACTGAAAAGAACAGAAGCACTTGAAAGAAAAGCAGGGTGGAAGACTGAAGCACAATCTATAAAAAGAAGTACGCAGAAGAAAATGGAACCCAGCCAAGTATCAATGAGAACAAAAACCACTATGATTACAAACAAGAAGCTGGGTAGAAGAAGGCCCAAGAGAACGCCACATGAAGAACCAATCGGAAGAGATGGGAGCTCTATGGAGCGCTAAAAAACACACACCAAGAACTGGGCAGAAGAGGCCAAAGAACAGCCAGAAAAAGCAGCACTCAGGGGAGAAAGGTGCCCTTGAAAAAGAACCAGCACCATGAAAAAGAAATTGGTAAAAAACTTAAAAAGCCATAAAAGGAAGAATATGTATAGAAAGAAGCAATAATGCAATACTAAAAGGAACTGAGAACAGAAAGCAATAACATCAGTGAAATCACGTGGCCAGAGACTGTGACAAGTGGCATCTTTGTAAAGCTGGTAGTTTTTCTTACAGTGAATCACCGCGGACTCCTCCCCTTGAGGGAACTTCACTCCACCGGTGAAACAATAGTGTGGAGAGACCCTGGGGGATCTTGAGCCTGTTTACCACCTGTTTACAAGTGCAATCACCGTGCCGCAGTCTGTGACACATGTGGACTACATCCCAAACAGCACACTAACAAGAGAGGAGCCCTAGGAAACACTAAAAAGACCAAAATCACAAGAACAGCTGGGACCTGGGTAGAAGAAGTGTATGAAAAAGACCCAAAAGGAAGCATTCAGAATGGAAGGAGCCCTATGAAATGCTAAATGGAGCAAAACCATTAAGTAACAACAATAGCTGGGCTGATGAAGGCCAAAGTAAAAGCCCCAAAATGAAGCTTTCAGATCAGAAAGGAGCCCTACAAAAACCACTCTGAGAAGAACAGAGCCTACAAAATGCTAAAAAGAACAACAAAACCACTAAGAAGAAGAGTTCTGATAGAAGAAGGCCCAGCTAACAGCTCTAAAAAGCAGCACTCATAGAACACAGACAAGTGGCATCTTTGTAAAGCAGGTAGTTTTTCATACGGTGAATCACCGTGGACCCCTCCCCTTGAAGGAACTTCACTCCACCGGTGAAACAATAGTGTGGAGAGACCCTGGGGGATCTTGAGCCTGTTTACCACCTGTTTACAAGTGCAATCACCGTGCCGCAGTCTGTGACACATGTGGACTACATCCCAAACAGCACACTAACAAGACAGGAGCCCTAGGAAACACTAAAAAGACCAAAATCACAAGAACAGCTGGGACCTGGGTAGAAGAAGTGTATGAAAAAGACCCAAAAGGAAGCATTCAGAATGAAAGGAGCCCTATGAAATGCTAAATGGAGCAAAACCATTAAGTAACAACAATAGCTGGGCTGATGAAGGCCAAAGTAAAAGCCCCAAAATGAAGCTTTCAGATCAGAAAGGAGCCCTACAAAAACCACTCTGAGAAGAACAGAGCCTACAAAATGCTAAAAAGAACAACAAAACCACTAAGAAGAAGAGTTCTGATAGAAGAAGGCCCAGCTAACAGCTCTAAAAAGCAGCACTCTGAGAACACAGACAAGTGGCATCTTTGTAAAGCAGGTAGTTTTTCATACGGTGAATCACCGTGGACCCCTCCCCTTGAGGGAACTTCACTCCACCGGTGAAACAATAGTGTGGAGAGACCCTGGGGGATCTTGAGCCTGTTTACCACCTGTTTACAAGTGCAATCACCGTGCCGCAGTCTGTGACACATGTGGACTACATCCCAAACAGCACACTAAGAAGAGAGGAGCCCTAGGAAACACTAAAAGACCAAAATCACAAGAACAGCTGGGACCTGGGTAGAAGAAGTGTATGAAAAAGACCCAAAAGGAAGCATTGAGAATGAAAGGAGCCCTATGAAATGCTAAACGGAGCAAAACCATTAAGTAACAACAATAGCTGGGCTGATGAAGGCCAAAGTAAAAGCCCTAAAATGAAGCATTCAGATCAGAAAGGAGCCCTATGAAAACCACTCTGAGAAGAACAGAGCCTACAAAATGCTAAAAAGAACAACAAAACCACTAAGAAGAAGAGTTCTGATAGAAGAACAGCTCTAAAAAGCAGCACTCTGCGAACACAGACAAGTGGCATCTTTGTAAAGCAGGTAGTTTTTCATACGGTGAATCACCGCAGACTCCTCCCCTTGAAGGAACTTCACTCCACCGGTGAAACAATAGTGTGGAGAGACCCTGGGGGATCTTGAGCCTGTTTACCACCTGTTTACGATTACGAGTGAAATCACCCTGCCACAGTCTGTGACATGTGGACTACACCTGAAAAGCACACTAAGAGGAGAGAAACACTAGGAAATGCTAACCAGAACGAAACCACAAGAAGAGCTGGGTACAAGAAGGTGTGTAGAAAAAAAGACCCAAAGGAAGCATTCAGAATTAAAGGAACCTTATGAAATGCTGGACAAAACAGAAACACTAACAACAATAGCTAGACAGAAGATGGCCAAAGAAAAAGCCCTAAAATGAACCAGTCAAACTGGAAAGGAGCCCTACAAAAACCACTCTGACAAGAACAGAGCCTACAAAATGCTAAAAAGAACAACAAAGTCACTAAGAAGAATTCTGATAAAAGAAGGCCTAGCTAAAAGCTCTAAAAAGCAGCACTCTGAGAACACAGACAAGTGGCATCTTTGTAAAGCAGGTAGTTTTTCATACGGTGAATCACCGTGGACCCCTCCCCTTGAGGGAACTTCACTCCACCGGTGAAACAATAGTGTGGAGAGACCCTGGGGGATCTTGAGCCTGTTTACCACCTGTTTACAAGTGCAATCACTGTGCCGCAGTCTGTGACACATGTGGACTACATCCCAAACAGCACACTAAAAAGACAGGAGCCCTAGGAAACACTAAAAAGACCAAAATCACAAGAACAGCTGGGACCTGGGTAGAAGAAGTGTATGAAAAAGACCCAAAAGGAAGCATTCAGAATGGAAGGAGCCCTATGAAATGCTAAACGGAGCAAAACCACTAAGTAACAACAATAGCTGGGCTGATGAAGGCCAAAGTAAAAGCCCTAAAATGAAGCATTCAGATCAGAAAGGAGCCCTACAAAAACCACTCTGAGAAGAACAGAGCCTACAAAATGCTAAAAAGAACAACAAAACCACTAAGAAGAAGAGTTCTGATAGAAGAAGGCCCAGCTAACAGCTCTAAAAAGCAGCACTCTGAGAACACAGACAAGTGGCATCTTTGTAAAGCAGGTAGTTTTTCATACGGTGAATCACCGTGGACCCCTCCCCTTGAAGGAACTTCACTCCACCGGTGAAACAATAGTGTGGAGAGACCCTGGGGGATCTTGAGCCTGTTTACCACCTGTTTACAAGTGCAATCACCGTGCCGCAGTCTGTGACACATGTGGACTACATCCCAAACAGCACACTAAGAAGAGAGGAGCCCTAGGAAACACTAAAAGACCAAAATCACAAGAACAGCTGGGACCTGGGTAGAAGAAGTGTATGAAAAAGACCCAAAAGGAAGCATTCAGAATGAAAGGAGCCCTATGAAATGCTAAACGGAGCAAAACCATTAAGTAACAACAATAGCTGGGCTGATGAAGGCCAAAGTAAAAGCCCTAAAATGAAGCATTCAGATCAGAAAGGAGCCCTATGAAAACCACTCTGAGAAGAACAGAGCCTACAAAATGCTAAAAAGAACAACAAAACCACTAAGAAGAAGAGTTCTGATAGAAGAACAGCTCTAAAAAGCAGCACTCTGCGAACACAGACAAGTGGCATCTTTGTAAAGCAGGTAGTTTTTCATACGGTGAATCACCGCAGACTCCTCCCCTTGAAGGAACTTCACTCCACCGGTGAAACAATAGTGTGGAGAGACCCTGGGGGATCTTGAGCCTGTTTACCACCTGTTTACGATTACGAGTGAAATCACCCTGCCACAGTCTGTGACATGTGGACTACACCTGAAAAGCACACTAAGAGGAGAGAAACACTAGGAAATGCTAACCAGAACGAAACCACAAGAAGAGCTGGGTACAAGAAGGTGTGTAGAAAAAAAGACCCAAAGGAAGCATTCAGAATTAAAGGAACCTTATGAAATGCTGGACAAAACAGAAACACTAACAACAATAGCTAGACAGAAGATGGCCAAAGAAAAAGCCCTAAAATGAACCAGTCAAACTGGAAAGGAGCCCTACAAAAACCACTCTGACAAGAACAGAGCCTACAAAATGCTAAAAAGAACAACAAAGTCACTAAGAAGAATTCTGATAAAAGAAGGCCTAGCTAAAAGCTCTAAAAAGCAGCACTCTGAGAACACAGACAAGTGGCATCTTTGTAAAGCAGGTAGTTTTTCATACGGTGAATCACCGTGGACCCCTCCCCTTGAGGGAACTTCACTCCACCGGTGAAACAATAGTGTGGAGAGACCCTGGGGGATCTTGAGCCTGTTTACCACCTGTTTACAAGTGCAATCACTGTGCCGCAGTCTGTGACACATGTGGACTACATCCCAAACAGCACACTAAAAAGACAGGAGCCCTAGGAAACACTAAAAAGACCAAAATCACAAGAACAGCTGGGACCTGGGTAGAAGAAGTGTATGAAAAAGACCCAAAAGGAAGCATTCAGAATGGAAGGAGCCCTATGAAATGCTAAACGGAGCAAAACCACTAAGTAACAACAATAGCTGGGCTGATGAAGGCCAAAGTAAAAGCCCCAAAATGAAGCTTTCAGATCAGAAAGGAGCCCTACAAAAACCACTCTGAGAAGAACAGAGCCTACAAAATGCTAAAAAGAACAACAAAACCACTAAGAAGAAGAGTTCTGATAGAAGAAGGCCCAGCTAACAGCTCTAAAAAGCAGCACTCTGAGAACACAGACAAGTGGCATCTTTGTAAAGCAGGTAGTTTTTCATACGGTGAATCACCGTGGACCCCTCCCCTTGAAGGAACTTCACTCCACCGGTGAAACAATAGTGTGGAGAGACCCTGGGGGATCTTGAGCCTGTTTACCACCTGTTTACGATTACGAGTGAAATCACCCTGCCACAGTCTGTGACATGTGGACTACACCTTAAAGCACACTATGAGGAGAGAAACACTAGGAAATGTTAACCTGAACAAAACCACAAGAAGAGGCGGGTACAAGGTGTATGACCCCCCCCCCGGAAGCATTCAGAATTAAAAGAGCCACATGAAATGCTGCACAAAACAAAAACACTAACAACAATAGCTAGACAGAAGAAGGCCAAAGAAAAAGCCCTAAAATGAACCAGTCAAACTGGAAAGGAGCCCTACAAAAACCACTCTGACAAGAACAGAGCCTACAAAATGCTAAAAAGAACAACAAAGTCACTAAGAAGAATTCTGATAAAAGAAGGCCTAGCTAAAAGCTCTAAAAAGCAGCACTCTGAGAACACAGACAAGTGGCATCTTTGTAAAGCAGGTAGTTTTTCATATGGTAAATCACCGTGGACCCCTCCCCTTGAAGGAACTTCACTCCACCGGTGAAACAATAGTGTGGAGAGACCCTGGGGGATCTTGAGCCTGTTTACCACCTGTTTACAAGTGCAATCACCGTGCCGCAGTCTGTGACACATGTGGACTACATCCCAAACAGCACACTAACAAGACAGGAGCCCTAGGAAACACTAAAAAGACCAAAATCACAAGAACAGCTGGGACCTGGGTAGAAGAAGTGTATGAAAAAGACCCAAAAGGAAGCATTCAGAATGGAAGGAGCCCTATGAAATGCTAAATGGAGCAAAACCATTAAGTAACAACAATAGCTGGGCTGATGAAGGCCAAAGTAAAAGCCCTAAAATGAAGCTTTCAGATCAGAAAGGAGCCCTACAAAAAACCCTCTGAGAAGAACAGCCCTACAAAATGCTAAAAAGAACAACAAAACCACTAAGAAGAAGAGTTCTGACAGAAGAAGGCCTAGCAAGAAGTTCTAAAAAGCAGCACTCATAGAACACAGACAAGTGGCATCTTTGTAAAGCAGGTAGTTTTTCATACGGTGAATCACCGTGGACCCCTCCCCTTGAAGGAACTTCACTCCACCGGTGAAACAATAGTGTGGAGAGACCCTGGGGGATCTTGAGCCTGTTTACCACCTGTTTACGATTGTGTGTGAAATCACCCTGCCACAGTCTGTGACATGTGGACTACACCTGAAAAGCACACTATGAGGAGAGAAACATTAGGAAATGTTAACCTGAACAAAACCACAAGAAGAGCCGGGTACAAGGTGTATGACCCCCCCCCCCCCCCCCCAGGAAGCATTCAGAATTAAAAGAGCCACATGAAATGCTGCACAAAACAAAAACACTAACAACAATAGCTAGACAGAAGAAGGCCAAAGAAAAAGCCCTAAAATGAACCAGTCAAACTGGAAAGGAACCCTACAAAAACCACTCTGAGAAGAGCAAAGCCTACAAAATGTTAAAAAGAACAACAAAACCAATAAGAAGAGTTCTGGTAGAAGAAGGCCTAGCTAAAAGCTCTAAAAAGCAGCACTTGGAGAACACAGACATGTGGCATATTTGTAAAGCAGGTAGTTTTTCTTACAGTGAATCACTGTGGACTCTCCCCTTGAGGGAACTTCACTCCACCGGTGAAACATTAGCGTGGAGAGACCCTGGGGGATCTTGAGCCTGTTTACCACCTGTTTATGATTATGAGTGAAATCACACTGCCACTTGCTGCCATGTCTACAGAACATGCCCCAAAAAGCAGCTGAGAAAAAAGAGGAATCCTACAAAATGCTGAGAAGATGAAGTAAGTTAGTTCTAGGATTTTTACATTCTGTCAACCATACAGGGTCACCTCAGGACAAATCATACAGTCACAGTTACTTTACACCAGGGCAAAACAATAAGTCATATATAAAAAATAAATTAAAAAAAGACAGCCCACGATTCTTGACACAACACAATCAACAGCAAACATAACCAGCAGCAGTATTTACATTTCACTTATTTACAACTAAGAAAAGTATGAACAGGCATGCTCTCTTTTGCAGATCATTTCAGTACAAAATTAAAATGATCAGATCACAAGTATTTGTCTAATTCACTGTTATGACACAAAACAACATGTTTGGGAGCCAATACTTATATTCCACAGATACTCAGTTATATCGGACAGCTTGTGATGACAAGTAGTGTGACCTACACTAGTCACAAGTAGTTAAGCGTCACTGTGCTGAAAAATATAAACTAAATCCATCGGCAATTTTGAAAAAGGCAATTTATTTCAATCAATTGGCAACAATTTCATACAGATTTCAAACAACAACAAACAACAACAAAACAGACACGCACTCTAAAATGATTTCACCCTTCTTTTCAAAAGTCACAGACATGACTTGCATTCAGACCTGTCAGTAGTGAGAATATATTATTGCCACTATTAGATGAAAGACGTTTGGTGCACTTTTAAGGCAGGTTCCTTAAACTGAGAAAAGAAACTGTTGGCAAAAAAAAGTTTAACAAATAATCCAGGAAAAAAGGTTACCCACTTATGACACATTTTTACCCACAACCAAACGAGCAGTGAGTAAAAGGCTGATGCACATGCAATCAATCTGCAATGTTTTGATCATGTCTGTAACCTACTTTTCATTATCTGCCACTGCCCTGAGAGTTTTCAATTTTTTTTGAAAAAGTAAGGTGAAACAGTTTTGGAAAACCTGGTGAATGGACTGGGAAGTCAGATATCAGACAGAACTATGGAAACCTTCCTGGCAGTCGGAGAAGCATGCATAGCTATACTTTGACCTACTCCAGGCTTTAAAGGGAGACAATTTCACAGCTCTGGTTTCTCAACATATGCGACCTTAATTTTTGCACCCACAGTATGCCACTGCAGGCAAACAAACAAAACCACCAAGACAACGAGCTGGCAAGAAGAGGCATCAGAAAGAAGGAAAAAAAATACAAGACATTTCTGAAGAGAAAGGAGCCCCCCAAACTACTAAACAAACAGTAACACTAACAACAGCAGTTGGGCAGAAGGTGCAAGAAAAATCCCTGAATGCAAGATATGGGCTGTATACAAGGAAGAACCTTTCATGAAAGCCCTCTATGCTTATATTATCATGACAATACAGGGTACACAACAAAGACCACCACATCATGATTACAAACAAACCAAAACTCTACCAGTGTCAGGTCCACCTGGGTTAGGTGACAAGACTAACGGTGACTGTGTTTAAAGTTGTCATCATTGACAAGGGGTGTGACTGCTGTCACGCCTCCACTTCATGGACCAGAGTCCTGTTGTCACTGTGTTACTGGTTCAACCAGTGCTCTTAGCTGAGTGAGCTTGTGAGGTTGAGCTACCATATAGCGTTTGGGGAACTGTGTCTCACGCTTTTCATTAACCACTGTGACTGGGTCAGCCGTCTTATCATATTATTGTCCTCTACTGTCTTGAAATCTCATGATGTACTGTGACTGATTTGATCAATGTCCTCTGTGTATTATATATGCCTTAGTTAAGTCGTGCATGTGAACTGAATGGAATGAATCTGGCGTGTCATGGGTAGGACTGTGTAATTATTAACAGGTGTGAAAGGATAATCATTGTTTGTGTGGTGGTGTTGGGGAGTTAGTGTGGGAAAGTGTGAGAGGGATTACGTCAGCGACCATTAGGGAAGCGACAACCACTGATTACGATACAGTTTTCAAACCAGTGTAACAGATTAAGATGTTGAAAGTGGTTCATGGAAATCAGATAATCACTGTAACCGGTCAGACAAACAGCCATCCATACCACTACTATATATATATATTATACAGTACTACAGCAGTCCTAGAAAAGACCCAAAGTTCTCCCTTCTGTGTCTAGCATGCACACACATAACATGCACTCTCTTGTTGTGCTGCTCTTTAAAACTGTTGCTTTTGTTTTGGAGAACCAGTCAAACAAAATCACAACTGACAGTCTGACCAATTGCTGATTTTTTGCCAGTATAATAATTATATATATATGCTGATTTTAACTAGTATAATACCAGAAATTACCAGTTAATGTGAACCCTGACTACATTACAGTTATGCTAGCACACCAGTAACAAAGTTACAACAAAAGTGTCCCTAAATTAGTAAATATGTCTGTTAAACACTCACACACATACACACACACACAACACACATACACATGTACACACACACATACACATGCACACACACACACACACACACACATGTACACACACACACATCCTCATGCACAGTCACATCATTGATGGCGATAGAAGAACAGGAGGGAAAGGCATGAAATGTTTGTTGCAGGAGCTACAAGACAACAGAAGAGCTTCGAGTGAAGACTTCAAAGACTGGACTTCAAAAAATAACCTGTGAACCTTGTGCTAGTTTTCTTTTAGTGATGACTTTCTCTTACACACTCCATGATGGTTAATTCTTTCTGCGGGGAGTTTCTCTTACAGTCCCATGCCGCTTTACATGGGGAGTTTCTCTTAGTCTTACACACCCTGTGCTGGGTTATACAGGGAGCACCTCTTGCAGGGAGCGCCCCATGGCCATGCTGGTTTATATGGGGTTTCTCTTACATGCCCAGTGCTGGTTTATATGGGGAGTTTCTCTTACATGCCCAGTGCTGGTTTAGGTGTGGAGTTTCTCTTACAGTTACACACCCCATGCCGGCTTCTTTATGTAGCAAATTTCTTCTTTACAAAACAAAAAGAAAAGATGTAAAACTAAAAGTGAACAAAAATGTACATAACTGAGAAATGTTGCTCTTCAACTTCAAGGCAGAGGTGGACATCCAATGCAGGCTCCACAAGGTTGCATCATGTCTTCCAGCAGACAGTGCTGAAATAAACACAAACATGAAATGGGTACCTGTTAAACAGTAACTATGCAACTAAACACACACAAAAAGGAGTGATGGAACAATTTAACCCCCCTCCCCCCATCCACCCCCTACCCCCCCCCCCCCCACCCCCAGATACAGCCTAAGGCCTTCTGACCTAGAAAGTACTGAACATGACAAAAATTAGAGTAATCTTATTCTATGTTAAAAAATATAAAATAATAATGTAATAATTAAAATCCTCAGGTGACCCTGTGGGTTGGCGGCAGGCATTATCCCATGAGAAGACCCAATGCTTGGGTACACATTTCTACGCTTGATTAAACACATATTTTTTGTCATCCTGGCGTTTGTTTTTTCAAAAAAATTCAAAGATCTGAAACTTTTGGAAAGTTGCAATTAACTTCTGCGATAGTGTGAACCCACTACGAGTTTCCTCTCGTAGTTTTTCACGCAGCAAATACCATAAGACAACATGTTGTGGAGTCGCCGCCCTTGTATTAACTAATTAAGTGACAGTGCAGCTTATTTGACCGGTTATGTTGCATTAACGGCTACTTAGGGGGGCGGGGATAGCTCAGTGGTTAGAGCACCGGACTCGTGATTGAAAGGTTGCGGGTTCGAATCCCTGCTGGAACGGCGGGAGAATTTTCTTCTCCAGGGTCGACTTTCTGTGCTGACTCTTATTTCGGTATCTGTTCCACCCCCGTGTTACCACAGTAGCACGTAAAAAATCCCGGTCATTCTGCCAAAAGTGCAGGTGGCAGGTTACAGCTAAACACGCATACACCTTACATATGTGGATTTTATTGAACCGTGCTTCGGCATTGGTCACAACTTGTCCCTAATATGTCAAATGACATCTGAGGACATTAAGCATCAACTCATCATCATCATTAACGGCTACACCTAAAAAAAAAATATATATAAAAAATCAGTAAAAATGCAGGCACAGAAACGGGTGTCCATGATGGGCCAGCACTGCCCGCAACGTTTTGTGACGTAATATGTTGGCGACTTCTGTTGCAGGTCGAGTTTGCTCTGCACGTGCTCCATTGGCGCACCCAAAGAACGAAAGAAATAAGACACGTTTAACCCTAGCACCAAACCGCGCGGGTAGCCTAGGGGTGCTCTGAAACTTACTGAGGCCGCTAAGATGCACTACTGCCAGGACGGTCCTGGGATTTAACCCACAAAAAAGCATGGACAAGTACACAGGCACACGCATGTCGCGTCACACTGACCCCAGCTCGTTCCACACAAACACGCGCAGTTCGTCCCGTCCGAGTATAAAGCATACGCTTTTCCACCATGACATAAATCTGACAAAAACATACCTGTAAAAAATATCGCCAAAATTGCTACTGCTGCCTTGCCATTTCAGTATTAACTTCAAAATATTCAGTCTAAATCAACAAGGAGACCTGCTGTCACCCCACCATGTCGTATGACTGACTAAACTTGAGAAATGCATCACGTGTTCAGTAAAAGGTGCACGAACAGCACGGACCAAATGGAGCTGCCTCGGATTGACCAGCCACAAGCGCCCGATACTGTGGACAAATTGTTACTGGTATACAAGGTGGAAAGTTGTCAACGGCAAAGAAGATTGAGTTCTTGCAAGCACCTGTCGCTAGTTTGTGAACTCTTTTCAGTTTTTCGACAGTTAAGGTCAGATTTCTGACACCACTGAATATAACTGCTTGTCTTTTTCTCTCTTTGCAGTTTTTACTGATCACCCTCTGTGGAACTTCAAGTTTATTCAGTAACATGCATCCATCCATTACAGTATACTTTAACTCACCCATTCATAATTTTCTTTGCATAATTCCTTCAGGTGGTTTCACATAGCGCACCTACTCTCATGCGCTGGGGCAGAGTATTGCGTACTGTCAAGTAACATTATGGAAGGAAAATAATCAGCAATTTTCAGTTGGCATGGACGACATGCTTGAAACTGACAAAGCTTTTACAAGCAACATTTCACAATTATTTATCAATGCATGTAAGCTGCAGTTAAGGGACCACACCTATACTATGAAACATTTTTTTTTTACAAAACCAATCCTCCAACCACCTACAAATTAGCAAAGGCACACCAGTCTTTGATAGATTTGGAACGGCTGCTTTGACATTATAATGATTAGAAAGTAAAGTTGCAACCCACACCTTTTTCATATTCAGTTATAAGCAGACAGATAACAGGTTCTAAGACCATGTTTGATGTATGGGTGTGTGCATATGTGTGTGTGTGTGTGTGTGTGTGTGTGTGTGTGTGTGTGTGTGTGTGTGTGTGTGTGTGTGTGTGTGTGTGTGTGTGTGTGTGTGTGAGTGTTGCTTATTCTGTTTAATTTTTATTGGTTCTTTGTATAATGGGAGTAGAGATGATCTTCAGTAATAACTTTATACCAATGAGAACAACAACAACAACAGGTAACTTTTATACAGCACTGTTCTCTGATCTCTGATCACTGCGCTGTACACTGAAACTACTTACTCTCAGTGCTATGATTAAAAACCAATAATAGTTACTGAACTCAGTTTATATCATAACGTATATGAACATGAAAAGTCACAAAAAGTATTGAACAGAAATAAGAAAAGAAAGAAAAGAAAAAGAAGAAGAACGACACAAAACAACAACAATAAACACACACACACAAAAAAGTCCATACAAGCAAACAAAAGCCTAGGTTCAAAGTACTAAAAGTAGCGAATAGCGTAAACTGATTCATAAAATTTGGAAACTGCATCCCTAATCTGAAAGAAGGGAAGTCACTCTGGTAAAAAAGCGCGCTAGTTCGAGCAATCAAGATGGCGGGAGTCGAGGCTATGGAGGTTGACAACAATGCCTCCGAAGAGGTTTCTGAATCTGCAGCTACAACTACAAGTACAGCTTCGTCAAAACCAGCCCCATTAACCGGGGAAAGTTCAAAGAAAGGCAGTTACGAATTGCCATGGTATGTGTGTAACGCTTCAAATGTTATGGACGATCATACTTGAACTTCAGGAGTTGCTTGATTGGACATTTATTTTGTTGTTAGTTGTAAAAACTAAAAATCACCAAGCACTGAAGCAGGCAATAGACCACTCAGGTTAAGTTTGGTAGCATGCATACAGGAGAGTCTTCCATTATCTGTTATCCGATAAATGCACGGGGTTGTACTTGAAGTAGTTGCGGCAGACGGTTTTATTTTGCGTATTTTTGTTTAATTCTTTTTTCTTTTTTTTTAAACAATAACACTTGTTGAGCACCATCTCGAGATACTCCCTAAGCACTTCACAGTGGTAACTATGGTGCTATTTACCCTCTGCTTCTGAGCAGACCCACTGCACTCAAGTCGCATGTGACTGAATGAATTTACAGTGTGACATCTATGATCTAATCTGAGACTAATGATCTGTATTCTGTGACTATGACTATGACAGTATGAGTATGACTGTGAGTATGAGGTGGCGAAAGTGGTTCATGGAAACCAGTCAGATAATCACTGTAACTGGTCAAATACTACAAATACAAAGCCATCCATACGAAGTACTACTGTACTAGAGCTGTACTAGCAAACTGCCATCTCCCTACCCTGTCTAGTCACCACACACACACATACCACATTCAAACAAGCCACACACATTCTGTCACTGTGTTGCATTTAAAAAAAAAAAAAAAAAAGGAAGAAATTTAGACTGTCAAAAGGTGTCATGAATACAAAATAACAGCCAGTATGTGACTGACTGATGGGTTTTTTCCTGGTAAAGTGGTATATAATGGTGCTCTGAATTGGTAAAATACCAGCAATTACTGGTTCATCACTTCATGTAAACCCTGTTAAAATATGTATATAATTGTCGTGGCTGGCAGGGTGGAGAAGTACAGGCCGACCAAGCTGCAGGACGTGGTTGGCAACGAGGAGACTGTGAGTCGCTTGGAGGTCTTCGCCAAGGAAGGCAACGTGCCCAACATCATCATCGCTGTAAGTTCCAGTGTTGGTTCTGTTTACTTGTTGTTTTTCTCAGCCTCTGTGATGGCTTCAGATCGATAGAAGCATTGCTTGTAGGTCTTTCACTCTTTGCCAAGGAGGGCAACATGGCCAACATCATCATCATTGTAAGTTCCAGTGTTGCCTGTTGGCTTTGTTTGCTGGTTTATGCCTGCCTACGCCCTGAGATAACTGTAATGGTTGACTGGGTGTAAAACACCAAATTACTTACTTACTTTTGCCTGCCTCTGTGATGACTTCAGATTGATTGAAGCATTGCTTGCAGAAGTTGCAGGTCTTTGCCAAGGATGGCAATGTGCCCAGCATCATCACTGCTGTAAGTTCCAGTGTTGGCTTTGTTTGCTTGGTTTCGCCTCTGCCGCTGTGGTGGCTTCAGTCTTTCAGATCAATTAAAGCATCGCTTACAGTTACGATGACACACCGCTCATCCCTGCAGGCTTAGTTATATATATATATGTCCACTGATCCAGCCATACCCAGGGTGCATAATCTGGCATTGTGGCCTGCAGTAAACTGTAATAGTGTAAAGCTAACACTATTAGTGTTATTGTATTATTACTATTACAGTATAAGTATTATAGTAATAATAATATTACCAATACAAGATTATTGGTAGTGCCATTTGCCTTTGGGGGACATTCCCACATTGCTTCTGAGTTGCTCTGGGGGTGAGTATGTTTCTGACAGGCAAAGACTAAAGTAGTAAAGAGCAGCATCCTGGAACAGTGGAAGTTTGTTGGCAGTCTGGTGTCAGCAGCAGTCAGCTCCCCCCCCCCCCACTCCCCCTCCAATCCCCCCCCCCCCCCCCCCAATTTTTATATATAATAATAATGAAAGTGAACACAACATGGACAAAGAAGAAGAAGAAAAAATCAGACTGAACACTCACTCGTATGCAGCTTTACAACTTACACCATGTATTCTGTACAAACCCCTGCACCTTCCTACAACATAAATTATTATTACTCACACTAGTTACTGTACTGTTACTAACAGACTATTACTATACTTAATTTCAGGGGCCCCCTGGTACAGGCAAAACTACCAGCATTCTGTGTTTGGCACGAGCGCTGCTGGGACCCTCTTTCAAAGAAGCGGTTTTGGAACTTAACGCATCAAATGACAGGTATACTTGACTGCATGCGGAGTTGCTACTCCTGTTGACTTGAACAGTCACCACTGCTATTACAGTGTTAGTCTTACTGTGTTGGTCACCTTTTTGGTACAGAATTTCAGCAACTGTAACATTTTCACAGGCATTTGAATGATGCAAATTTTGATTTAAAGCAGGAATTTGTCTCATGGCTGAGCTGAGTGGACTCAAGAAACAAAGAAGTTAATTATCGCTTGAAATATGTCGCACGCTGTGTCTTTTGGTCTGACTTGTCTTGTGCAGAATCAGCAAACAAGGGAGTTAATTAGCGCTTGAAAGCTGACACACAATGTGTCTGTCTGACTTGTGTGCACAGGATCCTCAAACAAAGGGGTTAATTAGCACTTCTGATTACCTCCCTTGTTTGTTGATTCTGCACAAGTGCTTTGGGCTTCTCTCTGTTTCAGACTGTGAGCTTAGTTGAGAAAAACTTGTTAGCACAGTGCGTCATACCACATGACATGATCAGTACAGTAATTGTGGCTGGATGATAGGATCCACTAGTTTGCATCTGTCCTTGTTGACATCCATCATGCTTGCCAGTTTCAGAGGAGTCAGTGTGGTCTGCCACGTGATCAAGATGTTTGCTCAGCAGAAGGTGTGGGTGTCTGACCTGTTCCACTAACATGCTTTGAATCTGTCCTTGCAGTGCCTGTTTTAGAGGCACTGATGCAGTGTGCAACAAGGCCAGAATGTGCTCAGCAGAAGGTGTATGTGGTTTGTCCCATCATTTTGCATCCTGACCTTGTTGACATCCTTCAGCAATGCAGAGCATGCCTGTTTCAGAGGAACTGATGTGGTCTGTTTGCTTAGCAGAAGGTGTGGGTGGTTTATTCCGTGACTCTTGGCATCCTTTCCTTGACCATGTTGACATCCTTAAGGCAATGCCTGTTTCAGAGGAACTCATGTGGTCTGCAACATCACCGAGATGTTTGCTGCGCAGAAGGCAAAACGTGTATGTAGTTTGTCCCGTGACTTTTGAATCCTGACCTTGGTGACTTCCTTCAGTCATGCGATGCTTGCCTGTTTCCGAGGAATTGATCTGGACTGCAGCAAGACCAGAATGTTTGTGTTCAGCAGGTGTATGTGTAATTGGTTTGTCCCGTGACTTTGAATCTGCCCTTCTTGACATCCCACATGCAATGCCTGTTTCAGAGGGATCGATGTGGTCCGCAACAAGATCAAGATGTTCGCTCAGCAGAAGGTCACGCTACCCAAAGGGCGACACAAGGTCATCATCCTGGACGAAGCTGACAGGTTTGCTTTGAAAAATTCTTCACGTACATAGGCTTTTTGTACAAAGTCAAAGCTGCTGGGGGGAGGGGGGGGCCCCCAGGGGGGCAGAGGTCAACCTTTTTGATGATGATGTTGTTGCACTAATTATTGAAAATGACTTTAACACTGAATTGTCTGCAGACAGGAGCTGGTGGGGAGGCTAAAAATCAAGGGGGGTTGGGGTCCGGAGGTCAACCTTTTCGATGATATTGTTGCACTAAGTATTGAAAGTGACTTTATAGTTTAACACTGAATTGTCTGCAGAAAGGAACTGGTGGGGAGGCTAAAATCGTGGGGGGAGGGGCGGAGGTCAACCTTTTTGATGATCATTTTGTTGCACGAATTATTGAAGGCAAATTTAGGTTCACACTGAATTGTCTGCAGAAGGGAACTGGTGTGGGGTTAGAATCATTGGGGGGAGGGGGTTGGAACTGGAGAGAGAGGAGGGGGGAAGGACGTCACTGTAGCTTAATGTTGCATTGCATCCGCATAGACCATTAGGACTTTTAGGGACAGAGAACCCAGGACAGCCTTGCAGTGAACAATCAGTGGCCAGCAAGCTGGTCATGTCTTATAGACTGACTGGTCGTGCTGTAATTTTGAATACAGATACTTAGCTATAATAATGTTTTGTGTTTCAGCATGACAGATGGCGCTCAGCAGGCTCTCCGCAGGACCATGGAGATCTACTCCAAGACCACTCGATTTGCCCTTGCCTGCAATTCCTCTGAAAAGATTATTGGTGAGCATCCAGTTGTGGCGTGGTTAGGATGATCCAAAATGTGTTGTTTTCACCTGTTGCTTTTCTTCAAAAGACACACACACACACACATGCATGCATGCACACACTCACACACACACATACACACATGCATGCATGCACACACACACATATGCATACAGAGACACATGCATGCACAGAGACATACACACAGAGACACAAGCATGCACACACACGGAGACACACACACACACAAACACACACTCTCACTCACACATGCATGTGCACACACAGAAGGACACATGCACACATGGACACACACATGCAAAATGTAAACTGCAATTCTTCTTAAAACAGCTCTTAGGATGTTACAAATTATTTTGCAGTTGGTCAAGTGATTAAATCAAACGCATGTTTTTTCCAGAGCCCATACAGTCTCGCTGTGCGGTGCTGCGCTACTCAAAGCTGAGCGACTCCCAGCTGCTGTCACGCTTGCTGACGATATGCGAGCAGGAGGCTGTTAGTTACACGGACGATGGTTTGGAGGCAGTCATATTCACTGCACAAGGGGACATGAGACAGGTAAATGACAGATTCACAAGTAGAATTGTAGGACACTAACACCAACTGGATTAAAAGTGTAGGGGTGTTTAGGGGGTGGCAGAGGTGTGGCCACAAGGTAAAATACAGAATTGTGGAGACTGTTTATACCAGTGTGGCGTGCAGAAAGGAACTGGGAAAAGTGTGTTTTTCGTATCCAGTCAGCATATAACAGAAAATAAATCAGCGGTCAGTTTGATTGATTGATTGATGATCGCTTATATAGCGCTATTCTCAGCTCTCTTCAGCAGACTCACTGCGCTCGCCTGTGGTTCTACATGAGTGACTAGCTTTGTAGTACTTTTTTTTATTTTGTGGAATATCCACTGAAGTGGTGTACTTACAGCGCTGGCATGGCTGGTGCCACATGAAACTGCAGCCGTCTCGGCGCAGGTCCTGTGTACACCATGCACCATGTCACTTCATGCAATGCCACATACGTATGGCGTATGTGTGTTTAGCTGTAACCTGCCACCTGCACTTTTGGCAGAATGACTGGGGTATTTTACGTGGCAACATGGCGGTGGAACGGATACCGAAATAAGAGTCAGCACAGAAAGTTGACCCTGGAGACATTCTGACTGTTGTTTTGTTTGACCAGTTCAATTTGTTTATGCATTAGTAGTACAGTTGTGTATCTGACTGATTACAGTGATTGTCTGAGCGGTTTCTGCGAACAACTTTGCCACCTTCCAGATGTCACATTGGCTTTAAAAAAGTGTCTAGCATGATCACCGTGTCAGTTCAGCATATACATTTTTAATTAGAGCGTGTGGTGGTAATGTGGATTTACCAGCCTGATTTAGAATTAAGAATAGTGTAGACACTGATACATGAACTACCTCTGTGATGAGTCGCCATCTGGTTGCTCAAAAAGCTGGTCTGCTGTTTCTGAGTATTTGACAAAACATATTGTTTGCTTATTGGTGCTATTTAGCAAGGTCTTTCAAACTCAGCAAAAGAAATAACAGACAAGTATTGGTAGTTTTAGTTCAAATATTGGTGGTTTTGGTTCAAGTATATTAGTGTTTGCGTTAACAGTTATTTCATAGAATTTTACCAGTTAAGATCAGTATATACCAGAATTTAAAAAGTCAACAATCGGTCAGACAAAGCAGCTGTTATTTTGTTTGATTGGTTCTCAAAAATCAACAACAAAAAATCACACACAGAGAGTGCATGTGGCATGGTGTGTGTGTGTGTGTGGTAGTAGTGTAGACAGCAGTGTCTCTGGCTACATTGATTGACTGACCAGTTTCCGTGAACCACTTTCACCACATCATGGATGTCACACCGTTTTGAAAAATGTCTAACGTGATCATTGGTATCGGTGTATTTGTTTTCAGTGTCCTTGTTGGACAGTCAAGCAGCTGCTCTGATTAAGGTTACAGATTGACTCACAGTGACTTGTAGTTCTGCACAATGATAATTGATGGGAATGAAGTGCAGTTCTGTTCTACCTTAAAACATTTTTTTTGTTAAACTGTATCAACACTCAGTGTCATTGATGGTTTTAACTTGAATGACATTTTCTCTGTTTCATTTTCAGGCTCTCAACAACTTGCAGTCTACATTTCAGGGATTTGGACATGTCAACAGTGAGAACGTGTTTAAGGTTAGTTTTTGTGATGGTGGTTTGTGTGTGTGTGTGTCTGTAAGTTTTTGGGATGGTTGTGTGTGGGGGTGTGTGTGTGTGTCAGTTTTTGGGATGGCTCTCTCTGTCTGTCTGTCTGTCTGTCTGTCTGTCTGTCTGTCTCCCCTTCCTTCCCCCTCTCTCTCCACTTCCCCTCACACACCCCTAACATTTGAAAATCAAGTGTTAGCCAACCCACCTAGTTACATGCTTTGTCACTTGGTTACCCACCTAGTAACCAAGTTTTTGGGATGGTTGTGTGTGGGGGTGTGTGTGTGTGTCAGTTTTTGGGATGGCTCTCTCTGTCTGTCTGTCTGTCTGTCTGTCTGTCTGTCTGTCTCCCCTTCCTTCCCCCTCTCTCTCCACTTCCCCTCACACACCCCTAACATTTGAAAATCAAGTGTTAGCCAACCCACCTAGTTACATGCTTTGTCACTTGGTTACCCACCTAGTTACATGCTTTGTCACTTGGAGTTGGAGAGTCCTTTATAAGTTTGTTTCATGCACCCAAAATGATTGTGCAATTAGAATGCTTTCATTAATCAAATTGTTTGAAACAAGTGCTTCTAATGCCAAACTACCTGAATGAGCGGATGCATGATGAGCCCCACCTGGTTTTGGTCGAAGACATGCTGCAGCACCAAGTTAACAGCAGCATCGATAAAGCATGCTAGGTGATACTGATAGCTTTTGTGTGTAATTAGCACTCCCTGGCTGAATGTGCAGGTGTGTGATGAGCTCCACTCAGTTCTCATCAAAGACATGCTGCAGCACTGTGTCAATGGCAGCATCAACGAAACATACTAGCTGATAGCTTAAGTGTGTAATCAGTAATGAGCAAACTCCCAGCCTCTGTGTGTCATTAGCAAGCTCCCTGGCTGAATGTGCAGGTGTGTGACGAGCCTCACCCGTTTCTGATCAAAGACATGCTGCAGCACTGTATCAGATAGGTGAAACATACTAGGTGATAGCTTAAGTGTGTAATCAGTAATGAGCAAACTCCCAGCCTCTGTGTGTTATTAGCAAGCTCCCTGGCTGAATGTGCAGGTGTGTGACGAGCCTCACCCATTTCTGATCAAAGACATGCTGCAGCACTGTATCAGCGGCAGCATCAACAAAACATATGAGGTGATAGCTTAAGTGTGTAATGAGCAAACTCCCAGCCTCTGTGTGTCATTAGCAAGCTCCCTGGCTGAATGTGCAGGTGTGTGACGAGCCCCACCCAGTTCTGATCAAAGACATGCTGCAGCACTGCATCAACGGCAGCATTGACGAAGCGTACAAGGTGATGGCTCACCTGTGGCGCCTGGGTTACTCTGCCGAGGACATCATCACCATCATCTTCAGGGTGTGCAAGAACCACAACATGCCCGAGTACCTCAAGTTGGAGTTTATCAAGGTAGGGGTGGCTCTTTGATAATGTTAATAATAATAATAGTGATTGTGTCAGTAGCGTGGTGTCTGACTGACAAATTTGAGCACACTACGCTTTACATGAACAACATTTTATGATACTGCACTTTACATGAACAACATTTTATGATACTGCACTTTACATGATCAACATTTTATGACACTGCACTTTACATGATCAACATTTTATGACACTGCACTTTACATGATCAACATTTTATGACACTATGCTTTACATGAACAACATTTTATGATACTGCACTTTACATGATCAACATTTTATGACACTGCACTTTACATGATCAACATTTTATGACACTGCACTTTACATGATCAACATTTTATGATAATAATGGTGGTCGTGTCTGTAGCGTGGTGTCTGACTGACGCGTGTGGCAGCATACTGCACTTCACATGATCAACATTTTGTAATAATGACTCTCATGTCTATAGTGTGGTATGTGACTGACGTGTGACAGCATTCTGTACTTTACATGATCAGCATTTTATGATAATAATGGCGGTCATGTCTGTAGCATGGTATGTGACTGACATGTGACAGCATTCTGTACTTTACATGATCAGCATTTTATGATAATAATGGTGGTTGTGACTGTAGCGTGGTGTCTGACTGACACATGTGACAGTGCACTAAGACAACAGAACCTCTAAAAAAATGTACAGACGTAATATTATACATGTGTGTGTGTTTGGGGGGGGGGGGGGGGGGATGACAAGAGAACTAAATGCATTACAGCTACACAACTATTATTACAAGCCTCTCATGCCAGTAGCGAATTTTGTTGTTGTTGTTGCTTGCTGGCAGGAAATTGGACACACCCACATGCGGATAGCGGAAGGGGTGCAGTCGTTGCTGCAGATGTCAGGACTGCTGGCCCGACTGTGCCAGAAAGCAGCCAGCCCCGACCAGCTCGCACAGTGAAGGACACACAGCGCATAAGGTCTGTTTCTGTGAGCTCGTTTACCTGTGCATTGAAAAGAACGACTGTGAGTTTGTGTTGCTGTGAGCTTGTTTACCTGACCAGCTTGCACAGTGAAGGACACACAGCGCACAAGGTCTGTTTCTGTGAGCTCGTTTAGCTGTGCATTGAAAAGAACGACTGTGAGTTTGTGTTGCTGTGAGCTCGTTTACCTGTACATTGAAAAAGACAATGACCCGCAAGTTTTGGTTTCTGTGTGCTCGTGTGCAAGTGTGTTTCTGTGAGCTTGTTTACCTGCGCTTTGAAAGAAAAAAACACACCTCAAGTTTGGGTTTCTGTGAGCTTGTTTACCTGTGCATTGAAAAAAATATTACCTACAAGTTCAGTTTCTGTGAACTTGTTTATCTGTGCATTAAAAACAACAACCCACAAGTTTGGTTGAGGTAATGTATTTGAAAGAAATACAACAACCCACAAGTTTGTTTTCTTTGAGCCCGTTTACCTGTGCATTAAAAACAACAACCCTCAAGTTTGGTTTCTGTGAGCTCGTTTACCTGTGCATTGAGGAAAAAAACAATGACCCACAAGTTTGCATATCCGTGAGCTTGTTTACCTGTGCATTAAAAAACCCAATGACCCACAGGTTCAGCCTCTGTGAGCTTGTTCACCTGTGCATTGAAAAAAACCCAATGACCCGCAAGTTCACTTTCTGGGAGTTTGTTTACCAGCGCATTGAGAAAAACAACCCACAAGTTTAGTTTCTGTGAGTTTGTTTACCTGTGCATTAAAAATAGCAACCCACAGATTCAGTTTCTGTGAGCTCATTTTACCTGCGCATCTGGAGAGAAAAAAAACCCACAATTTGCATATCTGTGAGCTTGTTTACTGTGCATTAAAAAAAAAATGCTTGTCTACCAGCACATTGAGAAAAACAATCCACAAGTTCAGTTTCTGTGAGTTTGTTTACCTGTGCATTAAAAAAAAGAAATAAAAAAGTTTGGTTTCTGTGAGCTCATTTTACCTGCACACTAAAAAGAAGAAGAAAAATCAGCCCACAAGTTTTATTTCTGTGAGCTTGTTTATGTGCACATTGGAAAAAAAATGACCCCCAAGTTTGTGTTTCTGTGAGCTTGCTTACCTGCACATTGAAAAAACACTAAAAACAAACACAACGACCCACAGGTTTGTGTTTCTGTGAGGTGGTTTGAGATGGTCATCTTGTGTAGCGAAGAAAACGGCACACAAGCCGGTTACTTTGAGCTGGTTTCACCTGTGCAGTGAGGGAAATGGTTCAATAGTTTGGGGTTTTGTTTTTTACCTGTGCATTGAAGGAAAAGTGTGTAAGTTTGGTTTCTGTGGTTATCTGTGTGGGGAAGGAACAAACAGAAACTTCACAAACAGAAACTCCAAGTATTGTTTATAACTGGCAACTCAGGTAATATAATACTTTCTTGTGTAACTACTAACTGCCCACGGTGTGTACACCAGCACAAGTAAACAATCCAAAAGTTTGGGTTTTTGTTCTTTATCTGTGCATTGAAGGAAAAGTGTGAAAGTTGGGTTTCTGTGTGTGACTGTGAGCTTGGTTATCTGTGTGGGGAAGAAGCAAACTCCAAGCATTGTTTTGTTTATGACGTCCTTCCTCCAACCATTCCAGTTATTGGTTACGTCATAGCAGCTAATGGACAGTTTTTTGTTGGTGCTCAAATGACAGGAAGTTTGGAACAGACAACTCAGATTATATTAGACCTTTCTTGTGTAACTGCCCACGCTGTGTACGCCGGCACAAATAAAACCAAAATCATTTGAATCAAGAGGGAACTAATTGTTTACCCACGATAGATGCACTTCACACTTCAACGCTATGTTGCTTTCACAGTCTTGTTCATACTCAAGCCTTTTGGAGGGCACTGACAGCATTGGTGAACAGCTGCACGGAGAAAAAGAGTCCTCCGCCAGTGGCACAACCAGTTCTGGCAGACTTTGGAGGAAGGTGCCAGAAAGCCAGGTGTGGTGTGTGGGGAAAGCAATGCTTAACAAGTTGAGCTGTGACTTTGTTGACCTGCGAATTGAAGGAAATGCCACAACAGTTGGATTTGTGTGAGTCGGGTATGCTTTTTAGAAATGGAAGATTGCATGTGATTGGAGAAAAGAATAAAATCATGCTGCAAAAAAACTTTGGGTGTTGATGCTGTTTTGTTTTACGTTTTCTTTTGTTTAATTTTTTGTTCGTAAACCAGTCAGACAAGGAAAACAAAACAAAATGTAGTTGTGAGGAGTCCCCATGATAATGAATATGTCATTGGTGCTACTAATAAAGACCATGGCAAACTTTCATCTTGTGGGACAGTAAAGGAAAAACTTTGGACTTTTGTGTTCACTTCAGTGATCTACAACTCATCTCAGTGTATTGTGGTGAATGTTGTTGTTTTTGGTCACTGTAACAAGCAGCATGTTAAACTAATTAGCCTCGTTCTCAGCAAACTTGTATGTGCGTCGGACTCACACTCACAGTACACCTGAGATGACAAACATACAAATCACAATTAATCACAAAAATGTGTTCCAGTACACTTGAGATGACGAACATACAAATCACAAGTAACCAAAACATCTGTAGCACACTGGAAATAACAAACAATCAAATCACAATCAAAACACCACAGTACCTCTGAGAAACAAACATAAATCACAATCAAAACATCTATAGCACACTGGAAATGACAAACATCCAAATCACAAAACAGTACATCTGAGACAAAACATAAATCACAGTTAATCAAAACGTGCCACAGTACACTTGAGATGACAAACGCAAATCACAATTAATCAAAACATAGTGCAGTAACAGTACACCCGAGATAAACTTACAAATAATCCAACTGTACGACAGTACACCTGAGACAACAAATGTACAAATCACAGTAATTAAAACATACCACAGTACATCTGAGATGACAAACATACAAATCACAATTACCCAAAAGATGTACTACAGTACACCTGAGATGACAAACACACAAATCACAATTGCTCAAAACATACAACAGTACACTTGAGATGACAAACATACAGATCACAGTTAATCAAATTGTACTACAGTATACCAGAGATAACAAACACAGATCACATTTAACCAAAACATACTAATGCATGCTGAGCTACAAAACCAACAAGGAAAGAAAGATTCATTCCAAATGTCTTTAATTTTCCTGTTTTTTATCACACAGGGCCTTCCGTACATCACAAAAATACTTCAGACTTGAAGTGTACAAAATTGCAGTTCATATAATGTGTACATGAGAAGCTTTTGTATTGGTGTACAAGCAAGCAAGCAAGCACATCAAACCTTGGTATTCATGCATGCACAACTGCATTTCACACTTGTATTCGTTATTATAATGATCAGGAATTTATCAGTGAGAATGAACCACCGAATTCTTCATCTCCTTAGTTTACTGGTGTAGCCCATGCACACTCTCGGTGTAAACTCAAGAAGCTGGTTGATTTGGGAGGGGGTTGGGGACAGGGACTGACTCGATCATGACCATTCATAATTTATTTCAGCACTTTTAACACTGGTGTCCCTTCAGTATTTTAGACTTCACAGCTGCTAAGAACCATGGAAAAAAAAAAAAAAAAAAAATTCATAATTTATTCCAGCACTTTTAACACTGGTGTCCCTTCAGTATTTTAGACTTCACAGCTGCTAAGAACCATTGAGAAAAAAAAAAAAAGAAAAAAAAAAGAAGAAGAAGAGGAGAAGGTAAAAAGAACAAAATCCACTGGGATTTGTTGCTTGTTCCTGGCTGTCGCATTCCTGATAAGTCTTATTGCTAGCTGTACCTTTGGTCCCGCGGATGTGGACCAAGTTCAACAGCCATCACCTTAGCAGCACGCCCAATAAAATCACGTGAATTCACAAGAATCATTTTGGTTTTCTTGCTGTATGAGAGCACCCCATGTTGGACAGCGGCACACTCTTGTCAACAGATGTTGACAGAACAAACAAGGGAGTTAATTAGCCCTCGAAATATGTAAAGCAAGTAAAACAACAAAGACCCAAGTTGCTATGGTAACTCTCACCTGGCATGTGTGCAAATACAAAGCACATATCTCTCTTGTGTGGATTCTGCATGAGCGCTCTGGGCCTCATTCTGGATTCAGATTTTTCGATGTTGAAAAAAATGCCCAAAACACAGTGGTTAGGGTCAAGTTTATTTCATTCTGGCAAGACTGCAGACTTTTGTCTTGAAACAAACAGGCTCTGCTGCTTGCTTAGGTAACAGCATGCCGATGATAACTTGAAATAACAGGTACGGACTGGTTGGGATTTAGTCCTGGCTAGGCTGGCAACTCAAGCAGACAGGGTTGGGATTTAGTCCTGGCTAAGCTGGCAACTCAAGTAGACAGGGTTGGGATTTAGTCCTGGCTAGGTTGGCAACTCAAGTAGACAGGGTTGGGATTTAGTCCTGGCTAGGCTGGCAACTCAAGTAGACAGGGTTGGGATTTAGTCCTGGCTAGGCTGGCAACTCAAGTAGACAGGGTTGGGATTTAGTCCTGGCTAGGCTGGCAACTCAAGTAGACAGGGTTGGGATTTAGTCCTGGCTAGTAAATTCCTGAGATTCCTTATCGTTGGTCTACTGTTGCCATGGTGACCGAGTAAAACAACTGACCAAAACGATAATCTTCAGAGATCACTTGAACACTCCATGTTGTATGATTATAATGACTGTGACGAGAAAAGAAACGAACGAAAGAAGCTCGATGAATGAAAGCCTAGGGACAACAGGTTTAGAACGATGATAACCCCTTGTGGACCTGTAGAACTCCCGACGTGCACGTACATCACTTGCTGACTGGGTACCTTACGGTCACAATTTCAGAACAGCCTGTGGATGTGTACAACTCCTGATGTGCACGTACATCACCTGTTGACCGAGTTCTGCATGTGTACAATGTCAGAACAGCTGCACAGGGAACCTGGCAAACAACAATGATACAAATTTGTCAAAATAGTCCAACAAACAGATGATGTTCCAAGACAGTGATGCGCACACATAGCATAAGATACAAGAACCAAACAAAACGAGGTGGAAGCAGAGAAGAAAAAATGCTGAAAGGCAAGTGGTTGAAAGTGGTGCACCGCTTGATATATGAAGAGAAAGAAGCACAGGAAGGAGTATTAAGGGATTTATTTTTTAAATTACATAAATGTTTGAATCTATGAGAGAGTGCGAAGTACTTTTTATCATCACAAAACTCAGTTTCCAGTTGGAAAAGAAAAATGGCTGAAAAAATAAACAAACAACAGAAGCCCGAGACAGAGAGGGTAGCAGAGAACTGGAAAATCGCTATACCAAAAGTGCAGCACAACAACTCAAATGGTCCAATACATGTCAGTCTGTCTAACTGCTACAGCACAACAACTCAAATGGTCCTGTACATGTCAGTCTGTCTAACTGCACGGAATACTATGTCTGAAGTTAATAGTGACCCCCCACCCACCACCACCCCCACCTTTCCATTCTGGTTGTGATTGAAGTATTAGGTATAGTTTCCCCTCCCTCCCTTCCCCCCCCCCCCCCCCCCCCTTCACACACACTCTCCCCAGATCTCGGTCCCCTGCCAGTACCTCTCTGGAGACAACTTGTTAAGCAAGTCTAATGAATGAGCATACTGCATCATATCACTGTGTGGATGCAAGCTGCTAAAAATGAAAACAAAAACAAAACAAAAACATGGTAGATGAACAGAACACCCACATGACATGTAATCATGGATTCAGTTTGATTTTTTGTTGGGAGTACATGCAGGCAGTCATAGCGGTCATTTTGATTATTCTGCTACTTTTGTGTGGTGCGTGTTTCTGTGTGTTTTTGTCTGGCTGTAAGTTTTTTTCTCATGTGGAGAAGTGGACACAGGATCTGCAAAGGGAGCATGAATGAAGAAGCATTGCTGGCCTCACTGCCGGAAGTGGAATAAAAATGATAGACTTAGAGCAGTTTGTCAGTCGATTTATAGTCTAGCTTGTTAAAAAATTTTTTTTTTTTTTTTTGAACACCCCAAAACCCCTGGTGGCACTCCACGCTCAGTTTGTAGAGCATCCAACTGATAGGCCAGGCGCAATACTGACGCGGGTTCGAGTCCCCTGTGTAGCAAGGTATTTTTCTCCCAGAGTCAACTTCCTGCAGACTCTCTTACAGCGTCCATGCAGCCCCCGTGTGCAGTTGCATGCATCAACATCTGTACGCTTGTTAAATATTCCACATGCTGGCAGACATACCACTGTTTGGACACACGAAAATACTGCACACGCTGATAGGATGGGTAGCGCTGCTCTTTGCGGCTGCTCTGCTTTAATTACCCAGATAAGGTGATCCAAATTTCCTGCAAGGGACCAAAAAAACTAAAACATGCCATTTTGTGTCTGACAGTCTGTGCTGATGACGTCATCAACAAGGGCAGCCACCAGGATTCTGTGGCATGTGTGTACATGTTACTGTTCCGTCATGAACAAATCTTGCTCTGCCCTGAAGGTAAGTGAATGTGAACCGACATGGTTGCACCCTAAGGTGTTCATATTCAAAGCAATGTAGCACTTCTCTAGCACAAATGCTGATTAACACAGCCGCACAACAATGCCCGCCCGTTTCTGTTACACAGATGCTGATAGCGCAGCCGCGCAATGCATGCCCATTTCCGTTACACACAGCTGCACAACACCTGCCCATTTCCGTTACACATAGCTGCACAACACCTGCCCATTTCTGTTACATACAGCTGCACAATGCCTGCCCATTTCTGTTACATACAGCTGCACAATGCCTGCCCATTTCTGTTACACACCGCCACACAATGCCTGCCCATTTCTGTTACACACTGCCGCACACCGCCTGCCCATTTCTGTTACACACTGCCGCACAATGCCTGCCCATCTCTGTTACACACTGCCGCACACCGCCTGCCCATTTCTGTTACACACTGCCGCACAATGCCTGCCCATTTCTGTTACACACTGCCGCACACCGCCTGCCCATTTCTGTTACACACTGCCGCACACCGCCTGCCCATTTCTGTTACACACTGCCGCACAATGCCTGCCCATTTCTGTTACACACTGCCGCACACCGCCTGCCCATTTCTGTTACACACTGCCGCACAATGCCTGCCCATCTCTGTTACACAAACGCTCATAGCACAGCTGCACAACAATGCCTGGCAGTCAAAGTAGTTGCACATTTTCCAGCCAACTGGTATCTTTGCCCAGAAGCCCCTTTAACAGGTGCAACAATTTTAGCAAGAAAGTGTGGTGCGATGTGCGTGCACGCTGAGGGGGGGACAGGCATTTGGGAGTCTGCACAAGTGTTGACCAGAAGGAACTGAAAAAGTCCCTGACCCTACCTCGACCTGGGGTGGTAGACAAGGAGACTGCGCTACTGGATTACATTCAGTTCAGTTCTGTTCAGCATGCTACTGACCAGGGTTGGACCACAAGGTCATGTCACAATGCCCCTGCTGCGAATGATTGAGTGGAGGAGCGACAGCTGGAAGAGGTGCTATCCCTTGACATGGTCAGTGGAGGAGAGCGAACTGGAAGAGGTGCTATCCCTTTCCACAGTCAGTGGGAGAGAGAGAGAGAGAGAGAGAGAGAGAGAGAGAGAGAGAGAGAGAGAGAGAGAGAGAGAGAGAGAGAGAGATGGAAGAAGTGTTATCCCTTTGCACGGTCAGTGGAGGAGAGAAAGCTGGAAGAGATACAATCCCTTTGCACAGTCACTGGAGGAGAGAGAACTGGAAGAGGTGCTATCCCTTTGCACAGCCAGTGGAAGAGAGAGAGAGCTGAAAGAGGTGCTATCCATTTGCACAGTCAGTGGAAGAGTGAGAGCTGCTATCCCTTTGCATGGTCAGTGGAGGAGAGAAACCTGGAAGAGATACAATCCCTTTGCACAGTCAGTGGAGGAGAGAGAACTGGAAGAGGTGCTATCCCTTTGCACAATCAGTGGAGAGAAAGAGCTGGAAGAGGTCCTATTCCTTTGCACGGTCAGTGGAGGAGAGAGCTGGAAGAGGTACTATCCCTTTGCATGATCATTGGAGGAGAGAGAGCTAGAAGAAGTGCTATCCCTTTGCACAATCAATGGAGGAGAGACAGCTGGAAGAGGTACTATTCCGTTGCACAACCAATGGAGGAGAGAAAGAGCTGGAAGAGGTGCTATCCCTTTGTGCAATCAGTGGAGGAGAGAGCATTCCCCCCCCCCCCCCCCCCCCATTTTTCTCGCACACCATAAATATCAGTCATTGACCCTGGATATTACTGGAAAGAGAAGAAGACGTGCTGTCCCTTTGCACACCCCCATTTTCCAAAAGCAGGACCAAAAAAAAAAAAAAAAAAAAGACAAAAAAGAAAAGAAAAGAAAAGGGCAGAGCATCAGACTGAAAACCAGGCACAGGTGGTACAGACGCAGGTTCGACTCCCCAGTGTGAGAAAGGATTTTTCTTCCAGAGTCGATTAAACTGTCAGTGCAGACTCTCCTGTCACACTTCCCTCTTCGTTCGACCCCCTCCTTTCCCCCCCCCCCCCCCCACCACCATGTCTTATTACATGAATTAACATCAGTGGTGGTGTGCATGTAAAAAACCAAACACTGGCAGCCATACCATTGTTTAGGCACACGGAAATACTGCACATGCTGGTAGGAATGGGTAGCACTGTTCTTAGTCTGATGTGGGTAAAGTGGCCCAAATTTCCCGGAAAAAGGGATAACGATGTACTAAAAAAACAAATGTTTTTTATTTTATTTTAAAGAGACTCTGATCATCAGGTCATTCTGAGGTTGTACTGTCCTGAATTTTGCCTCTTGCATGCATGCAATATATTCAGTACAAAAACACGCAATGTATTCAGTACAAAAAAACACGCAATGTATTCAGTACAAAAACACGCAATGTATTCCATACAAAGAAACACGCAATGTATTTAGCACAAAAATGCGCAGTGTATTCAGTACAAAAAACTTCAATAAATACATTCCAACAAAATCAGTGCCTCACAGTCTCTTGTTTTATTTTTACTTTAAAATAAATAAATATTGGTTTTGAACATTTTGTGTGTATGGTGTGGTGTGTTGCATGTGTGCAGGTGTTGAATGTGTCTCACAAACAGATTAAAGAGTACGTACATGTATTTAAACATTTTGATGCCTATCATTAGGGTGACTCCCCCCCAAAAAGAAACATCATCAACAGCAACAAAAATACAGGACGAAAAACAATACCACATTGTGCTACACTGCATGAGATCGATTGCTAGATTTTGTTTGTGTGTGTGTGCCGAACAATGCAGTGTGATGCAAGGGAAATAATCTGGTACAAAATGGCAAATTCTGAGGTGGAAAAAATCCCCCCCCCCCCCCCCCCCCCAAAAAAAAAGACAGAAAAAAAAGGAAGAAGCAGTACTCTAGACAAATCTGGACGGGAAATATGCAGCTGGCAGAATATATATCACAAGAACTTTACGAAGGCATCCGAACTGCCAGCATTGTTTTTTCTCGCACAAAAGGGTGCAAAGAAAAAACATTTGAAGGGACAAAAAGCCAGCAATATCATACAGACTCCACAATAAATTCCATCAAAAACAACAACAAACAAACGAAACAGAAAGCACAGTTTCACAGTTAAAAAAAAAAAAAAAAAGGGAAGAAAACAAAAGATTACTTGGTTTCATTTCACACATACGCCACAAAACAGAAAACCGCACATGTAGCAGGAAACAACCTTTGCGGAGGAGGAGGAGGTCACGGCTTACACACAAATTTTGAACTTTTGAGCCACTGATTTGCTCGATTTTTCTTTTTTTTCCATGGCATCTCTTGGACAGAAATAATGACACGCGCAAATATTGGTTTAAAGACTAATCTGGTGATGAAAACGCTGCTATTCAGGGGCGATCTCTTTCCTCAGTTTGGCTTTCTGTAGTATCTGGGTGCGTTTTCTCCTCTCCACAGCTTTGTTCCCCACCGTCTGCTTCAGAGCTGGTAAGGACACCGTGTCACGGATGTATGCCACTTCAGGTCTGAAATAAAAATGATAGAAGTATTTACAAAGCACAAAATCTTGTCCATAGAGACTATTCTAAGCACACAGACACCCACCCACAGGTACTTGCACACACAAGCACTCTGACCATACAAAGCCAAATCCACACAGCCCAAAACGGGCAGCAAACAGAGACTTGAGGTGGACAAGTAAATACATGAACAGTCTGACGTCCTCTTTCAAAAACAAATAAAACTCATATCTCACATGCTCTGAGCCTGAGTAAGCACTGAGTAGTCACCCTACAAAGTTCATGCATGAAGGAGCACTGGTGCTGGTTTAGTGCATTTGACATGGGTGTTTGTTTCCATGTGTGTGTGTGTGTGTGTGTGTGTGTGTGTGTGTGTGCGTGTGTGCATGCATGCGTGCGTGCATGCATGTGTGTCTGTGCATGCATGTGCATGCATGCACGTGCTTGTGTGTGTGTGTGTGTACACATGAACACTTCAGGTACCCAAGCACACATTGATTAACTGATGATGATGAGTTGATGCTTAATGTCCTCAGATGTCATTTGACATATTAGGGACAAGTTGTGACCAATGCCGAAGCACGGTTCAATAAAAGCCACATACGTAAGGTGTATGCGTGTTTAGCTGTAACCTGCCACCTGCACTTTTGGCAGAATGACCAGGATTTTTTACGTGCTACTGTTGTAACACGGGGGTGGAACAGATACCGAAATAAGAGTCAGCACAGAAAGTCGACCCTGGAGAAGAAAATTCTCCCGCCGTTCCAGCAGGGATTCGAACCCGCGACCTTTCAATCATGAGTCCGGCGCTCTAACCACTGAGCTATCCCCGCCCCCCACAGTGATTAACTGATTGATGATCACTTATATAGTGCTATTCTCTGCTCTCTTGAGCAGGCTCATTGCGCTCGCATGTGGTTCTACATGAGTGACTAGCTTTTTATAGCGTGTTTTTTGAATATCCACTGAAGTGGTGTATTTACAGTGCTGGCATGGCTGGTGCACATCTTATGAACGGAAAACAACAGCAGGCAAAAGTAATGCATTTTTTCAACATGCTAATCTCACTGCAAATGAATGCTTACCAATATTTCTTTCAGAGGGACTGCATGTAAGAGCAAACCTAGTTATCTTGGAGTCAATTTCCTTGGTTCTTTGAAAAACCTGCTGAGTGCCATATGTCATTCCATGTGTGTGTGTGTGTGTGTGTGTGTGTGTGTGTGTGTGTGTGTGTGTGTGTGTGTGTAAGAGAGAAATCTCTCTGACCCTAACAGTTGGGCCAGGTCCTTACCTGGACAAGGCGCCACATATGTGATGAATGTCCAACTTTGTATGACAAACTTGATCAGTTTCACTCTAAAGTGGGTGCCACCTTTAGTACTATGTACCTACCCTGGTGTGTAAGCTCACCACGGACACACTGACCTGATACAGCGACATGGACACTGACCTGATACAGTGACATGGACACTGACTTGATACAGTGACATGGTGCAGCAGCGCACACTTACAGTTTTCGTGTTTGGTTCTTCAGGGCGATCTTGGGCAGGCTACTCTTAGAGCCAGAGTCAGAGTCGTCCTTCTTGTCGTCCTCAGCGATGTAGGCTTTGGCCAACAGGTATGCATCTGGAGTCCACTTGTGAGAGTAGAGCACGTCGCGCAGGTCCGACTTCAGTCGCTCCAGCTGCGGACAGCGCAAGTAAGTAAGTAAGTAAGTAAGTAACTCGTTGTTTTGCTCCCAGTCAACCAGTGCCATTATATCAGCTGTGCATGGAACGGGCGGGGTTTAGGCTTTCGCTGACAATCACAAGAATGCAACATTTCCATGAAAATGACATCCAAACGACACCAAATGCGAGTTAAGTAGATCCAGTTTCATTCATATTATTCTTTGTTAGTGCTTGAGGAAAGTGATTTCACCAAAATGTTGTGCATGCTTTGTACTGGCAAATTAAAACAAGCTTCTTAATTTTAAATATTTTACCATTTTATGTTTTGATCTGGCACAACAACAAAAGAAAATGATTTTTTTTCCTTCATGCAATAAAGCTTCACGTTCATGAAATAAAATACCTCATGTGCCTGACGTTCGTTGACCTGCTGAAGATGGCGAATGATGGCCTGGCACTCAGCCAGCGACAACGGCCGACCGTTGGCCTCCTGCGGGCTCTGGCCATCTGCAATCTGTTCAGCCATCTGCGAAATCTGTGCCCCACCCTGCGACATCTGGTACTTGAGGGAGTCCAGGGAAGCTTGTCTGTAAGCAGGTAATCAGAGACAGTCGAGTGCCAGAATGAAAACAGAGACAGTTGAGTGCCAGAATGAAAACAGAGACAGTTGAGTGCCAGAATGAAAACAGAGACAGTTGAGTGCCAGAATGAAAACAGAGACAGGTCGAGTGCCAGAATGAAAACAGAGACAGTTGACTGCCAGAATGAAAACATAGACAGTTGACTGCCAGAATGAAAACATAGACAGTTGACTGCCAGAATGAAAACATAGACAGTCGACTGCCAGAATGAAAACAGAGACAGGTTGAGTGCCAGAATGAAAACAGAGACAGCTGACTGCCAGAATGAAAACAAAGACAGTCGAGTGCCAGAATGAAAACAGAGACAGCTGACTGCCAGAATGAAAACAAAGACAGTCGAGTGCCAGAATGAAAACAGAGACAGTTGACTGCCAGAATGAAAACAGAGACAGTTGACTGCCAGAACGAAAACAGACAGCTGACTGCCAGAATGAAAACAGAGACAGTTGACTGCCAGAATGAAAATGAAACAAAGCCAAACCCTTGCAAACTTTAATCACTCATTAGGTTCAGTATTCTTTGACATTACAGCATACACACTCAGCGCTGAAAAGACGTCACACAAACACAGCAACAAACCTGAGTAGCCTATGGTAACTATCGCCTGGCATGCGAGTAAACACAAGGTACATAAACTCCCCCAGAGGTACATCCTCAGTCATTTGTTAATCAGTAAACCTTCTATGATGCTTCTGTTACAAATGCAAAAGATTTGTAAAAGAAACATACAAATTAAAAAAAAATTAAAGAACCAAACTTACTGCTGATTTCAATCTTCCTTGGACTGTTCCAGATGTGCTATGATGCTTCTGTTACAAATGCAAAAGATTTGTAAAAGAAGTATATATAATAATTTTTTTATAAAAAAACACACTAAACAAAAAAAACTTACTGCCGCTTCCGAGCTTCCTCAGACTGTTCCAGGAGTTGCTGAATGTAGGTGTTTTTGTTGCGTGTTTCTCGCAGTGCATGCTTCAGCTCCTTGATCTCCTCCTCCAGGAATATCACCTTCAGCTCGTCTAAACGTTCTTCTGTCATCAGGAACAGACAAGTGATGTGTGAGCTACAAAGTGAAAACTGCATCAAATTTTTAAATAGGTAGGATGCATGTGGTGTGTGTGTGTGCGTGTGCGTGCGTGAGTGCGTGCATGTGTGTGCATGTGTGTGTGTATGTGCATGTGTGTGCGTGCATGTGTGTGTATGAGTATGTGTGTGTATGCATACATGTGTGTGCACGCACATGCATGCATGATGTGCGTGCATGTGTGTGTAAACATGCATGTATGTGGGGGTTGAGGTGCATGCGCATGGGGGGGGGGGGGGGTGCATCTGTGTGTATTGTGTGATGTGTGTGTGTGTAGGTGCACGCATGTGCATGCATGTGTGTGTGTGTGTGAAACACACAGCACCATGTTACAGTTCCTGCAGACAAACCCAGTCTCACCTCTGGTGTTGCTCCCTCCATGCAATTTGGAATGTCTTGAGGACGCCGAAAACTCTGTCAGACAAAAGGAAGCAAAGTCTGAATCACAGAAAACAACAGAGAAATGTTTTAACACTTGCTGGAATCACTGCACATTCTCGTTACTCCCGGTCTTCCTTTTTTCTTCATGATAATGTACATGTCCGCCTTTCAGGACCAAAGATGATGCATGGGAGGGTATCAAGGCTTCAGTTCCTGAAGTTCTTTTCACTCTTTCCTAAGCAGTTCACCACATGTATTAATGGATTATCTGTCAAAACATGTACATTTAAAAAACATGTAAGCACACGCTTAACCCATTTCGCTGGTATGATGCTACTTGAAAATGAACAATGAAAGAGTGAAATTTGAAATTATTCATCCTTTTTGCTTTTTTTTTACATTAATATGTAAAAGGATTTTCATCAAAATGCACAATATTGAAATTAAATTTTGTTATAGAACTGGAAAATGTTCTGTTTGCAGGTGTGTGTGTGTGTGTGTGTGTGTGTGTGTGTGTGTGTGTGTGTGTGTGTGTGTGTGTGTGCGTGCGCGCACCTTTTGGGCCAGACTTTTTACTGGCTGAGAGAGTGAAAGGGTTAAAGTGTGTGGGTTAGGTGATCTAAGTACCTGTTATTATTTCACAATCCCCATCCCCATACACTGTCTGGTCAAACTGTTCACCCTCAACATACTATCTTAGAAGTGCTTCGAACGAATGTGATCGACAAGAGCCTGAATACTACGGATATTTCTGCTTTCCTCCACTGTTTTGGCCTCTTTGAATAGCAGGTTTGGGTCCAACACATTCACCTGTGTGTGTGTGTATGTGGTTAAAAAGAATGCTATTTATTAGGACAAAACACAACATGCAAATGCTTGGGTAATCCCCTTTATGAAGCTACAAAACAACACTCAACAAAAAACAACCACCAGAGATGTCAAACTAGGACACAGTCATATCTGTAAGCTGTTTTTTATTTTATTGTGTGTGTGTGTGTGTGTGTGTGTGTGTGTGTGTGTGTGTGTGTGTGTGTGTGTGTGTGCACGCACACAGGTGCACATACATTGGTGCTTCATCTCTGCGAGTTTACACTCATGCACCAGTAATCTTATTTGACACTTGATTTCCTTCTCTGCATAATAATAATAATAATGTACATTTAACATGCGCTCATCAACACCTGGGCACTCACATGATACATATTAACCTAAATAATACAGTCTGTATGCACGTAGAGCACAGTCCCACCAAAACAACCCACACAAAGCATCATACGGAAAGACACCCCCTCCCCCCCCCCCCACCCCCACCCACACACAAAACAACAACAACCCACAATGAATTCAAATGTGTATGACACTGATCTGTATCATACATCATACATGTATGCATACGCTGCAACCCCCCCCCCCCCCTTCTCTCTCTCTCTCTCACACACACACACACACACACACACACACAAACACACACACACATTTACCATCCTTTTTTGAAAGTTCCGTAAATATAATCACTGTTCATGTTATTTTTATCTTATATATTATATATTATAATCACTGCATCGCCTTTTTGTACTAATCTGTATCAGAGCCTCACCTTCACAAATGGCTTGGGGTAGCGAGCTTTGTCAAGGTTGTTGACGCGAGACCACTGCGGCAGAGTGTTGAGGGGAGGCAACTGATTCATAGTCAGGTCCCCGATGCGTTCTTGCACCAGGCTTTGCTTGAGCATGGTTGTGTCTTAGAAGTTACAACAACGTCGTTCCCTCGGTTGAACTCTGGCCCCACTACGAACAAGGTCATGTGAAGTAACATCAAACCTTCCAACACCACACTGCCCAAATGTTTTTCTCCCGTTTTCTGTCTTTTATTTGTGCTTTTCCTTTTCTTCTTCTTCTCTTTTGTGTTCACTTCTTGAAGTTGAAGATTATCAACAGGCAACCCTGCAGTACTGAAATCCGGTTTGTTCAGCAAGCTTGTTTCAGTCCATGGTCCATTAAGGGCAAAAAAGAATCACCTCAGAGAGAGTGTTCTTCTTTGTCATGTTTTTGCCATGATCTGCAAAACAAAACAAAACAAAAATTGCAGCATAAGACTAGAGCACACTGCAAAGACCATGAAGGCCAAAGCTACCGCACAGGTATGTTCTTGTCGCTAAAATGAAGTACAACAAAGTAAAAGCAGCCTCTTGCAAAACTGAAGTATAATTGACCAAACAAACTACAAAGAAGAAAAAAAAAGACCCCCCCTAAAAAACACAACAACAAAACAAAAAAACAAAAACAAAAACAGACATTTTTAAAATAAATCTAAAAAAAAAAAAAAAAAGCCTGTCATGATTAATTTACTTAAAGTCCTGCTCCACTCCAACTTTGACCTGGCCAGATCCTTCCACCTTAGTTCCAAGTTCTCACACTCTTGAGTGGCACAAAAGGAAGGCAGTGCCACCTTCTACTCCTGGTTCCAGTCTCCGCTGCACTGGCAGTAAAACTAGCCACCACAAAGAGTGTGCTCCCTTCCTATCCTGCTGCCCATCGTAAAATGGTCACCCGAGTTGCCGAGCTTTGGGAATCCCATTTTCACGTAACATGGCCTAGGCATGACTGGTAATATTTATAAATCTACCTCTGACTCTGACTGAGCTTTCACAAAACACAAAGGCATCATTTGAGTCAACAATCCATTAAAACTGCCAAAGGCAGCTTATGTTGTTCGCATTTTTTATAAATCAAGTGATAATGGTAGGCTCCATTCATTTTCAGCTATGACTGTATGGCTCACCTCACCTTCCTCCTTGTCACTCTTTTGTGCTAGCTGAGTTTTACATCATATAATATTTATCACATCACACCTGTTACAATACATGCCATTGTCATGCCAGCATTCTTCAAAAGCACTGGACACGACAAAAACAGATAGATGGCTTAACTCTCCATCTAATTTTTCATCATTGTTTCATTGTTTAACTGTTGTTTAAGTGTCGTTTTGTAGCTTGATAAAGGAGATTACCCTGAAAATCCACATGCTGTGTTTTGTCCTAATTACTAATAGTAATAAATAGCATTCTTTTGAACCTTTATGTGTTTGGATTATGCTTGCATGGGTCATACTTTTGCTTGTTTGATTTATTTCATGTATAGATCTACACACACTGCCACTGGGCATCATCAAGTCAAATTCTGTAAATGTGTCCCATATATCTGCCAAATGCAAAGGGCATTAAAATATGAATACAACTACTAGATCATATCAAAATGATGCATAGCCAAACACTTTGTTACTTTTAGTGAATACAAGCAGAAGTGTTTATAAATCCTTAAATATGTTATATATTTCCTGCTGTCCAAAATTGTCCAGCAAAAGATCCTAGGCTAAACAATAACACAGCTGCACTCTTTTTACCAATTT
>OY757552.1:6737977-6752515 GCA_963584105.1 Alviniconcha strummeri
ATACTAATAATTTATGACTGTAGAAGCAACCTAGTGCCCAAGCACGCACATAAACATGAGGCGCATCCACCCCGGGTAAAAAAAGAGAAATGTTCTGTCTAGATTCAAACAGTTTTGGTTTTATTTGAGCTGGCGTAAGAAACATGGTCAGTTATAAAACAAACGTCTGATATTTGTCTGAGTTGTTTGTAACAAACATACTACTGTTTGAGCACCAACAAAAAAAACTGCTCGTTAGCTGACAGTTTTCGGGACCCTATGGCGTAACTAAATACGGCAGTGGTTGAAGGAAGGATGTCGTAAACCAGTGCTTGGAGTGTGCATCACACCACACATCGATCGCCTGGAGGAAAAAAGACGCGGAAAAAAGAAACACCCGACGACCTTCCTTGCTTGAAAGGAGACGCGACAGACCGATGAAGCACTTGGCGATCTTTCCTTGAAAAGCCGACGAGCATCGCCGATCAGACGAACATCGAAACAGATTCATCATAGTCAAAGGCAACGTTGGAGTGGCGGGTTGGGTGGGGCGCTACTTCGGAGAAACAGGGTGGAGATCATTATTTTATATTTATAACTTTGTTCTAGTTGTAATGGTGTGGAGTGGTAGAAGGACAGGACGCAGGCAGCGGAGTCAGTAAAATGGAGACCACAGCAGGCGTACGGCAGCAATCAGGTTTTATTTTCTCGGCCGCAGACAATCTTCAACACACCCAAAACCCAAAATCCTCACGCGCCCACGCATAGATAAGAGAACGGCGCGGGCCACAGGGAACACACGCCCGCGCGACAATAAAATCGGCCCTCTGGACCACAAAATTTTGTGGCTTTTATGTTGCTCCGTGGACGTTAAGCAACATAAAAGCCACAAAATGGCTGACAATTGTGTTTCCTTGGCCCGCACGAATACAGTTTCCTCTACAATAACTAAACCAATTAAAACATGAAAAACATCAAATAAAAGCTACAGTTACAATCTTTTAAACCGTATAAACAAAATGTACACACACGACTTATTTTATTTATAACAAGAGTGGGAAGCGTGGCTTGCGCCTGTCTATAAACAGATTCGTACAACTAAATCACAACTAACACAATGTACAAAATATTAATGTTACTAAAACTTACATCAGAATAAAGTGCACGCTCCCACGGTTAATATGGTACATAACAATTATTACACAACGCTCTGTAAGAGAAGCAAGACACACTTAAAGACTAGCACTAAAACAATCGGTGCGAACTTTCGCCTGGGGCGCGTTATCTTAGTCGCAGCAGCGCTGATAGTGATATTAAGTAGTCTATGAATACAACTTAGCTTCTACAGTACACAATACTTAATTTCAACCCAAAATAAACACTAGACATGAAGTCAGCTAAGAAAAATACTATACGACAAAGCATTGATCGACACAGAATTACTTTAATCGAGTCAAAACAACGATTCACTACTATTCACTAGTACTAAACAGAGAACGCGCCATGCAGACGACGGCTATAAAAAGAATGGACCTAGAAAGGCATCGGCTACTGATTAAGCTCGATCCTGCGTCTAAATAAACGTTGGATAAACATTATAAGATGCCAAATTATATTAAACATGGCTTGGTGCATAAAAAGGACTGGGTGAACAAAGAGTAGGTAAACAAACAAGCGGTCAAAACAGCCTTGAAAATGGCGCGCACTGGCGTCTGTCGCCAGTCGGCTGTGTGAAGGCCATATGGCGTTAGGCCACACGCCGCACTTCAAAACAAAAGTGTCGTCTGCTCCGGTACAGTAATGAAATTGCGTGGATCTGATAACCGGGGCGGGATTATTGTAAAAACGTATACAAAGAGCACTTGCTCACATATATAACTATGGTTACGGTAAGACCCTTTTGTTGGTGGTGTTGTGTTTGTTGTTGTATTGTTCTTTTAACTTTACATATTCATTATTTTACGAGCCCACCATTACCACAATAAAATTGCCCCTTGTAGGATAATTAAAGTTTTTTTAATTGAATTTGAATTGAATTGGATTATATATATATAAACCATCTTCAAATGGACATCCTTGTACCTACTTGTACATAAACATATCCGGGCTGAAAGGTACACACATATACTCCTGCAAACAACTTCATAGTTCAGGAGCTGTGTGAGAGTCGAGGTGGACGTCCTGGGCTGTCCGTCCTAACGAGCCTTCTGGTTTCCGTGGACGTGAAGATTTATTGAACCGTGCTTCGGCATTGGTCACAACTTGTCCTTAATATGTCAACTGACATCTGAGGACATTAAGCATCAACTCATCATCATCATCCTGCAAACAGTATATTTGATAAAAATAAAAAAATCTGAAACAGAATGACTGCTAGCGCTCTAAAACGAGATCCAAATACAAAAACGTTCAAACAAACGCTTATTTATTTTGACACGGACACACACGGACAAAAATAAACAAATAAACAAATGTCAAAATAAATAAGCGTTCGTTTGAACGTTTTTGTGTTTGGATCTCGTTTTAGAGCGCTAGCAGTCATTCTGTTTCAGATTTTTTTTTTCATCAAATATACTGTTTGCAGGAGAGTATGTGTGCATCTTTCAGCCCGGATATGTTTATGTACAAGTGGGTACAAGGATGACAATTTGAGTATGTTTGATGGTCCTACAACAGCTCTACTCCCAATACTCTGCATTTTGATTTTAAAAAGAAAAGGTCCTTTCACATGCTCGTGAGAAGGGGGCAAACAAACAAAGAAGCCACAGTAATTTCAAGTTTGGCATTGCTAATTGTCCTTTTCCGAGTGACGGCGGCGCGGCAAGCATGATGATAATGACGATGATGAAATGATGCTTAATGTCCTCAGATGTCAGTTGACATATTAGGGACAAGCTGAGACCAGTGCCGAAGCATGGTTCAATATAGCTTTACATCCACGGAAACCAGAAGGCTCGTTAGGCCCAGGACGGCCACCTCGACTCTCACACAGCTCCTGAACTATGCGCGGCAAGCGTGACAGTGAAAGGGTTTTAAAGACACGGGACTACGATGACGCAGTCAACTGACGGCAGCCATCCGCATGGTGAAGATGTTGCCGCCTCTGCAGGCCAGCCACAGCCGACCCTGAGAGTCCGTGTTCAGCGCCGTAGGCTGTATCAGGAAAGGACAACCCGCAGCAAGGTAGCGTAGAAAGGTCAAGGCCCCTTCCTCCACGTCCACCACGTGGACGCAGTCGTTCATTTCGTTGGCAACCAGCAGCAGCTGCTGTTGACCGCCCATCCTGAAGAAGCAGACGTCTGACGGCTGGAATGCCGCTAACGGCGAAGTGTACGTGGCGACGGCATCTTCCTCGGGCCGCCGGAACAGCCTCACTTTTCGCTGCACTTCCGAATCCTCTGATTCTTCCACAACAGCGAACAGCTGCTCGCTGTCGTTCACGTCGAATGCTCGAGCATGGAGGCCGCCCAGCTTGATGTTGAATTCCGTCGTCAGATCCGCCTTGAATGGGGATTTCGAGGTCACTTTGACCTTCGTGATGGTGGCTTTTCCGTCGACGCTGCTGCTGTCCAGTCTGAAATATATCTGGCTTGCCCGGAATTTGCAGAACACCCTCGGGAAACCGTCCACGGGGAGGAGATGCCTGAACAGCCCGTCCCCGATACTTCCGAAGGACACCTTGCCGGCTATCTTCTCGAGAGTAAGAACGCTCTTCCCAGTCTCTTCGAACTTCTCACTCGGGGCGTTCTTGTTGGAACCAACCTGCGCGTACGACACCAAGACGCTGCCATCATCCAAGGGACACAGAAAGAAGATTTCAGTGTCGCCGTCTTTCCTGTCTTTGCCACAGTCGAACTGCTTCTCCACGATCACTCTCAGTGGAACTGGCTCCTCGTCGGCGGTCTGGTCGCCTTTTTGAACGCTGACGTTGCTGTCCGCGGTGAGCTCGTCCACGCCCGTGCCGAATTTGGACACGGTGTTGAGGAAATGCCTGAAGTGAAATTGGGGGAAATCAGACCATAGCTTCAAGGAGCACACGTCGCTTTTTCGTTCGTAGGCAGCCAGCTTGGCCAGTGACTCGGGACTGCCGCGTCCTGACCTCATCTCCTTGGCGAGCAGGACCAGTTTGGACTTGTTAGCCCCGCTCTTCACAGCTTCTTCCACGTCTTCCTGCAGCTGACACACCCTTTCCAGCCGTCTCTGCTGCAGGTCCAGCTCCTTCGCGAGTCCTGCCTCCAGCCTCTCACTGCACTCATCCAAGCTGGCGAGGGCCCCGTCGCGAAACGCCTCCGCCGCTTTCACCAGCAAAGCGTGCTTGTTCACGATGCCGGTGCCCACTGCTGCCTTCTTGCCCAGCAGATCCCGCTGTTGCGTCTTCACCGCCTCCACCTTCTCGATCAGGTCGGAGACTGCCTCTTCCAAGCGGAGCTGGTCCCCGCTCAGCTGGTCGCTGGCTTCGCTGGCGGCTTCGGCCAGACTCTGAGTCTTGTGGCTTCTGTGCTTCTCCAGCACACACTTGGGACACACGGGCAGCTGGCAGTCGACGCAGAACAGCTCCAGGTCTTGCTTGGGGTGAACGAGGCACAGGACTCCGTCCCGCGCCTTGTCGAGGTCCTCGGGGTGGAGATAGAAGTTGGTCTGAAAGGCGGCCACGCCCTCTGAGGGAACGGTAAACTCGCGGCGACATTGTGGGCAAGGGTAGGTAGGCCTTGGCGGTGGGCGAGACGTCAGATCTTCCAGACACGCCAGACAGAAGGTGTGGTGGCAGTTCGGCAGCAGGCGCGGGTTCCTGAAGACCTCCAGACACAGGGAGCAGATCAGGGATTGTCTCCTGTCGTCACTGGGGACTGCCGATGGAAGCGCTCCTCCCGTGGCCATGGTGATTGTAGAAAAACTCGACCGCTCTGCGGACAGAACAGAGAGGGAAGTCAAAACGAAATACCAACAGAGAGGGAAGTCAAAACGATGCACCAACAGAGAGGGAAGTCAAAACGATGCACCAACAGAGAGGGAAGTCAAAACGATGTACCAACAGAGTAGGGAAGTCAAAACGATGCACCAACAGAGAGGGAAGTCAAAACGATGTACCAACAGAGTAGGGAAGTCAAAACGATGCACCAACAGAGAGGGAAGTCAAAACGATGCACCAACAGAGAGGGAAATCGAAACAGAGAGGGAAACCGAAACGATGTACCAACAGAGAGGGAAGTCAAAACGATGCACCAACAGAGAGGGAAATCGAAACAGAGAGGGAAATCGAAACGATGGACCAACAGAGAGGGAAGTCAAAACGATGTACCAACAGAGAGGGAAGTCAAAACGATGCACCAACAGAGAGGGAAGTCAAAACGATGCACCAACAGAGAGGGAAATCGAAACAGAGAGGGAAATCGAAACGATGTACCAACAGAGAGGGAAGTCAAAACGATGTACCAACAGAGAGGGAAGTCAAAACGATGTACCAGCTACTCAAAAAGAGTGCAATACAGTATAGTACAGTGCAACACAGTACAATACAACCACACTTGACTGATCCACAAGAAGATCTGTTGGGCTGTATGCCTTTGACAGATACTAGATACCTATCTAAACAAGGACATCAAAAGGAACTAAGTACACACACAGTTTCACCGCGCTGAATTATAATAAAACTTAGTTAAAAAAACAAAAACAAAACAAGTAGATAATATGTGAGTAAGATGGTTTATTAATAGTCTTATCAAAGAACCGTACTGAAATCCTGTTATCATCTGAATGACATTTTAGATTTTTGATAGAAGCGATCGAGTGACGTACATACAACATAAATCAATCATAAACTAAGTCATCTAACAAAACAGTTTTTCTTTGAATCTCTCTCTCTCTCTCTCTCTCTCTCTCTCTCTCTCTCTCTCTCTCTCTCTCTCTCTCTCTCTCTCTCTCTCTCTCTCTCTCTCTCTCTCTCTCTCTCTCTCTCTTTGTTTTGTTTGTTGTTGTTGTTGGTGTTGTTGTTTTTAGGGTGTCGCAGGTGGGGGTGGGGCTTTCCTCATCACCGTCCATGTAAACTATTCACTGAATATTGCGCGGTAGTTAATAATAGTAATGTATTACTTTATGTGCTATTTCTCCAAATTAGAGCACATAGCCAGCAAAAAACAACATAAAAAAATAAATAAAGTACCTCTTGAACACTCTCTCGCACCCACGCACGCACGCACGCACACACACACACACACACACACACACACACACACACACACACACACACACACACACACGCACGAATGCACGCACGCACGCACGCACGCACGCACACACACACGCACACACACACACATATCGGTTTGTGTCACACTTGTCAGACTAGTCTGACTATCAGTTTCTGTCACATTTATCAGACTATAACCGCTTCTATCCACATGTATCAGACTCTATCAGTTTCTGTCACATTTGACAGACTCTATCTGTTTCCAACACTTTTCCAACTCTGACTCAGTTTCTGTCACACTTGTCAGACTATGTCAGCTTCTGTCACACTTGTCAGACTCTGACTATCAGCCTTTGTCACACTTGTCAGACTCTATCAGCTTCTGTCACACTTGTCAGACTCTATCAGCTTTTTTCACACTTGTCAGACTCTATCAGCTTTTGTCACACTTGTCATACTCTGACTATCAACGTCTGTCACACTTGTCAGACTCTGACTATCAGCGTCTGTCACATTTGTCACACTCCGATGATAAGCTTCTGTCACACATGTCACACTCTGGCTATTAGTTTCTGTCATAGTTATTAGTGACACCTTAGTCTTCTCTTTCTGTCGTATTTATCGGTGACATCTTAGTCATCTCTTTCTGTTATACTTATCGGTGACACTTTTGTCTTATCTTTCTGTCATACTTTTCAGTGACACCTTCGTATTCTCTTTCTCTCATACTTATCGGTGACATCTTTGTCATCTCTTTTCTGTCATACTTATCGATGACACCTTCGTCATCTCTTTATGTCATACCTATCCGTGAAACCTTCGAGATATTTTCTGACATACTTATCGGTGACACCTTCGTCATCTTATCGGTGACACTTTCGTCATGTCTTTTTGACATATTTATCAGTGGCACCTTCGTCATCCATTTTTGTCATACTTATTGGTGACACCTTTGTCATATCTTTGTGTCACACTTATCGGTGACACCTTCGTCATCTCTGTCTGTCATATTTATTGGTGACATCTTCGTCATCTCTTTCTGTCGTATTCATTGGTGACACCTTCGTCATCTCTTTCTCTCATACTTATCGGTGACAACTTTGTCATCTCTTTGTGTCATACTTATCAGTGGAACCTTCGAGATATCTTGTCATACTTATCGGTGACACCTTCGTCATCTTATCGGTGACACTTTCGTCATGTCTTTCTGTCATATTTATCAGTGGCACCTTCGTCATCCATTTCTCTCATACTTTTAGGTAACACCTTTGTCGTCTCTTTGCGTCATACTTATCGGTGACACTTTCTTCATCTCTTTCTGTCATACCTATCGGTGACACCTTCGTCATCTCTTTCTGTCAGGCATATTAGTAATATTTTCATCATCAGCTGCTGTTTTAGTTATGAAACACTTTGACTGTTTTTCTCTTATAAATTAATGTTAGATGTTTTTATTCTTATATCAGTATAAGAATATATCAGTATCCGAACATACTATATCAGTATCCGAACATATAAAATGTTAACTGATGTTTAAGTGTCGTTTTGTAGCTTGCAAAAGGGGGATTACCCCCAAAATTCGAAAGTTGTATTTTGTCCTAATAAATAGCGTTCTTTTTAACCACTTATTTGTTTGAATCTGGTTCTTGAATCTTGTTTTAGCGGTCACTCTTGTTTTAGATTTGTTTTTGTTTTTGTTTTATTGTCCCTTTTCTTTATGTACATGAATATTATGCGGTACAAACAGGAAGACTGTTGAGGGCAATATTTTCTCTCAAACCAATAGGCCTAGTATATAACCACTTCATTATTATCCAGGAGCTGTGTGAGAGTCGAGGTGGCCGTCCTGGGCTGTCCGTCTTACGAGCCTTCTGGTTTCCGTGGACGTAAAGCTATATTGAACCATGCTTCGGCATTGGTCTCAGCTTGTCCCTAATATGTCAACCGACATCCGAGGACATTAAACAGCACTACCTACCTACCTACCTACCTACCTACCTACCTGGTCAGCCTGGGTAGGCAAACGCGTCTCTGAGTCACCACCACATGACTGGATAAACTTGTTCTGTCAGGAAAAGCAGACTTCGTGTGAACCTGTATACTGCGTAGGCTGCATATTCTTTGCCTTCTTTATCTGTCCCGGCCCTAATAACGACAGTGTACCCGGAAGAACTTGATCAGTATTATCTCACCCAAAGCCATATCTTGTTTGCTTTATGCATTTAGGTTCGCACAGTAACCTGCATAATGGTACAGTGTTGTATTTATTAGAGAGAAAAAGGTTGTCGTTGTTGCTGTTCCTTGATTTGTTTTAAAGATCTGTCTGTCTGTCTGTCTGTCTGTCTGTCTGTCTGTCTGCCTGCCTGCTTGCCTGCCTGTATGTCTGTCCCCTCCCTCCCTCTCTGTCTGTCTGTATGTCTGTCCCCTCCTTCCCTCTCTCTCTCCCCCCCTCTCTCTCTCTCTCTCACACACACACACTGTCTCTCTTTCTCCCCCCCCTCTCTCTCTGTCTCTGTCTCTGTCTCTCTGTCTCTGTCTGTCTGTCTGTCTGTCTGTCTGTCTGTCTGTCTGTCTGTCTGTCTGTCTGTCTCTCTCTCTCTCTCCTCTCTCTCTCTCTCTCTCTCTCTCTCTCTCTCTCTCTCTCTCTCTCTCTCTCTCTCTCTCTCTCTCTCTCTCTCTCTCTTCTCTCTCTCTCTCTCTCTCCTCTCTCTCTCTCTCTCTCTCTCTCTCTCTCTCTCTCTCTCTCTCACACACACACACACACACACACACACACACACACACACACAATCTGTCAGAGAGAGAGAGAGAGACAGACAGGCAGACAGACAGACAGACAAAGACAGAGACAGAGACAGAGTAATGGGTATAGTTATGGAAAGAGAGGGAGAGAGAGAGCGCGATTACTTTTTACATTATTTGCTGCTTAAAAATTAATTCCAGTAGAAGCAGTTCCATCTCAGAAGAAAGAAAAAAGAAAAAAAAAAGAAGAAAAAAAAAAAAAAAAAGAAGAAGAAGAAGCAATCATCAGCAATGTAAAACAAAGCGATAAGTACCGACTCTTGGAAGCGAGGCTTAAAATCAACTCATACCTCGTAATCTGTCAGACAAAAGTGAATTAAAAAGCTGCAAAATGAATAGTCGCCTTCTGCTCAGTGACACAAATCATGTCTACTCGCATAGCGTTATCTAAACTGAATGCACCAACGTGTTGTTGCAAACTCGAGTGCAAAGTGCAAAATAGCAGTGGCTGTTTTTAAGTTCACGTGGCAATATTTAAGTTCATGTAAAGTCTGCGCATACAAACTGCTTACCCGAAAAGGCCTATACCGCTCCGAAACAATCTACTTTGTAGAATATTCATGATAAATTTGAATACAGTTTAGTCCATATGGCTGAATAAGTATGTAATAATGTCTCTATTTCCCACAAATTGATGAACTGCGTCAGTATCGTAGATTAACTGCGTCAGTTACGTAGATTAACTGCGTCAATTACGTAGATTAACTGCGTCAGTTACGTAGATTAGCTGCGTCGTCAATTACGTAGATTAAGTGCCTCCTTTACGTAGATCAATTACGGAGATTAAGAGTCAGTTACGTAGATAAACTGCCTCAATTACATAGATTAACTGCGTCGTCAGTTACGTAGATTAAGTGCGTCAGTTACGTAGATTAGCTGCGTCAGTTACGGGGATTAGCTGCGTCAATTACGTATATTAACTGCGTCAATTACGGAGATTAAGCGTCAAATACGTAGATTAACTGCGTCATTAACTTAGATAAACTGCGTCGTCAATTACGTAGATTAAGTGCGTCAATTACGTAGATTAACTGCGTCAGTTACGTAGAGAGTTACCGTAGGCGACTCAGGTCTTCGTTGTTGTACTTGTGTTACGTATTTCGAGCGCTAATTAACTGCCTTGTGTGTTGAGATTAACTGCATGTTCATATATGCCTTTTTTTCTTTTAGTTTTTTAGATTGGGGACAGAAAACACTCATTCTGAGCATTTGCAACCTAAATTCAAGGAAACAAACAGCCCATGCATTAGCCCATGTATCGCCCTGATAATTTTATAGCCGCACCGATTGACAGGGCGTAAAACACCAACTTACTTATTTACCATACATTAATTCTGTCACGATTCACAGTGAGAGATAATAAACATATAATGCATAATGAAACTCGCACACATTTACAGGATCGCGTACACACACACACACACACACACACACACACACACACACACACACACACACACACACACACACACACACACACACACACACACACACACACACACACACACACACACACACACACACACTCACATAGGACCAACAAAGAATGCACCCTGCCTAGGACATCAAAGTAAATACAAAAGAAGCACCCGTTGGATATCAAACTGGCGCTTTGTGCCGTTCATGCAACTTTGGTGATTTTATTTGTACCTCGTAGTCTCTCCTGTCCTGTGATTCGATTTTACATCTACAGGGGATTCATTCGCTTGTCCCTAATAATTACGCCAGCCTGACATCTGAGGACATTAACCCCTTCATTGCCATGGTGTCACTTGAGAACGACAAATAATAGTGAGAAATCTCAAACTCTTAAGCCGTTTTGTCTTCTTTTTCGTCCTGGCGCGTCCGTGCATCTTTCAGCCCGGAAATTTTACAGGCTGGGGCAGTGAAGTGGTCAGCAATCATCGACCATTAAAGTAAAAGTCAAGGTTTTTAAGTATGCAAAATGACCATCGAAATGATTGACAAATGAGTCACTAGTTTCAGATTTAATGAAATAAAAAATATATAAAAATGTTTAATTGGGTTTTTAATCGATTTTATTTTCTGTAGGCTTCCCCGGAAGTGACGTCAGTCTGGGGAGTCAATGCGGTTGCCATGTTAGATACTTCAGTAAACTGTGTATGCGTGTGGTCGACAAAAAGTTACCTATGCCGGCCTACTGTGTTGCCGCGAACTGTAACAATTGCGCAGAGCTCCCGCGCAATCGACCCGCAGTGAGGCGAAAGTGGATTAAGTTTATACAATTCAAACGAGCTGACTCTCTTGCTGCGCCGCATCACGCCCATTTGTGTAGCGAGCACTTCAGTGAGTGCGGTTTCGCAAACCCCATGGAATACCGCATGCCGAAGCTGACACGATGTTCCGGTACTCTTTCAAAATCCTGCCTGACAGGCTCAAACTGATACGGCTGTATCCTTGTGGGTCTCTCGGGCAAAGTATCAGTTTCGTCTTCGGAGCTCGAGTTGGCCATTTTGCAGCGACTCCCCAGAGTGACGTAGTAGGCATATGGTCACGTGATTTGGGCGTCATGGCGACGCCTTCGGTACGACAGAAAATGCCTTTTTTTCGTGCATTTATAACCCTCAGAGCACAGTTTTACCTACATCATCGTTCTCAGCGAGCTTTAACGGAAATCGTGTCAAAAATCACCCCTAACCTTGGACTTGTTCTTTAAGCCTTTTCGTCTTCTTTTTCGCGCTGGCGCGGCCCTGCGTTTTTCAGCCCGGAAATTTTACAGGCTGGGGCGGTGGTGAATCATCAACCATTAATGGGTAGTCGTGGGTGTCCTCTTGCAGTGTACTGTCAACTGATCGCTGTCAAGTTTCCCTTTCTTGATATTGCAGCATATTACAGCCGTGCACAAGGTGACCTCCGATTTTAATATCTGCGCCCCCCCCCCCCCTACCCCTACCCCCACCCCCCCCCCCCCTTCTCGACCCCTCCCTTCCCTCTCCTCCTCTTCTCCGTGTTAGCGCAGTAGCACGTAAGAGATCTCGGTCATTCTGACAAAAGCGCAGGGGGCGGGTTACAGCTATATACACACGTATGCACTCAGACTCCGAGCAGAAGGGGCGGGGATAGCTCAGTGGTTAGAGCACCGGACTCGTGATTGAAAGGTCGCGGGTTCGAATCCCTGCTGGAACGGCGGGAGAATTTTCTTCTCCAGGGTCGACTTTCTGTGCTGACTCTTATTTCGGTATCCGTTCCACCCCCGTGTTACCACAGTAGCACGTAAAAAATCCCGGTCATTCTGCCAAAAAGTGCAGGTGGCAGGTTACAGCTAAACACGCATACACCTTACGTATGTGGATTTTATTGAACCGTGCTTCGGCATTGGTCACAACTTGTCCCTAATATGTCAAATGACATCTGAGGACATTAAGCATCAACTCATCATCATCAAGACTCCGAGCACTGGTTCACGACATCCTTCCTGCAACCACTACCGTACTTAGTTACGTTATAGTATCCAGAAAACTGTCAGCTAGCGAGCAGTTTTTCGTTAGTGCTCAAACAGTAGTAAGTTTCTTACAGATAAAACAAGGCGTGCCATTTATAGCCGCCAACAAAGTTTACACCAGCGCAAATAAAACTACAATCGTTTCAATCGAGACGGAACTCTTTTCTTTCTTTTTTTTACCCGGGGTGGACGCGTCTCATGTTTACGTGCGTGCTTTGGCGCTAGGTTAGTAAACATGGTGCTTAACGTCCCACAGAAACCACAAGGCTTATTAGGGACGGGGAGAAGGGGGGGGGGAGGAGGGGTATGGAGGTGGGGGAAGCGGAGATTATATACCTATCGCTACGCTGTCACCACCAGAATGATTCCTGCATTCAGATGGGCAGCGATGACAGCCATTTTAATGTTTCAGTAGGAAGCTTTGATGGAAGTGATGGAATCTGGCGTAATCACTCCCTTTTTGAAGAGAAAGGAGAGCCGAAGCGGTATCGAACCGAGGTCCTTCCGCTTACCAGCCTAAAGCCCGTTCTTAATTGGACGAATGTTTCTTCGCGAACCTAGTTGGAAGTATTCGGCGAAGCTAGTTGGTTCTTAATTGGCCAACTTTTCTTCGCGAACCTAGTTGGAAGTATTCGTCCAAGCTATATTCGGGGTCCAAAAACCTTCGCTCAACATGTTCTGGGAACATTCGCCCTATTGGACGATCATTGCCTCTGATTGGCTGAGAGCAGAGCTCTGCTGTAAATGGAGAAAAAACAAAAATAAAAATGGATGACTGTGTCGCTAGGTTCTTCACTCGCTTCGAAGGGAATTTGTTTATTTGTTGACTTGTGTTGACTTGTGGAAGGCGCAGCCTTGTCTCGGAGAACCCAGAATGAGATAGTAGTTAGTTGAATTACCCTGTGAGGGATGATTAAAGTATACTGACTTGACTGACTTGACTTTAGCCTACATTTTCGATCATGCTGTCTGCTGCGCGTCTGCCGCAAGTTCGGGCCGAAGCTTGCATCTCATTACAAGCCAGTTGAGAATGAAGTAAAGTCTGGACTGTCCGAACCATATTCGGCGAACTAAATGTTCAATTAAGAAACGAATCATAGTTCGTCGAAGTGTCCGAAGTATGTTCGGGCGAACAAACATTCGTCCAGTTAAGAACGGGCTTAACGCCTTACCGCTAGGTCAAACCGGCTCACAAAATCCTGCGCTAGGTTGCTTCTGCAGTCATATCAATACCCGAAACTTTCGGAGGGCGCTGACCCCGTGGGTGGACAGCTGCGCGGAGAGAAAGAGTGCCCCTTCAGTGGCGTAACTAAATCTGGCAGAGTTTGGAGGAAGGTGCCGGCAAGCGGTGCTGGGAGTGTGGTACGCACCCTGTCTATAATTAATTATGCCTCTGCATGAAGTGACGTGACACGGTGCATGGTTTTATGGCGTACACACAACGCGCCGGGATGGCAGCATTTTCATGTGGCACTTACTGCCATTGAACAACCAAACAACTCTGTAAGTGCACCGCTTCGGTGGAGATTCAAACACACGCTATTAAAAAAGAAAAAAAGAGAAAAAAAGAGCTACAGTCACTCACTTGGAATCTCACGCGATAAAAGCGCAGTGAGTCTGCTCTCGAGTGGAGAATAGCGCTATGTAAAAGCGACTATCATATATCACGCGATCATAGTTCAGGAGCTGTGTGAGAGTCGAGGTGGCCGTCCTGGGCTGTCCGTCCTAACGAACCTTCTGGTTTCCGTGGACGTAAAGAATTATTGAACCGTGCTTCGGCATTGGTCACAACTTGTCCCTAACATGTCAACTGACATCTGAAGACATTAAGCATCACTTCATCATTTTCAAATGAACGGAATCTCTTCCCCCACCTCCATACCCCCTCCCGGCCCCATCTCCCCGTCCTAATAAGCCTTGTGGTTTCTGTGGACGTTAAGCACCATGTTTACTTATTTAACGGAACGGAACTCAAACTTACCACGTCACCCGAGAGTGGGGGATGTGGCGGGGTGGGGGGTTGGGGGGGGGGGGGGGGGGGGGAGGGAGGCACGATGGGTGATGGAAAGGCGGCTATTTGAAGAGCTATTCGTTGCATTTTTGTGTA
>OY757552.1:6752715-6757715 GCA_963584105.1 Alviniconcha strummeri
TGATTCAATATAACAATTAGCTTTCGTGTAGAACCACGCCGGCCGGGACTTGACTGGTCAACTCCGCGATAACTTGACCACATGACTGATCTCCACGACCGTTAACCTTTGAAAAATGTCACCGCCGCGTTTCGGCCGCCGGACGGCCTCTTTGACTGACCATACCGCGGTATACCGGCCTCCAACTCAGTCAGCCTAGTCCAGTCCAGTTCAGGTTCGACGCTGGTACAGGCGGTTCAGTCTAAAACTGCCAAAGCGGAGCGCAGCGCAGCGAGTTCACATAACTGTTCAACGCGTAAGGCTATTATTATTATTAGCGTTATGGCCCCCTCCCTCGTGAGTGACGTCACTGAGGCCACCGGGCTTTTGTCGGTTCACGGTCACTCACCGGCCGTCCAGTCACTCAGTGACTGCAAAGTTTCGGCGCTGGTCCGAGCCGCGTACAGAAGGTCGTATACTGGCTGTGTCGTAATCTGCTGCGGCCGGCGTGGCCGCGTGGGCAAAGAGACAGTCATTCAAGCAAAACGAGAGAGAGAGAGGAGAGAGAGAGAGGAGAGAGAGAGAGAGAGAGAGAGAGAGAGAGAGAGAGAGAGAGAGTTGTTGGGGGGGGAGCTAGAACTGCGTGGCTTGTGTGAAGGGCCAAACGAAAGGGGGGGGGGGGGGCAAGAGAGAGAGAGAGAGAGAGAGAGAGAGAAGAGAGAGAGAGAGAGAGAGGGCAAGAGAGAGAGGGAGAGAGAGAGGGTAATAGATAAAAGCATGTATGTTTTTCTACATCCAGCCATCTCCCAAACACTGGTCCTATTCAGTCTTGATCAAGCTACTTAGACCGGCATCTACACTGCATTCTCTAAGCTACGACACACCCACACGCACGTATAATGAAGAGAGAGAGAGAGAGAGAGAGAGAGAGAGAGAGAGAGAGAGAGAGAGAGAGAGAGAGAGAGAGAGAGAGAGAGAGAGCCGATAGGATAAGAAGAAAACTGAAAGAAACCGGGGGGGGGGGGGGGGGGGAGGGGGGCGGCATTTCAGGAAGGCAAAAATGTCCGCCGTTAACCCCAAATGCTCATTCCAACATGCACTCAAATATGTATCTATCTACTCCTCCCACGCCCGGTTTTCAGTCGCACCGACTTCGAGTCAATCATAGTGGGGCGTGGGGGGCTTGAACCCAGTTTGCGTGCCTGGCAACTTTGTTTTCACTGCGCAGGAAACGGCCCTGACCACGTGACCTTAGCGCAGGCTCTAAAGTACTGCCGACTTCACAGCAAAAGGAAAACTGTCAATGGAAGGTGTGAACGATTCGTTCGCGGCCTTGGACGCGGGCGGCTCCGAGAGCGACATGGGTCGAAATCACGGCATCGATTGTTCCAATTGTGCCCCACTACGGCGTGTTTGTCGTCGTCCTCTTCTGGCAGTTCGTCAACTGGATCATCAAATCCGTCGGGCCCCCGAAGTCCCTTCGCGACGATGAATGGAAGTGGAGAAACCTCACTATCTCGTGGTTGCACGCGCTCGCCTGTGTTGTATGGACTGTCGGAAGGTAAAAGAAAAAGGACGAACATGTTTCTGTCACTGTGGAAAAATATGACTTTTTTGAAAGCTTGCGAATGTCTGGCCAAATTGGGATTTTGGGATTTAAAAACACACCTTCGAAAACTAAAAAAACTAAACTCTTTGAACTTTTTATTAACAGTCTCGGTGCGGCAACTTGACATCGCACACATGTATACAGTGATACACCGTGTAGGCCTATATTTACAGCGGTCTATATTTAGAAGTTTCTTCTCACTTTTTCCTCCTCCCTCCAACAAACAGCGATTGTGCATCGCTGAAGCATTTTCGGAATGTTTGAACACCCGCGCATGACGAGAGTGATCGACCAGTGTGGATGTTTGCCTTCACGACCACACGCTCGCTCAGCGAGATAATTATTCACTGCCATGCTTATAAATTCGGTTCATCAGTCACCGCTGAGGGCAGTTGGGTTTTCCCTGTCTTAGCCTACACAACTTGGGCTGCACTAACAATGTGAGGTGATTGTGTAGTAGGAAGAACCCCACCCACGACTCAAGTGGTTGTGTGCAGTTTCATACTTGTAACCAGCTTCAAGCGCTCTTTTTTGATTAAGCGTTGTATAGTAAAAGCTTGTGCCTGTGGGCGGTAAATGTGGCCGTTTGTGAAACTAATGATTTTTTCAGTGAGATTTAAAGTGAATAGATATTATACTGGTATAACATTAGTAACAACACAATGAAATTACTGCTTGTCATAAAATCTTCATTTTAAATTTCATTGATTTTTTTATTTTTTTTACAGTTTAAAATTTAGGTACAAACTACAATGCTTTTTTTGCCTAAAGGTTCACAGATAGCTGATTTTACACATGGTGTCATGTAATTATGCTTTATAGGGTGCTGGCTGAAGAGTACATTTGCCAGGAAACTGGGCAGTTCAAGAAGAGTTAACCCTGTGAAACAAGTACTTTGTGGAGAGCTGTAGTAGTACTAGTACTATACTCACTACTAGTAGTACTGAGCAGTCCAAACCAGGATTGTGTGCCTGATGCTCAGTCGCAATAAACTTTGAAAAGAGTGGATTCTGTTGGATCTGGAAAAGATGCAGGAGCTTTGCACAAGCGATAATTAAGAAAAATATATCAGTGGGTCTCCCCCTCCCCCAGCCCCCTTCATTCAACACAGTTTTCAGTTTTTATCAATCATAACCCAAATAATATTTTAGTCTGGATGTGCTTAGCCTTAGAATTTTTTGTTCAGGTTTGTGCTGAGCCAAAGAATGTGGTTAGTGCATGTGCACTACAGTTGACTACACCTAGTTACTGTTCTGTTTCTGCCAACAGGTATTGTAAACACTAGACTGTGTTCCTCAGTGGATTTTTTTTTTTTTTTTTTTTGTGATGTGTTAATTTAGTTTCCTCTTTGTTCCTCAGTGATATTTTTTTTTTTTTGGTTTGTTTCCACTGTGTTCCTCAGTGGATTTTTTTTGTTTGTAATGTGTTAATTTAGTTCCCACTGTTTTTTTTTTTGTTTTTTTTGTAATGTGTTAATTAGTTTCCAGTGACAACCAATATTGCGTTTTGCAGTTTTGGTGTATTTTTGAACTGTCCATTAGTTTCTTTAGTTGAGCAGGATTTGCTGTCTTCTTTTCTAACTGTAGTATGTAGACATGCACCTGGTTTCAGGGAACTCATGATAATGAATAATAATTAAATTCAAGTATTTTAATTTATGAGGAGGAAATCTGTGTTTGGCAGACACATTCTTAGCCGCCCCCCCCCCCCATCCACTCCCACCCCCCCCCCCACACACACCTCACACACATTCCATACATAAAAACGTCCACACAAACTCTTGCATATCCACACACACACACACACACACACAACACACACACACACACACACACACACACACATGCACACACACACACACACACCATGCATGTGCGCACACACACACACACACAACCCCCCCCCCACACACAACACACACACACACATACACACACACACACACAACACACACACACACACACACACACACACACACACACACACACACATACAAACAAGTTCACACATGGACGCCCGCATACACAAGTGTGTGCAGTACACACTCTTCAACCCTAACTTTAAAAAGCTAATCAGGAGTCTATACTGAACAGAGGCTTAAGGGGAGTTAATTAACTCCCACAGACCACAGACCCCACGTGCCTCTGTTCAGTTTAGTTTCGTCTCAAGTTTAGTGGTAGTTGTAGCTTGGCTTTTGACACCCAATCGACCGGTACGATTATATCAGGGCACTCAGCGCGAGAGGAGAAAACATGGCTGCTGTCCGTTGTTTGGAAAAAAAAGAAATGTTTTGAGGGTGGATTTGAAAGAGTCCAGCGAGGGTTTCTTTTAGACAGGAATGGGGAGGTCGTTCCTTGTACAGGGAATAGGCTTCAAAGAAAAAGCCGGCACTGAGACTGGGAATAGTAAACATGGTGCTTAATGTCCACAGAAACCATCAGGCTTATTAGGGACGAAAGAGACTGGGGACTGGGAGGTTAGCATATTATACCTTCCTATCACTCTCAGCTCTTACAGTTTAAACAGTTGCAACTGGAGATATCACTGAACCCCAAATGCTGGAAAACACCATATAATTATATAATATGATATTATCTATATCCCCTAGTCTATTGAGTAACTGCATGCTGGAGTTCTAAAAAAACTGTGATAGCTTTGTCGGTTCCACTTCCAGCAGCAACAACAACAAACAACAAAACAAAAACAAAATAACACAAATAAACAAAAAAGCACATGCGTAATAGATAAGCGTGTTGCTTTTTTACATCCAGCCCCTTCATTGAGAGAAAGAAAGAAAAAGAAAGAGAGGAGAGAGAGCAAGAGAGAGAGAGATTGTGAGTGTGTATGTATGTGTGTGTGTGTGTTCCAGACAGGGAAGGGAGCAGTGTGTGTGCAAGCAGAACTCTAGTAGTAATATCAATAGATGGCCCTGTATCTGACTGGTCTTAGTGACTGTGTGTTTGGTCAGATAGCTCATACTCATAGTGATTGTGTGACTGGTTCCATGAACCACATTCACCACCTTTTATATGTCACACTGATGTGACAAATGTCTAGTGCGATCACTGTGAGCGTGACCACTTTTGCTGTTTTTTTGGTGTTTTTGTTGTTTGTTTTTTGGGGGGTGGGGTGGGGTGGGGGGGTTGAAAGAGGGGTTGCACAGTATTGCACATACATATTATGTGTACAGTTTTAATGTTTGAAATACATACATACAGGTGTACACAAATCTGAAACAGAATGAGGCCCAGAGCACTCATGCAGAATCAACATACACGGGAGACAAATTTACTTATCAGTTAATTAATATGAGGATGTACCTCTGGTGGAGTTTGTGTACCTTGTATTTACATGCATGCCAGGTGAGAGTTAGCGTAGGCGACTCGGTTCTAATTATCAGTTGACTAATATG
>OY757552.1:6760215-6776855 GCA_963584105.1 Alviniconcha strummeri
GCCATGTGGGAAGTCCAAGTGCACCATGTGGCGGTAAGTACAGTCAACACCTCGCCTTGGCCATGGTGATCTCACTGGGTTTTTATTTATTTATTAATATGATCAAATCTCCTCTTCTTCCTCACAAGTGCGCCATGTGGCAGTAAGTACAGTCAACAATGTCCTTGGCCATGATGATCTCGCAGGGTTTTTATCTATAAATATGATCAAATCAAATCTCCTTCTTTCTCACAAGTGCATTGAGATGGGCAGTGATGAGAGCCATTTTAATGTTTGGTTAATTCAACGGACTAAGTGGTGGGGTGGGGGTCAGCCGATGGGGTGGGCCCATTGGAGAAGTTTAGTCCAGGTCAGCAGTCCAGTGATTGCGTAAAAGTGGGCGTCTGTGTTAGTTTTTCTGTTGTTTTTCTGACTAGTTTACCCATCATCATGTGGATGGCAAAGTCAGCACAAGACGGCCGTATCAACCAGCAACAGTAAAATCTAACCGGTTCTTTGCTCAATCTCATTTTGTGTGTTTGTTTAAAGCTGTGCAGTGGAGCTGTTCCAGCTCTCTGTCTCTGTCTGTCTGCCTGATGATGATGATGAGTTGATGCTTAATGTCCTCAGATGTCATTTGACATATTAGGGACAAGTTGTGACCAATGCCGAAGCACAGTTCAATAATTCTTTACGTCCACGGAAACCAGAAGGCTCGTTAGGATGGACAGCCCAGGACATCCACCTCGACTCTCACACAGCTCCTGAACTATGAGCTGTCTGTCTCTCTAATGTAGAGAACATATAACAACAGTCCAAAAGTGTCCTGGTTTTTAAAAAAATATATAAAAAATTCAGCATTTTCACCCTTGAGGGTTTTGTCAAGGCCTGCCTGTTTGGCTGGATTCCTACAACATGCGGTTAGAATTGTAAAATACGTCATATCTTTTTTCAGTAGATGCTGTAGTTTAAGTAGGAAACTTTTAGCTCGTAGTTACCAGGGTCAAAGTTTTGTTTCTCGACATGCCTGTGACAGGGGCCAGAAGAGAGAGGACAAATCATATATATATATCATGTATCTATAGCTGTGACCTCTTTTTCTCTTTTTCTTGCCTCACTCTGCCAGTGGTGCCTGCATGTGGGTATGGAGAGGTGTTCACCACATGTGTACTGAACCATATCATGGCATATGTATACAGGGTATTGTCTGAAGTCTTTCGGGGTTGATTGTGTGTAGTGGTCCATTTAGCCTGCCGTTTATTGACTTAAGTTTTTATTTGTTATTACACAAGCGTGTGTGGGTGCCTGTGTATATGTGTGTGTGTGTGTGTGTGTGTGTGTGTGTGTGTGTGTGTGTGTGTGTGTGTGTGTGTGTGTGTGTGTGTGTGTGTTGGTAGGTGGGTATGTGTGTGCATGCTCACAGAAGTTTGTTTTGACTGTTCTTTGTGATGGGCTGTGTGCACCAATTTGGAGAACTAGCACATGAAAGAGTACATTATTATTATTATTATACTAGGTATACTGTGTTTGTCTACATTATTATTATTATACTAGGTATGCTGTGCTTGTCTGTCCTCCTGGTTTTCTGTGTGAGTTGTGGGGCTTCATGCTGTTTGTCAGTAGGCCTACATATACACCACACAGAGTGCTCAGTGATGTGAAAATCTTTCTCCTTTGCTTTGTGTTAACGCTTTAGCTAAGTGTGTTCTTGGTCTCTTGTTTGTCTGCGTCAATACAAAACACAAGAAACATTGTTATAAAATACACCTGATGGTTATGAAGGCACTAATCATGGGACTAATTCGTTACAGTGCATATTCAGTTGAATGGTGTAAAACCAAAGTGGTGTACTTACAGCGCTGGCATGGCTGGTGCCACATGAAACTGCTGCCATCTTGGCGCAAGTTCTGTGTACACCATACAACCATGCACCATGTCACTTCATTCAAAGCCACATTCGTAAGGTGTATATCACCACCTTTTGTCACTGGCTTACATTATATGTTGTTTGTTGCTTAATGCAGGTTGGCGGGGTGTTCTACTACAACATCGTCAACTGCGAGTGGCTGGCCTTCAACGTGGTGGCCTTCCTGGTGGAGGTTAACTCCTTCTTCTTGCACCAGCGCAAGCTGCTGCAGATGATGGGGACCCCCTACAACTCCCTCCTGTACCGCATCACCATCTTCCTCAACATCACCACCTTCGTCGTCTTCCGGGGGATCCCCCTGGTGGCCATTTTGTGGGCCATGGCGCACTGGTACCACCGAGTGTCCTTGGCCTACTACCTCGCTTTGGGGGCTTCCATGCTGGTGATGGTGGTCTTGAACCCCATCCTGTTCCTTCGGCTGCTTCGCAGTGACTATCTGAGGGGCCGCTCACGCTCGGGCGCGAAGCCCAGCCTGGCAGCAACTGTGGTGACAAACGGGAACAACAACCATCTGGATAGCCACAGCCACAGCCACTTGAAGAAAAGCTGACAATGAAGGGGAAAAAAACACGTTCATGTACAGATGAGTTGGACTGCTTGCGCTGGACATTGATATGAATGATGGTATGTATATATATGTATGGGTATTTTATATTTTTATATATCTATCTGACTATCTCTCTCTCTCTCTCTCTCTCTCTCTCTCTCTCTATATATATATATATATAGCTATAGATATGCATTTTTAAAATAAATATTAGCAAATATTTTTACCAGTTGATGCTAACATGAAGTCGTTCACAGTCAGAGCCAGTGTTGTGTGACTGTAGCTGTGATGGATATCTTTGAACTAGGTGTTCTTGGGGTTGCTGGTGGAGGTTTCAGTGAGATGCGCTGTCCCTACCATGCCCTCAGTCTGCTTGAGTTTGTTACTAAAAATAGGTGTCTTTTATACTATATAGAACGGAAGGTTTCATGAAGGTACATATTTGTATCTAAAAAGATGTGGGGCATGTTTAGCAGAAGATCAATACATACAAGGGATTAAATTGCCCCCCACCCCTGCCTCCCAGCCCCTTAAATAAAAATACATATAAAACAAAAACAAAGATTTGTCCTCCCAGCAAACAGCCAAAAAAGAAAGAAAAAGAAAACCACCCGAAGGAGAAAAAAACACAAACCCCAAAGGGCAAGGGAGACAACTCCATTAAACTGGAAAATGAACTTGTAAGCTATAACCTCAAGGAGATGCTGTTTCTAGATCTCTTTGCGACCGATCTAACTTTCAGATTTTTATTTTTTATTTTTATTTTTTTTATTTTTATAGTCTGTGCCTTTACAAAACCACCTACTATGCATTCATATTGCACCATGATTTGGTTTTTGGATCTATGCAGTTTTCACTGGAATGGTTTTATAATGTATGGAACAAAAGATCTGCAGTGAATGAAGTGACAGCTCAGCTAACCACTTGATAAAATTGAAGGGCATTGTTAAGTGAATGTTGTGAATGTTTTCTAAGACCATGTGCATTTGCACTGGAGGACTTCTTTTGTTATACATAGTTTTCCCGAAATGACCATTAAATGTTACAGGTTACAGCTAAACATGCATACACCTTACGTATGTGGCTTTGCATGAAGTGACATGGTGCATGGTTGTATGGTGTACACAGAACGCACCGAGATGGCAGCAGTTTCATGTGGCACCAGCCATGCCAGCACTGTAAGTACACCACTTCGGTGGATATTCAAAAACGCGCTCTAAAAAGCTATTCACTCATGTAAATCACATGCAAGCACAGTGAGTCTACTCCAGAGTGGAGAATAGCGCGATATAAAAGCGATCAGTAATAACAATAATGAATGTTAACAAATCCCTTACCAAAGAGCATACATTTTATTTTTTGTCCCCCCCCCCCCCCCCATTTGTTATTTAGTTTTATTTGAATGCTTTTATATTGCCGATTGTTTGAGATCACATTTTGGTAAGCACATTTGATGTACATTATATTTTTATTTTTTATGCTTGACCTCCACATTCTGATAAGTTTTTGAGAAGGACTAAAGACAGAGGAGAGACCGACCAAAAGGACACAGAAGTGTGAGTCAGATATCAGGCTGATTATGGATTACTGATTTTTGGTGTATGTGTCTGTAGAGGAGAGATTGACCAAAAGGACACCAAAGTGTGAGGTATCAGGCTGATTATGGCATTTTGTTATGGATTACAGATTTTTGGTGTGTGTGTGTATGTCTGTAGAGAAGAGATTGACCAAAAGGACACTGAAGCATGAGTCATGTATCTGGCTGATTTTTTTTTTTTTTTTTTTATGGATTACTGATTGGTGGAGTATGTGTTTATAGAGGACACCGAACTGTGAGTCAGGTATCTGGCTGATTGTGGTATTTTTTTTATGGATTACTGATTAATGGTGTATGTGTCTGCAGAAGGGAGACTGACCAAAAGGACACATTTTGAATCAGATATCAGGCTGGTTTTAATTTTTTTGCACAGGTACCAAAGAAGAAGGACATTACTGATCTTTATAATTATATAGATCAGTGTGGTTCACCCTTTAATCTTCAAATAGAAACGTTGAGTTGTCAGTGAACATTGACAGTTATTATTCAACTTGGTACTTTCCATTATTTCTAATTGATTTGTTTATAAAGTATGGAAAAAATGTTTGGTTGAGCTTGTAAGAGATAATGATCTGAGTTTTAATCAGGTGTCCTATATACATATCAGATTGTTGCAATCAACAACAGCCATTTTAATGTCACACTGTGTTGCTGTGGAATCTGTTGCTTTTTTTTTGCTTGGCTTAAAATACAGATGCTGTTGCATGGGATACCCACGTTCCAATAACTCTGCCTCATCTTAGCTGACTTCACTGATTGGTGGTGTATGTGTCTTTATCTCTGTTTCCCGCTCTCTCTCTCTCTCCCTGTATGTATGTGTGCGTATGCAGATATGTGTGTATTTATACGTGGACATGCATGTTTGTTTATATATATTTATACACAGACATTATGCTTGCCTAATGGAAACAGTGGCTTCTGTATTTTTATTAATTTTTTGTATTAATTTTTGTGTGTGTGTTTGACAGTGTTTCTGTTTTTAAATTTTATAAAGGATTATGTGACTGCATTTGTGTAGATACGTGTGTGAAAGGGTTTTCTCAGTTCTCAAACTTGCCTATATTTTTAAAAATAATTACGTACATGTGCATTTATACTTCCTATGCTGCTGATTTCCCCGTGTTTATTATTCCGTATTAGCTGTCCAAATAACTATCTTACATTAAACTAGTCTGTTAAGCCCGTTCTTAATTGGGTGAACTGTTGGTTCTTGGAACATTCTTTGGACAGTTCGCCAAACTATAACTTGTTTCTTAATTGAACTTTTACTTGCCGGACATGGTTCAGACAGACGAACTATGCTTTGTTCTTAACTGGCTTATAAAGAGATGCAAACTTTGGCCCAGACTTGCAGCTGAAGGACATGCAGCAGACAGCATGACTCCAAAATATAGGCTAAAATCAAGTCAGGTCAGTATACTTTAATCATCCCTCACAGGGTAATTCAGCTAACTGCAATATCATTTTGGTTCTCAGAGACAAAGCTGCGCCTCCCACAAATCGGCAAATAGGTAAATTCTGTCCAAAGCGAGTGAAGTATCAACACGAACATCCATTTTTATTTTTATTTCTTCCTCATCCACAGGAGAGCTCTTTGCTCTCAACCAGTCAGAGGCAACGTTCACCAGACTGGGCGAAAATTCCCAGAACATGTTGAGTGAAGCTTTTTGGACCTTGAATATAGCTTTGTCGCAGTTTGACAAATACTCCCAACTAGGTTTGCAAATTAAGAACCAACTATGTTCGACAAATACCCTGAACTATGTTCACAAAGCAAATGTTCGCCCAATAAAGAATGGGCTTTAGCTAAGTTATTATTTATCTGCTGCTGCTGATTTTTGTGGTGTACTGACAATAATTGCACATGCTGTCTCTACACATATAATGATATATTGTGGCCTGGCTATGATTCTTTGTTTCTGTTACCGTTCCTCCTTTGTGTTTGTTATTTTTGACTGGGTAAATGCTATTGATTGTGTTTGTTTGTGGATGGGGCAGCTGTGATTGTGGCTCAGTGCTACTCCTGTGACTGATTATGTGCATGTTTGTTCCATCCCATTGCTCAGAATAGTTGCCTTGTTTGTGATTTGAGTTGTTTGTATTCTTAAAAAAATATTTATGATACAACATTTGAGATAAGGTGTGATTTTTAAAAAGTGGCTATTATCTGATCATGCCTTGCTTTTATTTTGCAAAAAGCCAATGGAGAAAAAAGCTATGTATGTTTGTCCTTGAAAGTGAAAATAGAGTAGCATATGTAGTTGGTATGTACTGTGTGTGTGTGCGTGTGTGATACATTTTTTTAAATGTATGTACGTAAGTTTAAACTTTTTTATTGAGCAAAAACTTTTCTTGCTTTATATTATTAATTTTAACATTCTGAGATGGAAATAATTTTCTTGCACAGTTGTTGCGTTTAGCTCAGCTGAGTCAAGCAATAAAAATAAAAGGTACATATATATATGCAAAGGATATATTGATTCGACAGGAATGATTGGAAAGCTGAGGAAAGAATTAAACTTCTAGTCAATTTTGAAAGATTTTTAAAAATATTGATTCTTAAGCAAACTTTACTTCATCCAACCCCGTCCATCATATTCAGACCAAAGACCACAATCTATACACATGTATATGGGATAGCATGAACTGTCTGAGCATCTAGCTGACTTACCTGACACATCATGTGATGACTCATTTGACATGAAACCTGTAAAATGTGATGTGTCCTGTGACTTGTGTCTTGACCCAAATAATCAGAGCTCAAGAGCTGTGTAAAAGTTGAGGTCGCTGTCCTGGGCTCTCCATCCATAATACTGAGTCCATATGGTCTCTGTGGACGTTAAGCAACCTTGAATTTGAACTTGACTTGTGACAGAGTTCAAGAGCTGTGTGAAAGTCGAGGTGGCCGTCCTGGGCTCCCTGTCCCTAATAGTCATTACAGTCTCTGTGGATGTATAGCAACTTGACATGTATATGTATATTATATATATGATGATGATGATGAAGTGATGCTTAATGTCCTCGGATGTCAGTTGACATATTAGGGAAAAGCTGTGACCAATGCCGAAGCATGGTTCAATAAAGCTTTATGTCCACGGAAACCAGAAGCCTCGTTAGGACAGACAGCCCAGGATGGCCACCTCGACTCTCACACAGCTCCTGAACTATGAACAGATCTCACACAGCTCCTGAACTATATATATATGGACCATTTTGCTTTACGTCCACAGAAGTGAGGTGGCTTATTAGGGACGGGGATATATATATCCTGGTATGTTGTGTGACTTGTGAATGTTATATCTGCCCAGCGATAATGTATAGACTACCATGTAGGCAGAAATTGATGTCTCTGCTGCTGAAAACACGGAACCATCAGTGAGTTCCAGTGTAGCCTGGAGAAGATTGGAATGCACACAGCTTTACATGGTTTACCTACTGCCAGAAAGTGCCCTGTTGGGTACTTTTTGTCAGGGGGCGCAACTGTCGTGGTAACAACAACAAAAAGGGAACTTTCCTCCCCTTGTAATTCCGGAAATCGTCTGCAGCGATTATTGTACTGTTCATTATTCAACTTGAAGACCAGCCTTCTGCGTCCACAGTACCCCACCGCGAGGCAAGGAGAATATACGGACCCTGTAGAATTCTACAAGAATCTCAAACAAGAATGACTGCTAGCGTTCTAAGAAATTCAACATTCTAATTCAAAAGAAATTCTAAGAAGTTCAGCAGTGCTCAGTTGTTGTTCAAGCACTGGACACAAAAACAACATAGCTGAACCAAACACAGATAAGTGGCTTAGCTCTCCATCTCATTTTTCATCGTTTTGCACCGTTTAACTGTTGTTCAAGTGTCGTTTTGTAGCTTGATAAAACGGGATTATCCCGAAAATTCGCATGTTGTGTTTTGTTCTAATAAATAGCGTTCTTTTGAACCTTTTATATGTTTGGATCCTATGGGATTCTGTGTATTATTATTATTATTAGGGCTAGTTAATGGGGTCATTACTGCAGCCTCAGTGTTGGGTTACAGCCGGTTTAAAAACGCCACAGCATCAGGCATGCAAGAGACCCCCCCACCCCCACCCCCCACCCCCTGAAAATGTAATCTTCTATGGCATTTTCAACAGTCAGCGAATCTCCAGAACGTCTTGGACTGCTCTGCCTTGTCACGTAGTGAAGTAGGCTAGACTGCCGGCTTGATGAAGGGGTTGTATTCGAATACGGATTATGCTGTTCAAAAACATTTGTAAACATTAATGTGTATACACACACACGCACACGCACGCACACACACACACACACACACACACACACACACACACACACACACACACACACACACACACACATTCCTCTGTAAAATGTACAAAAATAGATCTAACTGATGCTGAGTGGAAGAAGAATATAATTATTATGGTGCAAAAATGAAAGCGAAATGTACGTAAAAGCAAAATCTGGCCGAGGCTATAATAATGGAGAAGAATACAAATTGCCAAAATACGCAAATGTGTAGAAATACAAGATCTGACTGAGGCTGATTTGGAAGAAAGATACAGAACGTAGACAGTACAAGATCTGACTGAAGCTGATTAGAAAAGATCTAAGGCTGAAAGGAAGAAGAATGCATGATTAACAGATGGTGTAAAAAGTTGATCTGACGCCTATTCTTGGCTGTCCATTAAGGCAGCTCGTATTATACGTGTCCAATTTAACAATATAGTTTATGAAGAGCACTCCATGGCTATTGGCATATCCATAACAGAGGAGCAGCTAGTAGTTCAGTTAAAATGATATCTATGCGCTCGGAAAATCCCACATGCGCTTCGCCCCGTCACTCGGCAGTTTTCCTAGCGTTGCCTTCGAAACGGTTCCAATATTCGTCTGAGTTGACGATGGTCCTCTCTTGTCCTTGCAAGCCAGACGCTTCTTTCCACGCCTCTTTCCTTCAGATGATCGATGGTATGATGTCCTTGGTTTTGTTCCCGAGGGAAGTGTCTCAAGCTCCTCAACACTTTAGATGTTCCGAGACGCAAGCCACATGTGGTGATTGCTTTGCCCGCCAGATTCATAGTTTAGGCATGGCTCGGAAGATAGCACATCTTCAAGCATCAAGGCACATCTTCAAGCAAAGCCTCTAGATTGCTATAACAATTATTTCCTAGTCATACTTTTTTTCTATTTGCGTGGGTATATGCACGTGTGCACAGAGGTGTGTGTGTGTGTGTGTGTGTGTGTGTGTGTGTGTGTGTGTGTGTGTGTGTGTGTGTGTGTGTGTGTGTGTGTGTGTGATGTTGGTGATAATTTCTTTGTTTTTTGTTTTGTTTGGTGGGTAGGGCGCACTTTAATACTGGTGAAAAGAGAGGGGCGTGTAATACACTGTTACAAGAATTGTGTCTCTGCATCTTGTGTCTGTTCCACGTAGCGTGTGCATATAGACATAAATTTATAACCACGATCTCCTTTCCCCTGTTACGTATGCAACTGTGCTATGTTTAGCTGAAGCGAGGTAAAAAGTAATGTCCATTGTAATAGTGATTACTATTAATGTTTTTCTCTACCTCCTTGGCGTGCAATTAATCGAATCTGCATCGGGTGTGACCGACCCTCTTCGCCGTGCAGCCCGAAGGGAGGCCGGGATGTCTGATGTCCCCTCCTGTCTGGAATCTCAGGGCTGTCATTTGATTCCGCTTTTCTATCTCCTCTCTCTTTTTTTTTTTTTTTAGCCTAGCCCTCTTGCTCTTTCTGTCTTGTCATTTTTCTGCTAATGGTCCGTTCTCCTGACTTTTTTCTCTCCAGAAAACTGAAATATTTTTCGTTAAGGGTTAGGCTTTTTTGTATGGCTCTTGTTGAGCAGCTAGGAGATGATAGTTGGTAGGTGGTATGTGCAGCTTGCTGCCATATGGCACTGGTATTTGCCATTATGCATTTATATAAAAAATAAATAAATTATATTGTGTCTGTCCATTCCTTTTTATATATTCTTCTTTAACCTGGTATCGATAAATTAGACGGAATGGTGGATGATACCAGCATGTCCTAGCCGTATGTGCTCTTTTAACAGGGGTAATATTGAAGGGACTAACTCTTCGAAAATTTGTGTCTGACGTTTGTGGATGTATGTTTTATGTTTGTGAAGTGATTGGCTTTGTAGACTGACTTGACAGAGGGTTGATATATATGTGAGAAGAGTTTAGAAATGTGTATTTGCATATGACCTGAATTTGACTGTCCTGAGGTGACCCTGTGTGGTTGACAGGACAATAAAATCCTATTACTACTACTGCTTCGCCGTGCAGCCTTTTGATTGGGTTGTTGGTGTTGTATGTTTAAAAAATAAAATAAAAAATGTATAACATGGTTGACAGTCTGTGCTCTGTTGTAGCAGCAGGTTTCACCACACGTTGCACGTGCTTTTGAACCCTGATCACAGCCAGCTGTTGTTCTTGATTCTTGATCCTGTACAGTTTATCTGCGAGTGTGTGCCCGACGCTTAATTCTCATTCCTGTTCACCTTATCTACGAGTGTGTGCCGGACGCTTAATTCTCATTCCTGTTCACTTTATCTACGAGTGTGTGCCGGACGCTTAATTCTCATGCTTGTTTAGGTTATATACGGGTGTATGCCGGATGCTTAATTCTCATTCCTGTTCAGTGTTTATCTCCGAGTGTGTGCCGGACGCTTATTTCTCATTCCTGTTTAAGGTATTTACGAGTGTGTGCCGGGCGCTTAATTCTCATTCCTGTTCACTTTATCTGGGAGGCTGTGCCGTACGCTTAATTCATTTTTGTATTGTTGTCTGATTCGAAAGAGCGTTCTATTTAATTTGAGTGTGTGTGTCTTGACCTTGTTTTGAGAACGCTTGTAGTCAACTTTCTTTTAATTTGTTTTTGTTTGTGAGAAAGTTTTTTTCTTTCTTTTTCTTTTTTTCTTTTCTTTTTCTTTCTTCTTTCTTCTTATAATTATCCGTACACTTATGACGTACCCTAATTGTTCACTTGCGGTCTTTCTTCGAGTTGCTAAAAGATTATCTGTTTTTGTGCGATGAAAAAGTGTCATGTACTCTCAGGTTGTCTTCATAATTATTGCGTCGCTTTTACTTTTACACTAAACAGTCAGCGGTTGTGGGTCATACGTTTCATATAGGGTAATTCGTATTTCGGCGTCTGTAAAGAGTATGGGTCGGCCTCTGTAAAGAGTGATCGGCCTCTAAAGAGTATGGATCAGTCTCTGTAAAGAGTATAGGTATAGGTCGGCCTCTGGAAAGAGTATGGGTCAGCCTCTGGAAAGAGTATGGGTCGGCCTCTGGAAAGAGTATGGGTATGGGTCGGTATGTGTAAAGAGTATGGGTATGGGTCGGTCTGTGTAAAGAGTATGGGTATGGGTCGGTCTGTGTAAAGAGTATGGGTATGGGTCGGCCTCTGTAAAGAGTATGGGTATGGGTCGGCCTCTGTAAAGAGTATAGGTCAGATGTGACACTGTGTAGTGCAAATTACACCTTTTTTTGGTGGTGGTGGGGATGTGAGCCTTTTTTGGTGGCATGGGGAACCAAATTAATGAAAAACGAAAGTGTTTGAACATTGACGAACTTGACGAATATCTGAAGTTTTAAGCTAATGGCATGTGAAATAATTTCTGAGAACCATTGTGCAGTTCCAGGTGTCTGGTTGCCCTGATGCAACCGATCTGGTTGACTGGGCTGGTAAAAAATTAAAACTGGGCTGGTAAAAAATTAAAAATTAAAATTAAAATTAAAAAATCCCATGTTACTTACACGTATACGTGCCTGCATGGTGGTCTGTCATGAGTCACGACATGCTGCAGCGTTTAGAAGCAGGCGAGGGAGAATAGATAGATATATGTACTTACACATGTGTCTGGTGGTCCATTATGACCCACGATATACTGCAATGTTTAGAAACCGTCGAGGGAGACTGTATAGATATATACTTACACATGTGTCTGGTGGACCATTATGACCCACGACATACTGGAACGTTTAGAAGCAGGCAAGGGAGACTATATATATACTTAGACATGTGTCTGGTGGTCCATTATGACCCACGACATACTGCAACGTTTAGAAGCAGGCAAGGGAGACTATATATATATACTTACACATGTGTCTGGTGGTCCATTATGACCCACGACATACTGCAACGTTTAGAAGCAGGCAAGGGAGACTATATATATACTTACACATGTGTCTGGTGGTCCATTATGACCCACGACATACTGCAACTTTAGAAGCAGGCGAGGGAAACTATATATATATATTGTCGACCCTGTTTTGAACATCGACAGCAGAGCCACGACTGGCCATGGACCTATACATAGTTATTATGGTTAATAATTACGGCATTTGCCTTGTCACGCGAGCACACGCTGGGCTGTATCATTCTTGGTGTGTGCAACAGTGTGTTGTTGTACCTTTGTTCGTACCGGCTTTGCTTTTTCATGGAACAATTAAAAAATGTTTTTTGATGTGTGTGTGTGTGTGTGTGTGTGTGTGTGTGTGTGTGTGTGTGTGTGTGTGTGTGTGTGTGAGAGAGAGAGAGAGAGAGAGAGAGAGAGAGAGAGAGAGAGAGTTTATTTTGTGACTCATTTAAAGTGTTAATAACATTGTTTCGGTTCTTGTGACTTTTACATCACAGTGAGTCTTACGATCACACACACACACACACACACACACACACACACACACACACACACACACACACACACACACACACACACACTACGCACACACACACACACACATACACTGCACACACACACACACACACACACACACACACACACACACACACACACTGCACAGACACACACACTACGCGCGCGCCCGCGCGCGCACGCACACACACGCTACGCACGCATACGCGCGCGCGCACACACACACACACACACACACACGACAAAGGCGACACGCAAACTTTACACACGTGAAACGCACCTAACTGATGCATATTAACCTGTCTTCAGTTTAAACGTAATGAATACATCATTATACTCGGCATTATTTAAACCAAGGCTTCAAGAGAATGATAATATTCCGCTTAGACATTAATCGCCTTCTCCTCCACCTCCTTCTCAGCGATCCTCGTCATCGTCATCGAAACAGTCCTCAAGAGCTTCCTCCAGTTCCTCGATACGATCGCTGACGAGTTCGATTTGTTTGTCGATGGGATCGGTTGGCAGAGGAACATCCTCCCAGGGGCTGAAGACGCAGTTGTTTTGCCTGCACGGATCACGAGAAAGACCGGCCAGTAATGCATTGTCTCCAAGCCGGCAGTAATCATTATCATCATCATCATCATTATCATAGTAATATCAGCGGGGTCTTAGAGATCACACACATACGCGCGCGCACGCACACACGCACGCACGCACGCACGCACACACACACACATTAAAAGCGAAACAACAACAATAACAGCAACAGAACAACACTAAGAACAACAAACAAAGAAAACAAAAACGAAACAATAAACAAAAAACAAAAACGAAACCATTAAACCAAAACGAAACGACCCGCCCCCCCCCCCCCCCCCCCACACACACACCAAAACAACAACAAAACAAACAAACAACACAACAAAACAACAACAACAAATGAAAGTAAGAAAGAAGTAAAAACAGCCCTTACCTCAGTCACTCCCCCCCCGCGCCCCCCACACCCCCACGCCCCGCAAACAGAAAAGAAAAAAAGAAGCCAAAATAACCCTTACTTCAGAGCCGTGAGAAGAAGTTCAGAAAGAAGCCAAATTAGCCTTACGTCAGAGGCATGAGACGAAAGTAAGACAGAAGCCAAAATAGCCCTTACGTCAGAGTCGTGAGAAGAAAGTAAGAAAGAAGCCAAAAATAGTCCTCACGTCAGAATCGTGAGAAGAAAGTCAGAAAGAAGCCAAAAAAATAGTCCTCACGTCAGAGTCGTGAGAAGAAAGTAAGAAAGAAGCCAAAAATAGCTCTTACGTCAGAGCCGTCAGAACATTGGCAAGTTGTTGTTGCATGTCAAGCAGGTTAGGCGCTGACTGCCGCTTCTTCGATGTCGCCATGGCGACCAGAACGACACAAGCCCCCAACAGAAATACTTTGGTCCAGGCCATCGTGATGGAGTTGTAATCAAATCTGCAGCAAAGAGACGTGAAGGCCGTCAAAGTTACATCAGGTGACCACGCCATCGTCACCGAACAAACAAGACGAAAGGCAAAGACAACGAATAGGCGGAATTGGAGGTGGGGTGTGGGGTGGGGCGGGGTGAAGGGGTTGATGGGAGGGGGGGAGTAGAGGGAGGGGAGGGGGAAGGACAAATAAATAGGAAACGAAAATGAGAGGGAGGTAAACAAAACGACAGGGGGGGGGGGGGGGGGGGGGGGGGGGGGGGGGGAATCGGAGAAAAAAGAAAAAAGAACAGCAACAAACAAAAACAAAACAACAACAACAAAAAAACAGACACCCACCCAAAACAACAAATAGAAAAAGAAAACCAACAACAATAAAATATTCTTTTTAGCGCGACAACAAGAACAGCATATCATGAACACCACAGTAATATGAGAGAGAGAGAGAGAGAGAGAGAGAGAGAGAGAGAGAGAGAGAGAGAGATGAGAGAGAGAGAGAGAGAGAGAGAGAGAGAGCTTTAATACTCAAGGACCTATCCAACAGCGAGTCCTTGCTATGCTACAAATACAAATAAGCACGACTATACTACAAACAGATATTATAAGCACGAATAAGCAATTGATTACTGTAGTTACACAGTGTTCCTACAGAAAGAAACATCGGAAATAAATTTCTTCCATGGACATACATGTCTGTAACAATAACAGTATACTTTATTCATCCCGGCGGGAAATTAAAGCTGTCGTTTTCGATCGCACAACTAAGAACATTATCTCAATAATTCTAAGTCATTTAAACACACGCAATTACACACTCTTAGACATACGCCCACTTTCTCTCAATCTGCATGCACTAATCTAATAATAGCAACCCCAAAATTCCCTGGAAATAAGGCTTTCTCTGTCAAACCAAAACGTAAAATCTCTTAAATTAAATAAAATTCATTAGGTTCACACATCCCCAACCCTCCTTTAAAAAGCTATCATCCTCAACAGACGTCTTGACGCATGCGCACACTCAGTGAATGACTGGTATAATTTTTATTAAAAAACCCCTGACAGAGCCGAAGGTAAAAACGAGGCTTTATAACGGTTTGTATTTGTTCTCGGAAGTAAAAATCTTCCACTCCTGTTGCTACGTCTGCTATCAAAGTAGTGTCTCATTGTGTGTGTAGGGTCGTTTAATATTTGCATTAGTTTTCTTGTACAGTCTCTTTTCGTGTAAAGTCTTAAAACTGTCCAGTGGCTTTCCACAACATGACCTGCTTTTTTTTTTTCTTTTCTTTTTTTTACAATCTTTTCCAACCCCCCCTCCATCTAATTTTTGAAATATTCCCACCCCAGCAGACAGAACCAAACATACTACTACTACATATTACAGAATTATAAAAAAGTTACTAGCATATCTGATTTGACCCCATATGATCTCAGCTTTCTCATGCAATACATACTCGAGTTCACTTTTTTCAGCACAGAGTTGATGTTCTCTTTCCAGTTCAATTTACTATCAAAAACCACACCTAAGTACTTATATGTAGCTACTCTCTCCACTGCTTCTCCTTTGATGTAGAATGGTTTGGGGCATCTTTGATTCTTCCTAAAGACAATGCACATCTCTTTCGTTTGGAAACATTCAAATATAAGTAGTTTTTATCACACGAATTCACAAAGTTTTCGGTCTGCTTGTGGTATATTGCATCTTCATCATTACTAATTTTTCCAACCAGTTATGAATCATCTGCAAATTTTACTACAGGGCATGACTCATCAGTGCTTCTACAGTCAGCTGTATACAGCGCAAACAAAAAGGGTGCTGAAACTATACCTTGGGGTGCACCAGTGTTTGTACTAATAGCATATAGGGTATGCAACACTCACATTTTTAGGCAAACATGTGATTCAAACTTGGATGGATTTCATCCAAGTTTGACGAAAGGTTATATTCTCAGAAACATATTTATTCAGGGTTACGTTTGAAACAAGGAAGAGAAATACAAGATTTTGTATTTTGAGGCAAGGAGTTCCAGAGGGACGCTCCAGCAAAGAATATGCTAATTCAGCCTTGGACGTAGAGGTTATCCCTGGAGTTAGGAGAGAGAGAGAGGAGAGAGAGAGAGAGAGAGAGAGAGAGAGGAGAGAGAGAGAGAGAGAGAGAGAGAGAGAGAGAGAGAGAGAGAGAGAGAGAGAGAGAGAGAGAGAGAGAGAGAGAGAGAGAGAGAGGCAGCGACAAGAGAGAGACAGAGACAGAGAGACAGAGAGAGTACGTACCTTCACACTAGTGTCGATAATTATGAGATGAGTACTGTACTGTGGCGGGCCATTTTATAGTGGCTTCCCAACAAGAATGCATTAGAAAGAAAGAGCTTCAGAAAGAGTTAGAGATTACCCAGGTCAGCTCAGAGGTTCACACAGTTTCGTTTGATGTACTAATTTACACCATTAAGCCTGGTATATATATGGCAAAGGGGTTTT
>OY757552.1:6777055-6784555 GCA_963584105.1 Alviniconcha strummeri
TGTTTCTTTTGCTTTTTTTAAAGTCTGATTGCAACCAGGGAAATCATTTTAAGTGTACTATAGTAAGATCGTTGTAAGCTCGATCATCTCTTTCAGCTTTCTGGGGTCTCAGGTACAGTACTTCAGTTCGTACAGGATTCCAAAACACCCGTTCTTCTGCATATACTGATCTGTCTTTATTTGTTTTGATTCTTCCAATTCATCACCAGTAATGCGCGCGCGCGCGCGCGGGTGTGTGTGTGTGTGTGTGTGTGTGTGTGTGTGTGTGTGTGTGTGTGTGTGTGTGTGTGTGTGTGTGTGTGTGTGTGTGTGTGTGTGTGTGTATGTATGTGTGTGTGTGTGTGTGTGTGTGTGTGTGTGTGTGTGTGTGTGTGTGTGTGTGTGTGTGTGTGTGTGTGTGTGTGTGTGTGTGTGTGCTGTGTGGGTGTCTGTGTCTGTCTGCGGAACAGCTAGTAGGCCTGCAAGCTTTGACACTGTATCTGGACTTGGTGCACATAAGCCTCCATCAGGCGTGAATAATGCACTGAAATCCAGCAGTCTATACTTTGCCTTTCACAATAGCGACTTTTACAAGCCACGATGCCGCCTTTCACTGATCACTTGAGGGAATTTTGGGTCCATTTGGCAAATGGAGGGTAACTCAACTTTTATAGGCAGGGAATAGGTAATGCATTCGTATTTCTAGTCGTGGTCTGGCTAGCTCCCTGCTTCTGTTACTGTGTCTGTCTGTCGGTCTGTCGGTCGGTCTGTGTGTGTGTCTGTGTCTCTGTTTGTCTCTGTCTCTGTCTGTCTGTCTCTGTCTGTCTCTCTCTCAGTTAATAAAAAATTCGTTCGTTCGTTCTCTCTCTCTCTCTCTCTCTCTCTCTCTCTCTCTCTCTCTCTCTCTCTCTCTCTCTCTCTCTCTCTCTCTCTCTCTCTCTCTCTCTCTCTCTCTCTCCACCTCACCCCTCCTTCCCGTCATCTCTTTCTCACAACACCACTCCCCTCTGTGTTCTCATATCTTACCGTAGCTACTGACCTTACTTCACTCAAAACATGTTTTTATCGAAGCTTTTATCCAGTTTCATCATATAGTAAAAGTAAAATATAAAAAAGCCAGTAGAATTCAAAAGAAAAATCTTCAGAATCAGCACGCATTGGAGTTAATTAGCGGTCGAAATTAAGACGTCACACAAACACAACAAAGACTTGAGTCGTACCCTCGGTAACTCTCACCTGGCATGCGAGCAAATACAAGGTACACATAAACTCCACCAGAGGAACGAGTGTGATTGTGAGCCGGTTTAGCCTAGCGGTGAGGCGTTAGGCTGGTAAGCGGAAGGACCTCGGTTCGATACCGCTTCGGCTCTCCTTTCTCTTCAAAAAGGTTGTGGTTTGTGGACACTGTCTCGTGACTTTGTCCAGCACTTCCTACTGGAACATTAAAATGGCTCTCATCGCTGCCCATCTTAATGCAGAAGTCATTCTGGTGGTGACAGTGTAGCGATAGGTATAATAGTCTCTTTCTCTCTTCCCCCACCTCCATACCCCCCTACCCCCCTTCTCCCCCGTCCCTAATAAGCCTTACGGTTTCTGTGGACGTAAAGCACCGTGTTTACTTACTTACTTACGAGTGTGCCGGAAATGGAGGTTATGATATATAAATTATATACGACACTGGAGGGTGTCCTTTTTGAACATGTACATCTGGCGGAGTTTATATATTATGCCTTGTCCTTAACTCGCATGCCATGTGAAAGTTACCATAGACGATTCGGGTCTGTGTTGTCGTGTTTGTGTGACGTTTCTCGAGCGCTGATTAACTCCTTTATGTGTTGATTCTGCGCGAGCGCTCTGGGCCTCTCTCTCTCTCTCTCTCTCTCTCTCTCTCTCTCTCTCTCTCTCTCTCTCTCTCTCTCTCTCTCTCTCTCACACACACACACACACGCACGCACGCACGCGCGCACGCACACACACACACACACACACAACCTATGCTCGCTTACGGGGCCCAAGCAACCACTTTCACAAAAGGTTATCTGCGTTTTTCGGTATTTCTGGAAATTGGTGAGGGAGGAGGAGGGGGAGGTATGAGGGGGTGGTGATGGAAAGCGAAGGACTTAATCAGTGACAAATACCCGCGTAGTGCAGAACACCTTTTCATTGCAATTAATCCATCAGACATGATTTTATATGCATCAGAATTTAACAAATATTCCACACGTGAAAAGCTTCGATAATAATTGCTCTCTCCCCCCCCCCCCCTCTCTCTCTCTCTCTCCCCATCCACCCCAAAATCGAAAGCCATGGACTATTATATTCATTATTGATACTAGAAAATTACAACTGCTGGTGGAAAATCGACTCGAATAAATCAGGTGTCCGTCTGGTCCCCTTTCCAGGAGCTGTTTTCACCTTTCTGTCCACTCACACGAACCGCCACCTGATTAAGGGGGTCACAGGAGCTGTGTGAAAGAGGAGGTGTGTGTGTGTGTGTGTGTGTGTGTGTGTGTGTGTGTGTGTGTGTGTGTGTGTGTGTGTGTGTGTGTGTGTGTGTGTGTGGATGTGTGTGTGTGTGTGTGTGCGTGTGTGCGTGTGTGCGTGTGTGTGCGTGTGTGTTTTTGTGTGTGTGTTTGTGTGTGTGTGTGTGTGTGTGTGTGTGTGTGTACTCGCGCGAGTACCTGTGTTTATCACACAGCGAATAATCCGAAATAATTGAGCTACGCTCAGGGGACCTCGAACTGTGCAAAACAACAACCCAGCTCTCAACAAACAAACAGAATACAACGTCGCTGGAAACCACCCTATACAACACCGAGTAAATAATTGAACCAATGCGTCGCGAGTGATTTCACGCACACGAAGAAGACTTAGCGACCAGCAAGGCCAACGCTGACATGTTATGTGCCATCATCAAAGGAAGCGGCCACAAAAACACCCCCACTTAGTTCACTCAGAATAGTGTACACCATCGAAACTCCAGCCGGAACTCAGGACTATGGTGAGCCCGTTTGGCCTAGCGGTAAGGCGTTAGTCTGGTAATAATAATAATAATAATAATAATGGACATTTCTATGGCGCATGATCCTTAGCAAGATCTAGGGCACAATGCGCCGTACAAAAAGCTGCAGAAAAAATGTATAAACACATACAATGGACAAGATTTTAAAAAAAAAGAGAGAGAGAGAAGGTTTCGGCCTATACGCCCGCCAACCACGCAAGAATTTACATACAGGAATTTCAGTAAATAAACCAAAGTTGCCAGTAACCAAACATGACCAAACTCTGATTTTAGCACACATGTATGATACAAGTAGATATACTGCAAATACAAAAAAGTACAGCTGGATATTGCACACACACACACACACACACACACACACACACACACACACACACACACACACACACACACACACACACACACACACACACAGATCTGCAGATGTTGGTGACATGCTTCTCCAAGGACAGGTTGTTAGTGAGTGTCACGCCCAGATTTTTTGCTTGCAAGGAAAACAGAATATCAGTGTCTCCTATGTGAATGGAGGTTGGGTGAGGGTTTGGGAGAGAGGTTCTGTTCGAGACAATGAGCAGACACTCTGTTTTATCATCATTCAGCTTGAGTTTGTTTGATGTCATCCATGTCTTTACATCTGAAATGCAATCCTGCATGCCCTGGACTGAGGTGTCTATTTGATCTGGACGGCAGGAATCGTGCAGCTGGTATCATCTGCGAAAGACTGGTTAGATATGGAGTGTCGTCGAATGAGTGTAGTCAGAGGTTTTGTGTACAAAATAAATAGAATAGGTCCCAGGACAGAGCCTTGTGGAACACCAAATTTGAGCAAGGTTGGCTGTGAAAGTTTGTTGTTGATGGTAACAGTCTGAGTTCTATTGGAAAGATAGGATCTGAACCAGTTGAGAGGTGTACCAGAGATTCCATAGAGGTGCTCAAGTCTTTGACAGAGAATGTTGTGATCTATGGTGTCGAACGCAGCCGACAGACCAAGAAGAGTTACGACAGTTACATCGCCATTGTCCAGAGCATGCAGAATGTCATTCATCATATTGAGCAGGGCAGTTTCAGTACTGTGCCCTGGCCTATAGGCTGACTGGGAAGTAGGGAAGAGGTTGTTAGCGTTGAGGTATGCTGAGAGTTGTGAGAGGACGATTTTTTCAGTGACTTTTGACAAAAAAGAAAGATTGGAAATGGGCCGGTAGTTTTTCAAACTGTTCGGGTCAAGAGATGGCTTTTTCAGAAGTGGTTTTATAATGGCCTCTTTAAAAACAGAGGGAAGACACCAGTGTGCAGAGACTGATTGATGACGGCTGTCACTGCAGGAAGCAGTAGCTCCAAGCATTCAACAAAGAGGGACGTGGGAAGCGGGTCTAGTGAACATGTCTTCTGGGAGGATTGCAAAATCGTGTTTTTTACGCGGAAGGACCTTGGTTCAATTCCGCTTCGGCTCTCCTGTCTCTTCAAAAGTTGTGGTCTGTGGACACCGTCTTGTGACTTTGTCCCTCACAATTATGAAACATTAAACTGGCTCTCATCGCTGCCCATCTTACTGCAGGAGTCATTCTGGTGGTGACAGTGTAGCGATACGTATATAATCTCCTTCTTCCCCACCTCCTCCATACCCCCTTTCACCCTCTTCCTCCCCGTCCCTAATAAGCCTTGTGGTTTCTGTGGACGTTAAGCACCATGGTTACTTACTGGAACTCAGGAGCTGTGTGGTAGTCGAGGTGGCGGTCCTCATGATCTCTGTGAACGTAAAGCATCACTGAACTGGTAAGCTCAGAGCTCAGGAGCTGTGTGAAGGTCGAGGTGGCCGTCCTGGGATCAATACCATCCCTAATAGTCCTTATGGTTTTTTGTGGACGTAAAGTAACAGTGAACGAACGTGTGGAAGATTTCAGAGTTCAGGAGCTGTGTAAAGGTCGAGGTGGCTGTCCTGGGCTTCCTCGTCCCTAACAGTCCGGGCGGTTCTTTGTGGACGTAAAGCAACACTGAATTTGAACGAAGAAGCGTCAGAGGTCAGGAGCTGTGTGAAAGTCGAGGTGGACGTCCTGGGCTCCCCTGTCCCCAATAGTCCGTACGGTTTTTGTGGACTAAAGCAACATTAAAGAACAGAGCATTGTCAGTGAAAGTCCAGGTGGCCGTCCTGGGCTCCTCCGTCTCTAATCGTCCTTAACAATTTCACGGCCATGCTTGCGGCGCCGTCACTCGGAAAACGACCAATAAAAGTGCCAAATCTGAAATATTACGTTTTTTGTTTTGTTGTTTGTTTTGTTTGTTTGTTGTTGTTTTTTTGCCCCTGAGAATGCACGCAAAAGGATCTCCATCAAATTGCACAGTATTGAAAGTAGACTGGTTATAGGACCTTCAAATATACTGTTTGCAGGAGTGTATGCGTGCACTTTTCAGCCCGCAAATTTTACAGGCTGGGGCAGTGAAGGGGTTAAGGTTTCTGTGGACGTAAATCAACACTGAACTGCATGAACTCAAGCCGCAATAGCACTTGCAATAGCCTCCCAACAGACACTGACACACAAACCGCGCACATTCATCCCAGAAATGCTAACTCTCCAGTGATAATTATTATGGCCGGGTGGATCTAATTTCATGTCCCGAAAGAGATTAATAACATTGCTGAGGGGAAAGGGAAATTATAAATAAATAAAAAAATCATGTTTGTTTTACCCTTTGATTTTTTTATCGTGAGAATTATGTCGAACGTGGTTTCCGGTTCGTTTAACTTATTCAAGCCTTTTTTTCCCCCTGCTCGTTGTGAAACTTTAGAAACCCAACAGGGCGAGGGAGTGAAGGCGGATACCGCCCGGAAAAGACCGGAGAGACCGTGGACCGCCGCCAGAACAATGGAAGTGTTAATTAAGGCGGTATCCCCTCGCCATTGCGCAGCAACTAGTGCACCGCGCAGTTGCTGTTTCACTGAACAGCCGTGCTGGGCAGAGTCACAAGGACAATGTCCGTTGCACTGCTGTTGAGGAACAACCCGAAGCGAAAGAAGTCTAACCTTCACGGCCCAGCTCCACCTCCCTGCTCAAGATCTCTTCTGTGCTAACTTGAGGGTCCAGCTCCACCTCCCTGCTCTTTATCTCAGTAGCAGTAGTAGTAATTGGATTTTAATGGCCTGTCAACCACACAGGGTCACCTCAGGACAGTCAAACTCAGGTCATAAGCAAATACACATTTCAAAACTCTTCTCACATATATATATATATATCAACCCTCTGTCAAGTCAATCTACAAAACCAATCACTTCACAAACGTAAACCATACATATACATAAACATCAGACACAAATTTTCGAAGTTAGTCCCTTCAGTATTACCCCTGTTAAAAGAGCACATAAGGCTGGGACATGTTGGTGTTATCGACCATTCCGTCTAATTTATAAATACCAGGTTAAAGATTTATTTTTATTTTTTATTTTTTTAAGGAATGGACAGACACAATATAAAATAAATGTTATATAAATGCATAATGGCAAATACCAGTGCCATATAATTTATGACAGCAAGCTGCACATACCACCTACCAGCTATCATCTCCTAGCTGCTCAACAAAAGCCATACAGAAAAGCCTAACCCTTAACGAAACATATTGGAGAGTTTTCTGGAGAAAAAAAAGTCAGGAGAACGGACCATTAGCAGAAAAATGACAAGACAGAAAGAGCAAGAGGACTAGGCAGGAGAAAGAAGAAAACAAGAAGAAAAAAACAAAAAGCAAGGAATGAGATAGGAAAGGGGAACCAAATGACAGCCCTGAGATTCCAGACAGGAGGATGACATCAGACATTCCCGGCCTCCCTTCGGGTCACAGAACTAGCGTGTGGAGCAGTTATAATATTATTGTAAAGACAACGTGCCCCGAATCTTGATTAATGAACTGGTATCAGTCTTTTGCACGGTTAGCAGCTAGAGCACAAGTTGTTGTCAGGCTTAAAAGTACAAAGGTGTTGATTTTTGTTCTGAATTTTATGTTGTGGCAGGTTTTCACGCAGCATGTTGTCATTGCTTTCGCTTTTGTACGCGCCTTGGCCTGTTAAATTATTTTTGATGTTGTTGTTGAAGCGTTGCTTTACGTCCACAGAAACCGTAAGCTTATTAGGGACGGGAGCCCAGGACGGCCACCTCAACTTTCACACAGCTCCTGAGCTCTGATTGTTTTTGATAGTTAGGTACGTGTTTGTAAAGTTCCATGATATTATGAATCATCTCGACCAACATCTCTTGTATACACACACACACACACACGCACGCACGCACGCACGCACGCACGCGCATGCACGGACACACACACGCGCGCGCGCGCGCGCGCGCGCACACACACACACACACATATACACACATTGTCATTTAGTGACACAGGTAAAACACAGAGAGAGAGAGACTGAGACAGAGAGAGACACAGACAGGCAGGCAGGCAGGCACAGAGAGAGAGAGAGAGAGAGAGAGAGAGAGAGAGAGAGAGAGAGAGAGAGAGAGAGAGAG
>OY757552.1:6789555-6791745 GCA_963584105.1 Alviniconcha strummeri
ACACAGGTGCAAATAAAGGTGACACATACCCTTTTTAAGACAAACAGACGAAACCAACATTTGCAGGCCCACAGAACATGCCAAGAGAAATGGAACATGCTCCCTACTTACAGTCTGATGTCCCAGATAACATCCACATAGAAACTGTCTCCAGAAATTCCGTTTGTCACATTGTCTGTGTCCTTGAAATGGTGATGAAAAGGTGACGGTTTGCACAAGAGTAGGAAGCATGAGTTCACAGTATGATTGTTTCAGTTTAGTGTAATCCATACGCCGTTTCTATCATATATATACACAATGTTTCCACCGTAACTCTGTACAACTATATTTACTATGTCTCTGTACATATCTGCATTGGACATCAGAGGTATGTCTCGTGTCACAGCAGTGTCCCCCACCTGTCCACTCAAACACGTGGCTGAGTAAAAAACAATGGCAGGTTTTCATCATCCAATTCATCACCACTCTCACTATCATCTTAAATGCATTTTGCAAGCTCTGCTCTCTCCTCTTCTGTCAGTTCAAACAGATCAAAATCATTTTCGCCCCCAGATTGTCATAAACATCATCATCTGAGAACCGGTCACTGTCATTGTACTCATCCGCCGCCATCTTTCCAACTGTACAGAATACCCTAACCCATCCCTAGAAATGGACAAATTTTGTGCACTGGACACTTTCCCACAATCTGGCAGTGGCCAGGCATGGCTAATCAAAGCATTGTGCGGCTTATCAAAACATTCCTCAGGTCCCGTTACACTGGCCAGGGGGAACTGACGTGCTGACCATGTGACAGATAGGGCGATTTTAAAGGCAGAACCGCTGCAGTGGCCAGCCGGAAGGAAGGGAGTGTTTATGCCTAGAGGTTCTCAGGAATGAAGGAAAGATTCTCTCAACCGCTGTAGCGGTTTTCAGGGATGAAAGAGTAAACAACAGTTCAATGGTATTTTCGGGGTAATCCCCTTCATCAAGCCACAAATGACCCTTAAACAACAGTTAAATGGTATTTTCGGGGTATACCCTTCATCAAGCCACAAAATGGCCCTAAACAACAGTTCAATGGTATTTTCGGGGTAATCCCCTTCATCAAGCCACAAAACGACACTTAACAGTTAAACAGCTAATGGATAATGGTTAAACGGATAACAGTTTAACTGTTGTTTAAGTGTTGTTTTTGTTGCTTGACAAAATGGATTTCCCATCGAAATTTGTATATTGTGTGTCTGTGTCAAAATAAGTGTCCTTTTAAACCTTTTCGTGTTTGGATCTTGTTTAGAATGCTAGCAGTCATTCTGTTTCAGTTTTGTTTTTTTGTTGTTGTTTTTTCTGTTTCTTTTTTTTTTTTTTCATTTCAAAACACTATTTCCCTGATGCAGTTTGTTCAGGTTTCCAACTTGGTATTACAACATCTGGCAGGAACATCAGCAAGATGTTGCCGCAGTTTTATTTGCAGAACGGTTTGTTTCATTCCCTGTTTTTATTTGCCAGTTGGTATCATCAAATATCTCTGTTCTCTTTTGTTCATGGAATCCATATTTGATATGAAATCCACTTACGTATATATTCCAACAATCAGTGTGTGTGTGTGTGTGTGTGTGTGTGTGTGGGGGCATGGCACATGCGTGTGTGTGCATGTGTGTGTTTGTGCATGTGTGTGTTTGTGTGTGTGCTATGCGTGAGCGAACAAGACAAAGGTTTTCAAATAACAACAGCCAGTGTTATTCAACTCACTGATATCCTCTGCAGCTTGCGCATCTGCAGCTCATCTCCTTGGCGCTCTTTTCATCCTTGACCTTCAGTGCCTCGAAGGCTGTTTTCCGCTCTTCTGTCGTTTCGTTGTAGTTCTGCAGAGCCTGCCGGAACTGCTGCCACAGATCGTCCACCTTCATCTCCAGCTGAACACGCAGCGCGTGCTTCTCTTCCAGATTCTGTCAAACAAGCACACATGGTTTGATTGGTCCGTTGTGGTCCTTTGATAATAATGAGGATTTCTAGTGCATCTGCCCTTTGATTGGTCCGTTGTGGTCCTTTGATAATGATAATAATGAGGGATTTCTAGTGCATCTGCCCTTTGGTTGGTCCGTTGTGGTCCTTTGATAATAATGAGGGATTCTAGTGCATCTGCCCTTGGAAACACGAAACGCTTTCAACTATGAGCGATCTTCTTTTTCTCGATCATTGCTACATGAG
>OY757552.1:6791945-6829445 GCA_963584105.1 Alviniconcha strummeri
ACAGACAGACAGACAGACAAACAGAGAGATAGAGAGACAGAGAGAAATTCTGTGTGTGTGTGTGTGTGTGCGCGCGCGCATGCGCACGTGTGTGTGTGTGAGAGACACAGAGAGAAAGACAGACAGACAGACAGACAGACAGATTGAGAGAGAGATAGAGAGACAGAGAGAAATTGTGTGTGTGTGTGTGTGTGTGTGTGTGTGTGTGTGTGTGTGTGTGTGTGTGTGTGTGTGTGTGTGTGTGTGTGTGTGTGTGTGTGTGTGTGTGTGGTGTGTGTGTGTGTGTGTGTGTGTGTGTGTGGTGTACATGTGTGTGTGTGTGATGTGTGCCTGCATGCATGTGTGTGTGTGTGTGTGTGTGTGTGTGTGTGTGTGTGTGTGTGTGTGTGTGTGTGTGTGTGTGCATGCGTGCATGTGTGTATGAGTGGTGCTGGAAAATACTGTACCCACACAAAAACATGAAAGCAAGTACCATCATCATACTTCTGACGCTAACAAAACATACCCATAGTTACAACCTAAACTATGCATGCACACAAACCTACACCTACCGATGAGGTAGTCGATGTTCTGAAGATGGCTGCGGAAAGCCATGGAATACTGTTCCTCCGCTTCAGCAATGTCCTTGGACAGAGACTTGATGACGGCATCCTTGCGGTCAATGACACGCTCGAAAGTCTGGCTGAGGATCTCAATGTCTTTCTTCAGCTCCCTAGACTTGGCCTCACGCATGATATTCCGCCATTGGTGGTGCAGTTTGTTCAGGTTGAATCGGGTGGCCCTCTCTTCTTTTGTTAGTTTGTCCTGCACGAGCACATAGGTACTGACAATCTCCTATGCTGTTAATGTAACATCAATAATAATAATAAAAGTATTTTTTAAAGCACAAAATTTTGTCCCTAGAGACTATTCTAAGCACACCCCCCCCCCCCCCCCACGCGCACACACACACACACAGAGGCACCCACAAACACAAGCATTCTGACTGTACAAAGCTAAATACACACAGCTTAAAATAATAACAACAGGGAATTTATAGAGCGCTTTGGGAATTTATAGAGTGCTTTCAGAGACTCAAATGTGCTTTACAACGCATTAAGGAAAAACATGCAATGTGCAAATACCCACATACAAATCAACGGTAAGTAACTAGGTGTTATACACCCAGTCAACCATATGGTGTTGCCTGAGAACCAGACTACTGAACAGCTGCTACAGCAACAGGTATGCATAATTTGGCAATAAAAATGCTACTAGACTTAAACACACATGCAATAAATTTACAAGCATAACTTTCTTGGTGCTTTGAATTTTACAGTGACTATTTAATTTCTCATTTTTTTTTTTTTTTACACATTATTATTTGCCTATTAGGTGGTTCAGTCAAGCTGGTTTGCACGAGTGAATGCCCTTTGTAATCTTTTGCGCAAGAAGCCGCGAGAGGTCGCAGCGTCACTTCCTGGCCAATTTCTGAATAGGTGTTGCTTCATGCTATGTATAACAATGGAAGCTGAACCTAGAATTGTGAAGCAGTACAAATACCAGCACTGTTGCAGTTGCAACAAAATACTGGGGAAAGGGGATAGGGTGGGATAAAAGTGTCTTTGCGTCCTTTTTTGGCTGACCAGAAGATCACGAGCTCATGGAATTTTATTTTGGGGCATCCTATAGCACAAGCGACAAGTTATTGCTTGTTGCCAGACACATTCTGACTATGGGCCTCAAAAAATGTCTTTAAAGTTGGCAGTGTAAAATCTGCAAATTCACTGTCACTGCATTCCATTGTGAAGAAAGTATGCACCGGAAGTAAAAGCAGCCAAGGGACTTAAGTGATGCAGGGCAAAAGTCATTGGGCGGTGTCTATTGGGCAGTTCACTGAAGCTGTTTTGCACAAGTGAATGCCCTTTGTAATCTTTTGCACAAGAAGTCATGAGAAGTGGCAGCGTCACTTCCGGGCAGATTTCTGAGTAGGCATTGCTTCATGCTGTGTATAACAATGGAAGTTGAACCTGGAATTATGAAGCAGTACAAATGCCACCACTGTTGCAGTTGGAAATATTACTGGGGAAAAGGGATGGAGGGTGGAAAAAAAAGTGTCTTTGCGTCATTCTTTGGCTGACCAGAAGATTGCGAGTTTGTGCAAAAAATGCATTTTGGGGCATAATATAGCATGAGCAACAAGTTATTGCTTGCTGCCTGACACATTCTGACTATGGGCCTCTGAAAATGTCTTTAAAGCTGGCAGTGTAAAATTTGCAAGTTCACTGTCACCGCCTACCATTGTGAAGAAAGTATGCACCGGAAGTAAAAGCAGCCAAGGGACTTGGGCAATGCCGGGCAAAAGTAAAAGGAGTCAACAAACCTGCCTGAACTGCCCAATATTGACTGGACATGAAAACAGCATAGGTCAACCAAAAACGGAATAGCTCTCTATCCCATTTTTCATTGTTTTCACCATTTAAGAGCTGATTAAATATTGTTTCATAGCTTGATAAAGGGGATTATCACAAAAACTTGCATGTTATGGTTTAATACTTTTATCCTAATAAACAACATTCTTTTGAACCTTTTATATGTTTGGATCTTTACGGTGTCTATCTTGGACTTTAAGCATGATAAACCTGATTTCAACATCTTCATTGATCTGGACAAAAAACACATACCTTGAATAGTCATGTCATTGTACTGGTGATATATAATTAGATAGAAGTGCAGAAAGCAGCATGGTATTTGACTGATCTTATGGAAGATATATATGTAGATTCTAGTGCAAGCTTCATTCTTCTCACTGTTTGAGATCAAAACATATAAAGTTCAAAGTAACTCTATTTATTAGGACAAAACACAACATGCAAATTCCTGGGGTAAGCCCCTTTATCAAACTACAAAACGACACTTAAACAACAATGGTGAAAAGGAGAGAGATGGAGAGCTAATCCAATTTTTTTTTTTGGTTGAGCTATGTCCAGTGACATAAATCTGTTTTCTGTATTTTTATTCACTGTTTTGGTGTATGATATTATTGTATTTAAATCAATATGTTAATCTGGTTTCAAGAGCCATGTCCGGTGACATAACTCTGTTTTCTGTATTGTCTCTCACTGTTTGGGGGTGTATGATATTATTGTATTTAGGTTAATATGTATGATGTGAGCACTTAGGGCATTGACGAGCGCATGATAAAAAAAAACGTACATTATTATTATTATGATCTGTTCATTACACAAAAAAAGGTTTGCCCTGAAAATGTGTACATGTTTTGTTTCGTCCGACTGAATCACAAGTAAGTGTTCTTTTCCACATTCTGCGTCTTTTAATCATATGCATATTTCCTCATAAAACATTACCTTCAAGAATTGTGACAACATGTCTTCCTTCTTCTTTCTCATCTCCTCCTCTGCCAGACGTTTTGCATCCTCATAAGCAATCCTCTCCTCCTCCGTCATCTTGGACAGCTTCCCTGACTTCTTCTTCTTTTTGGCCGGCATTTTGAGCTTTTGTCACTACGCCAGCAAGTAATGTGGGAACCTGCAGGAGTGAAGAGTAAAAAGCCTCAAAAGACAAATCAACACACAGACCAAGCATCAGTAGGTGGAAGAAAGAATCAATTTATTGCTGCACGGTACAAAGAGTAGGGGTGTGTGTGTGTGTGTGTGTGTGTGTGTGTGTGTGTGTGTGTGTGTGTGTGTGTGTGTGTGAGTGTATTTGTGTGTGTGTGTGTGTGTGTGTGTGTGTGTGTGTGTGTGTGTGTGTGTGTGAGTGTATTTGTGTGTGTGTGTGTGTGTGTGTGTGTGTGTGTGTGTGTGGGTGTGGCACACCATAAATATCAATAATCATCAGACATTGATTCTGGATATTATTGAAAGAAGAAGAAAAGAAGAACACACAGTGTAAATCAGGCTATTATTCGACTAAACAAACACATAAAAATATGTACCCTGATTTGACACCTGGCAAACCTGAAACTGTTTTTGATAATCCCAAAACAATCTGCGATAAATATATGGCTTGCCGCACGGAAAACGAAAGGAAACTCATACCTGTAGACGCTACTATAACAGGTTTGGTTATGTTTTGGCCTATGAGGCTCTGGTTGTGGCAAACAAATGCAAAAATCTACATGAAAATTCATTCTGGATTCTACGCCAATGTTCGAGGATTTAACCATATCTATGTACTTACGGAATATACACCTACAAACCGGAGATTTGTCAACACTGCACAGACAATATTTTCAAGCTGTCGCCATGACAGCACCGGAAGCCATGAAACAAAAATAGAACTCGGTAAACCTACGGATATAATCATTAGTTTTAATCAAAAATAGTCAAACGTGACATGGTTTTGTAGACAATCCATAGTATATAAGCATTATTATATACTTTCTGGAATATTATTCAGCATTGTTTTACAGAACAAATATTTTCACGTAAATTAAAAAATAAAGAATAACATAAATGAAAAGGCGACTTCCGTGCACTTCCGGTTCCAGTTCACACACGTGTGAGTCGAACAACAAGCGAAGATGGATGAAATCAAAGAAGATTCTCGTTTTGCTCACACTTTGACAGATCCACGCTTTAGACGTCCCCACATCAAGCAGCGAAAGATTAAGATAGACTCGAGATTCAAGTCTATGTTAAAAGATAAAGAGTTTAGTGTCAAGTATTCTGTGGATAAACGTGGTCGTCCCATCAACACATCGGCAAAAGAAAACTTGGACAGACTGTACGATTACGAATCGGAAGATGAAGGTGAGGATTCGAGCGGAGAAGAAGATACAGAGAAACAAGAAAATGAAGAGAAAGAAGTTTCCAACAAAGAAGATGATACACAGAATCCAGAGGAAGAATGTCCAGAAGATGAATCTACCCGAAGTTCCGATACTGATGAAAGTAAGGATTCCTCTTCGGAAGAAGAAGGTAAGCTGGTGAGATCTGTAAACACACACACACACACACACACACACACACACACACACACACACACACACACACACACAAACCACCTATTACAAGTATTAGAGAGGGTTAGTAGTACACGGGTGGTAGTGGTAGTGGTGCAACCCGACTGTCTGTACCTATGCTTATGTGCGTTCCTCAAGCGTAACATAGCTGAAGTCGCACAGATCGCTACCTAAACACCTGCCTCTTCACACAGAAGAGTAACTTGAGAAAGACCATTCAGTGACAAACTTTACAAATTACTTTTAATTAGTCTTTTGTGGCATGCCGCATCACTGGTCAAATGGTTGTTATGCTCGTAAAACTGATAACAAAGACGCATTCAGCCGCAGCTGATTACTTCAGTCAGTTGCACTGCTAGTGCTATGGTTCACCATTTTGATTTTGGATGAAATTGATATGGTTGCATTGTAAAGCTAAAACAGCAATAAAATCAACAAAAGCAACCCAAATTACAATCTCAATTCTCATACAAGCATATGGATGATACGATGATAATCTACAAGAAAAGTATAAGTTTAGTGCTTACAATGTTACATAGCAAAATAAAGTTGAAATGGTCCCTGCAAACCTACTGTCACGTGGTAAGACCACAGCAGTAGATGAAAAACTTGAGCCATGTGGTAAGCAACTTTGTAACGTCTGACCTGACACATCTGATCCACACGCAGATTGGTGATGTCACAAGTAAGAATGGTTCCCTAACCACTACCACTACCACTACCAGTGTACCACCCGTGTACTAACCCTCTCTAGTATTAGAGAGGGTTAGTACATGGGTGGTACTGGTAGTGGTAGTGGTGATGGTAGTGGCGCAACCCGACTGTCTACTTACGCTTGTGCGCATGCCTCAAGTGTAACGGAGCCCACGTCGCACAGATGGCTACCTAAACACCTGCCCCTTCACACAGAAGAGTCACTTGAGAAGGTTCATCCAGTGACAAACTTTACAAATCAGTCTTTAGCGGCATCACTGGTCAAGTAGCTGTTATACTTGTAAAACTGCCAACAAAGACGCACTCGGCGGCAGCTGGTTACTTCAGTCAGTTGCACCGCTATGGTCCACCATTTTGATTTTGGATGAACTTGATAGGGTTGCATCGTAAAACTAAAAGAGCAATAAAATCAACAAAAGCAACCCACATTACAATATATACAAGCATATGATGCTAATCTACAAAGAAAAGTAAAAGTTTAATGTTCACATAGCAAAATAAAGTCAAACGGTCCCTACGAATTCACTGTGGTGAGAACGCAGCAGTAAACGAAAAACTTGAGTTATGTGGTAAACAATCTTCATAACCTCTGACCTTGACCTCTGATCTGCACACAAATCGCTGACGTCAAGAGAGAAAATAGTTCCCTAACCACTACCACTACCACCAGTGTACTAACCCTCACTACTAACAGCTGAATGTGGTGCCTGGAATTTGAACATATTATTTTCACAATATTTCTGCTCATTTTTTATATATTTTATTCATTTAGCATTATATTTACCATTATGATTATGGGTTATTCTTGTGACACTGCATGTGGAATCTTGCCTGCAAAGTTATAATTTCACTTGGCATTTGTTATTAATATTATGCAGGGGTTGCGCTGCCTTTCAGAGATTTGGTCATCCAACACAAAACTTATATGTATTTTGGGTCAGTGATCTGAAAAATGTGTACAGCATAACCTAGAATTATCGCACAAACAAAGCCAAAATGATGGAGCTCACGATCTATTCATAAATCATAAAGTCAGCACATGGAAATAGGAAAAAGAAAGTCTATCCATGCACGGAAAGTGGAAACGTTCAGTAAATTTGCCATTCACAAGGATTAGGAATCTGAATAGAACGGAACATCGTATGCGGCATCATTTTCCGAAGATGAACTACAGCAGACAATGTCAGGAAACCCGGTTCACATCTTCTGTGGGATGTGGTAACGAGATGAAGTTGAAATCGAGGTTGATGCCATTTTCTCTCATTTGTATTTGGTGTCAAAATCGAGGCCATTTTCTCTCATTTGTATTTGGTGTCAAAGCGCGTTTTGTTTTTGATTTCATACTCATAGTCTTCTAGTTTCTACATTTTAGCAAATTCTGATAGACGCTAACACTACAGTTAGACTAAGCATATAGGGTCATTCCAAATTCCATGTCTGGGGTCGTGTCTACTGTTGATTGACCGGAAATTATTACTGATCAGTTTAGCAAGATCTTTGATTTCCAGCCTGAATAATATGGAGACCAATTCTTCTTCCAGATACAGGTTTGTTAGGATTCTGTTCTTCGGAAAAGTATGGGAATTTTATTCACAGATATGGCACTACTGACTACAAGGCACATAGATCTATACGATTTTAGTGGGAAAGGTGTCACCATACAGACCAGAGTGACGGCAGCTTGTGCGTTTATTTTGTCCAGATTCCGCCCTTCATTGACTGGTCTTGTACTGTTGTAGTGCGTATTGGGAAGGAGTACATACTAGCTACAGCTGACATGACACTGAGTTTGCAAGTAGATCTACTCATCTAGTGTTGAGTGATGCGGCAGCCACCCATGAGCCATAACTTGTTCAATCAGCGTTCAGTCATTTTGCATACAACGACACAGTGGTGTGGCTGAAATGCATACAGCACCCGAAAAATGCAATCTTTACGCAAAATTTTGCAATGAGCGTGACCCCTGATTATGTTTATAATTTTGTATAAATATTAACTAGTGCTACCCGTGCACCAATGTACCAGGGTACCACTACCAGTACCACTATGGCAGTAGTACCAGTACCAGCACTACCATTGTACCACTACCAGCATGTATTTGGGGCAGGAATAGAGTGGTAGTGTGTAGAGTCTCATGTCATGAGTTTAGTCCCCAGCGGGAGAGGATTTTCTTCCCCAGAGTCAGTTCTGTGTGCAGTCTGAATGACTCTTTTTTTAGTATCCATTCCATCCCCCCCCCCCACCCCCCATCCCCCCACACACACCCACACTGTCACCACAGTCCACAGTAGGCTAGCACATACAACTAAAGTAATACTAATAATACTGTCATAGTAATACTAATAGACCCAGTCCACAGTAGCACATAAAACTAAAGTAATACTAATACTGTAATAGTAATACTGTGATAGTAATACTAATACTAGTAATAGACCCAGTCCACAGTAGCACATACAACTAAAGTAATATTAATAATACTGTAATAGTAATACTAATACAGTAATAGACCCAGTCCACAGTAGCACATACAACTAAAGTAATAGTAATACTGTAATACTAATAGTAAAACTAATAGACCCAGTCCACAGTAGCACATAAAACTAAAGTAATACTAGTTAATATTAATAATAATACAGTTGTAGACCCTGGTCATTGTGCCAAAATGTAGATGGCAGGCTGCACAGCTAAACACCATAGCTGTCATTGTCAACCCCTTTGGGGAGTAAAGCTTAGTCCAGAGTTTGTGAACCTGTATTTCCCTTATGCAGGCCAGGGTCTTTTGTTATTTTGCTGGTGGCAGCGGTGTTTTGAATTCCAACTGGCACGTGTGGCAGTGCAAGGAAGAAGCAATGTTGTGTGAAATAGGCACGCACAACTTCAAATCTCACTTCCAGCAAGATTTCATAGCCTATAAAAGTATAACACTTAAAAGGCTAAGTACTGCACTAGGCTAGTCGGTGTGCTTTTGGCAATGGCATGTGTCAGCTGCTCGTTTGACAGTTTTTCAATCTTTTTGCTCAGTTTAACTTTAAAACAACAAAATCTCATGATTTTTTTTTTCCTGTATCCATTTTCCAGCATGGCCACATCCCCCCAAATAATGATTTTTTTAAATTTTTATACTGATAAACCGTATGGGTTGGCAGGTAAGAAACATTATAATTATACACCCTCTCAGTCTCACTCTCAGTGACAGTGTGAACTTATAAATTATACAAGTTTCAAAGCTCTGTTTATGAATAAATAATTATATATTGAAAGCAAGAAAGCTTTTCACAGTTTCAGTGTCAATGAGACTTGGATTTTGACTCAAGACTACACAGAGGACACAGAGCTTATGCTACCAGTACCATTGCTACCCCATCCACTTTATTTAAATTATTATTAATTACAGTGTAATACTAATAGTCTAATACTATTGTAAATTGTATTAGACTGTTTTTATAATATATATATAATGTAGTGTGTGTGTGTGTGTGTGTGTGTGTGTGTGTGTGTGTGTGTGTGTGTGTGTGTGTGTGTGTGTGTGTGTGTGTGTGTGTGCATACATTATTCCTGTTAGTGATTTAGTGATTCCTGTTGCTTGTTTCCTGTGCATACATTATTCCTGTTAGTGATTTAGTACTGGTACTATTTATATTAGTATTACTAGTATTAGTATTAATTAACTAATTAAACTAAACAGTTAAAGTAGCAGGGAAAATACGGTACTTTTGAGTCTTTGTTTGATGTCACTTACTAGTAGTAGTAAGTAGTGTCACATTGTCAGAAGAGGATACTGAATTAAAAACATAAACAGCAAGAAAATAATTCAACAATTCTGGACACTGATTCACTGAATGTGTTATCTGACTGATCTTCAGTCTAGCATGCCAGCATGTGAGTTTACTTGCATACTTTTTGTGTGTTTGCTTGTTTGTTTTGTTTTCATGTTTACCATACAAGATGTGACATTAAGTTGGGTAACCATTCTCAGTGCATCACTGTATGTCATCACTGTTCATCATGCTGTAAAGTAGTGGCATTATTTATAAACGTTTAAAGTAACAGGGAAAATATGAATTTTATTTCACGTGACATCTAACTCTTTTTGTTTATGCTCTACAGACTTCCCAGAAATCACAGAGGATGGACCCGACTACGCCAGAGGAGGCGGGGGCCTGGAATCCTCTGATGATGAGGAGGAAGAGGATGGTGAAGAGGAAGAGATGGGCATCCTGGATCACCACTGGAACGAACCGGACCATGACGCCCCCGAGGCCGTCGACATCACCCACCGCCTGGCGCTGTGCAACATGGACTGGGACCGGATCAAGGCCCGTGATCTCTACGTCCTCTTCAACTCCTTCGTCCCGCAAGGGGGCGCTTTGCAGTCCGTCACCATCTACCCCTCGCAGACCGGCCTGGAGAAAATGGCGGAGGAGGAGAAGCTGGGGCCTCGGGAGTTCCGGGAGGGGGAAGAGGCGGAGGCGGATGACAAGAGCATGGAAGAGCTGAACCGCGCCAGGCTGCGGCAGTACCAGCTCAACAGGCTCAAGTACTACTTCGCCGTCATCGTCTGCGACAGCAAGGAGACCGCCAACAAGATCTACGAAGACTGCGACTCCACGGAGTACGAGAAATCGACCTGTCGGATCGACCTGAGGTTCATCCCGGACGACATGACCTTTGACGAGACTCCCAAGGAAACCTGCACCGGCGTCTCGGACTTGACGAGCTTTCAGCCGTCCTCTTTCACCACAACGGCGTTCTGCCAGGCCAGCGTTCAGGTCACCTGGGACGAGACCGACATTGACCGCCTGAAGAAAACCATGAAAAAATTCACCGAGGAGGACGTTGAGAATGACCAGTTTGATGAGCTGATTGCTTCGTCCGAAGAAGAAGGCAGTGACGAAGCAGCAGAAAGTGGCGATGAGAAGACGGCAGGGAAGGAAACCAAGAAAAAGAAGAAAAAGAACAGGGAAAAGAACAAAATGAAGAAATACAGAAAACTTCTCGGTCTTGAAGCAGATAATAAGTCGAAGAAGAAGATGAAGAAGAAGAAGAAAGCTAAGCCTCCGTTAGCTGAAGAAGATGGAGAAGAAGAAGAAGAAGATGAAGAGATGGAGCTCACTTTGGATCACAGCGTGAACGGTAAGGAAAAGAAAAAGAAAGCGACAAAAAATGTGAAGACGAAAGCCCCCAAAGACTTCTCCTCTGACAGTGACGAAGGAGAGGGGGAGAAAGAAGGAGAGATGCAGTTTACCTGGACGCCATCCATCGACCAACAGACACGGAAAAAGAAAGGCAAAGAGAAACTCACCCCGTGGGAAGAATACCAGCGGAAGAAGAAGGAGAAAAAGAGAGAGAAGAGGCGGGAACGAAAGCGGGAGAAACTGAGGCAGCAGGGCATCGAAGACACGACAGCCCTCGGCTTCGACGACCCCTTCTTCAACGACGATTCCGGCGAAGACGCCAAGAAAAAGAAGGGGAAAAAAGAGAGGAGGAAAAAGAAAGGAGAAGCTGCCGACGACAAGGAGGACGATGAAGAGGCCAGGAAAGAGAAAGCGTCGCTGGGGCTGCTGATGAACGACGACGACAACGATCGCCGCAGCCATTTCAGTCTCTTGAAGATCATGAAGGAAGAGGAGGAGGAGGGGAAGAGGAGGAAGAGGAAAGGGAAGAAGCGCAAGCAGACTGAGACTGCCGACGCGGACACGTTTGAAGTGAGCTTGGACGAGGCCCGGTTCGCAGGCTTGTACACTGACCCCGAGATGCACATTGACCCCAACGCCCCAGAGTTCAGAAAGACCAAGGGCATGGTGACTTTGATGGAAGAGGTTTCCAAAAAACGAAAAACTGCTCGTGACGCTCGATAAAGGAATGTGGGTGGGGGCTTGTGTGTGTGTAGAGAGAGAGAGAGTGTGTGTGTGTGGAGAGAAGGAGAGAGTGTGTGCGGGTGTGGAGAGAGAGAAAGTGTGTGTGGAGAGAGAGAGTGTGTGTGGGTAGGGGGGGGGGGGAGTGGGTGGGGGGGAGAGAAAGTGTGTGTGTGGTGCTTACAAGTTATACAACTATGTGCAGTTATTTGTGCTGCCGAATGATCCTGATTGCAATGATTCTGATAAATATGTCATCATTGTACATTGCTATTGTTGTTACTGTTGATACCAAATACAAAAATTCACTCAGACAAAAGTAATCCCAAATTCAACATCGGAAAGTGAGAAAGTATATAATTATAAACATGTAATTATATATATATATATAAAACAAACAAAATTCTTTTTTTAACTTTTGGAGATTTTAGAGTATGATCAGAAAATGAATAATGGAAAGGTCTGCATCACGGAAGGTTACAAACATGTATACATTCTGCAATTTTCAGTGCAGTTTCTGCTTTCATGTACACTGTTGATTCCTACAGAATCTTTATTGTCAATGAATAACAGAAATTTGCCTTACGACTGCATAAAAGATGCCAATAAAATAACATACAGTATAATATATGAACTAAGTACACATAAAACACAGATTATAATTTATCTTAGAGTCTGGAGGCCACACACACATCCAAGTCAACCCTACCAGTTACATGCATCAACATATGCACTCATTGGTCAAATATTTTCAACAAATTTAGAAAAAGGTACAACTCATAAAATTCAACCCAAACAGACAAAATACCTACAGACGAACATCTGTACTGAGACCAGTATTATCACATAAATAGCATAGCAAACCCTCTAAAAAAAATAGCAAAGTAAAATCACAGGTATACAAAACAGGAACCTAACGTACTAACAGTTTTATTAATTTTAGGTCGAAGTGTAGAAAAAACAAGCAAGTAGCAGTTAATTGTTGAGGCATTATATTTAGATCTGGAAGGCCTTAAACAGAGTAAATCTGACCCGGGAGGGGGGGAGAATAAAAATATATATGGAAAGACAGAAACTAGTCGTCTTACTTCGTAAAGAGCCTATTGGGTGCATCCAAGCAGCTCTAAATGAAGGGAGACGTATATTGAGAAGAAGTGAAAAAAAGTTCCTGTCATTAATTAGCAGTAACTTTTGAATGTTAAGAAAGATTTTGTTGTTGTTTTTGTTTTGTTTTTTGAAATGTTGAATTTAGGAAGTTTGAGAGTACTTTTCAAAGAGAAGTAACTCTGCAAGTACGAATACTCTGCCCTTGACCTATGGATCCATAAAGCATGCATGAGAGTGCTAGATCTAGAAAAAACTGAATGGCCCCAAAGGTGTTCAGGCTTCGAGGCAGCTCAACATAGGCAAAGAGATATAAGCCTCAACGGCAATTACTAGTGCTTGGATCCAATAAATGGGTGCAATTTTCTACGAAGAACTAATTATTAATTTTAGATTGAAGTGTAGAAGAAAAACGAACAAGCAAGTAGTAGTTAATTGTTGAGGTGTTATATTTAGATCTAGAAGACCTTAAACAGAGTAAATCTGACGGGGATTTAATTTTTTAATTGAGAGACAGAAAGTTCGTGCTCCCTTCGTAAAGAGCCTATTAGGGGCATCAGTCAGTCCCCGGCCCCTGAAGCCGAAACTAGCAGTTTTAATACTGAAATAGCCTCTGCCTCTCCCTGGAATTGCTCATCACATGTATAATTTAGAGGCTGTTCTGAATTTGAGGGTGGTACATTATTCTTGTCAAGACTCTGGCGGTCTGTTATTGTGCTTATAAGTTATTTACTGTATTCATGATTTTATACCAGTACATGTCTTGGATCTGAGCCAAAAGCACAGAGAACAGAACTGTTTTGAGAGGATTTAGTTAACTTCGTTTGCTTATTTTATTACCCACCTGAGCAATGTATATGATTATATGCATGCATATTTGTTGACAAGAAAATTGCAGATGTCCCACCTGAGCAATGTATATGATTATATGCATGCATATTTGTTGACAAGAAAATTGCGGATGTCCTCTTTGGACATTGACAGAAACGTGAAAGATCACTTCTGTTTCAGTGTCATTTGTGTGTGTGTGTGTGTGTGTGTGTGTGTGTGTGTGTGTGTGTGTGTGTGTGTGTGTGTGTGTGTGTGTGTGTGTGAATTAAACTCATAAATTTTCAGGCATCAGAATTTCAGTTTGCTATTTGCAAGGTCAGTGTTACAGTGAGGGCTGATAATTATAACATTGTAATAAAAAGGAAAGAAAAATAGAATAGAAAAGAAAAAAGAATAACAATTGACGATTGTGTTTACGATAGCTCTGAACTGGTTACTCTTTTACAACTGTCGTGTGAAAAGACTGGATTGCTCTCAGCGAAAGAGCAAATGTTCAAAGCTTCTGTGAATGTTTGTCACTCCCCCCCCCCCCCCCCCTTTTTTTTTCTTTTTTTTTTTTTCTCTCTCTCTCTAACCATCGAGCCATTCCCGCTCCCCTTGCATTTGAGTCGCCAACCCGCCTGCGCACACCGATCGAAGAAACGGTAGTTTCTCGGAAACCGTGCATTTGCAGAACATAACGAGTCATGCACTGCCGCTGAGCGTAGAGGTCATCTGACTTTCACCGAGTGTCCTCTAGCAGCCTGCCGTAACTGAGAGACAGACGACCGATTTCCGTGGCCGCCTTGGATCAGTGCCTGCTGTTACACTGATGCAGCAAAGCCAGAAAGTGTGCAACACAACTCGAGGTATGCATTTTCCACTTATGATCATAACGTGCTGTTGTTGTTTTTGATGGATCGATGATCGCTTATATGTAGCGCTATTCTCCGCTTTCTCGAGCAGACTCGCTGCGCTCGCAAGTGGTTCTACGGACCATGGGACCGATCGACCATTTTCCATTTTGCTTTACGATAGCTCTGAACTGGTTACTCTTTTACAACTGTCGTGTGAAAAGACTGGATTGCTCTCAGCGAAAGAGCAAATGTTCAAAGCTTCTGTGAATGTTTGTCACTCCTCCGCCCCCCCCCCCCCCCCCCTTTTTTTTCTTTTTTTTTTCTCTCTCTCTCTAACCATCGAGCCATTCCCGCACCCCTTGCATTTGAGTCGCCAACCCGCCTGCGCACACCGATCGAAGAAACGGTAGTTTCTCGGAAACCGTGCATTTGCAGAACATTATGAGTCATGCACTGCCGCTGAGCGTAGAGGTCATCTGACTTTCACCGAGTGTCCTCTAGCAGCCTGCCGTAACTGAGAGACAGACGACCGATTTCCGTGGCCGCCTTGGATCAGTGCCTGCTGTTACACTGATGCAGCAAAGCCAGAAAGTGTGCAACACAACTCGAGGTATGCATTTTCCGCTTATGATCATAACGTGCTGTTGTTGTTTTTGATGGATCGATGATCGCTTATATGTAGCGCTATTCTCCGCTTTCTCGATCAGACTCGCTGCGCTCGCAAGTGGTTCTACGGACCATGGGACCGATCGACCATTTTCCATTTTGCTTTACGATAGCTCTGAACTGGTTACTCTTTTACAACTGTCGTGTGAAAAGACTGGATTGCTCTCAGCGAAAGAGCAAATGTTCAAAGCTTCTGTGAATGTTTGTCACTCCTCCGCCCCCCCCCCCCCCCCTTTTTATTTTTTTATATTTTTTTTCTCTCTCTCTAACCATCGAGCCATTCCCGCACCCCTTGCATTTGAGTCGCCAACCCGCCTGCGCACACCGATCGAAAGAAACGGTAGTTTCTCGGAAACCGTGCATTTGCAGAACATTATGAGTCATGCACTGCCGCTGAGCGTAGCGGTCATCTGACTTTCACCGAGTGTCCTCTAGCAGCCTGCCGTAACTGAGAGACAGACGACCGATTTCCGTGGCCGCCTTGGATCAGTAGTGCCTGCTGTTACACTGATGCAGCAAAGCCAGAAAGTGTGCAACACAACTCGAGGTATGCATTTTCCGCTTATGATCATAACGTGCTGTTGTTGTTTTTGATGGATCGATGATCGCTTATATGTAGCGCTATTCTCCGCTTTCTCGATCAGACTCGCTGCGCTCGCAAGTGGTTCTACGGACCATGGGACCGATCGACCATTTTCCATTTTGCTTTACGTCCACAGAAGCGAGGTGGCTTATTAGGACGGGGAGGAGGGGACGGGGGGGGGGGGGGGGGGGGAGGGAGGGAGGTGGGACGAAGAATGAAGGCTCGACCGTGGATACCGCCCGAAAAAGACCGGAGAGACCGTGGACCGCCGCCAGAAAAATGGAAGTGTTAAGGCGGTGTCCCCTCGCCATTGCCCAGCGACTTGTGCACTGCCCAATGGTCGACTTAGCTCAACTTATCGCCCCTGGCGCCGCTTGGTGGCGCTGGGGGGGTAATTGGGGCTAGCGTCCGATGTAAACAAAGTGGGCATGAAGCGAAGAGCACGATTTTGCACACTTTACGGACCGGTTTTGAAGTCAGCGTGGACAATAACCGCGACTAACGGTTGTTGTTGTGTTTATGGGTGCTCCAGTCGATCGGACACTCGTTCCCAAAAGACACGTTTCGGAGGAAAAAATGGCAGATCGCCGTCAGAAGGTCAAATGTGTGTGTGTGTGCGTGCGTGCGTGCGTGCGTGCGTGCGTGCGTGTGTGTGTGTGTGTGTGTGTGTGTGTGTGTGTGTGCTGTGCGTACGTGCGTGCGTGTGTGTGCGTGTGAACCAGCGGTCCCTTGCACAGAGCACGACGATAAATTCCCGATTCTCCGCGGGTTGTCTCTCTCTCTCTCTCTCTCTCTCTCTCTCTCTCTCTCTCTCTCTCTCTCTCTCTCTCTCTCTCTCTCTCTCTCTCTCTCTCTCTACCTTTGTTTTGTTCTCTTCATTCGCTTTCTTTCTAAGTTCCTCTCTTCTGTTCCCTGTTTTACTCGGACCCTACCCTCCTCCCCACCACCCCACCTTTTGATCGATCCTGTCTAAGTATGAGTGTCTGTGTACGAGTACATTTTGCTTTACGTCCACAGAAGCGAGATGGCTTATTAGGGACGTGGACGGGGGGGGGGGCGAAGGGGACGAAAGAGTGAGGGCTCGACCGCGGATATCGCCCGAAAAAGACCGGAGAGACCGTGGACCGCCGCCAGAACAATGGAAGTGTTAAGGCGGTGTCCTCTCGCCATTGCCCAGCGACTAGTGCACTGCGCAATTACTGTTTCAACTGCCGTGTTTGGGCAGAGTCACAAAGACAATGTTCGTTGCACTGCTGTTGACAAACAACTCGAAGCGAAAGAAGTCCAGCTTTCGCAGCCCAGCTCCACCTCCCCACTCATGATCTCTTCTGGGCTAACTTGAAGGTCCAGCTCCACCTCCCTCCTCTAAGATCTCTTGATATTTTGATCTCGTCATGAGTGACTAGCTTTTTATAGCGCGTTTTTTTGTTGAATATCCACCGAAGTAGTGTACTTACAGCACTGGCATGGCTGGTGCCACATGAAACTGCAGCCGTCTCGGTGCAAGTTCTGTGTACACCATACAACCATGCGACATGCCACATTATTATTGCTGTTGTTACTGTTATTGTTGTTGTTGCTGCTGCTGCTGCTGCTGCTATTTCAGCCTTTTAACCTCAGCTTCTGCTGATTTCAGATCGAGCGTCACCATGGCAACAGCAACAGGAGGAGGAGGAGCACGCTCATCACCAGAATGCATCAGTGAGGACAACGGAAGAGGAACGCTGACGTGTCCTCTGTGTCTGCAGGTCTTCAGCTCACCAAAGTTGCTGCCTTGCTCTCACACATTCTGCCTGAAGTGTCTGGAAGGAGTCATGTCACGAAGACGCTCGCCCTCCCACACTCTCTCTTGTCCTCGGTGCCATCGGGACGTCACCGTCCCTTCCGGAGGCGTGGCCTCCTTTCCGAACAGCATTTCCTACCTCTTCGAGAAGCCCCACGAGGCTCAGGGCGGACACCGACGCCCCGTGCCGGCCCTCAGGCGTCAAAGGCAGCAAGACCAGGCCCTGAACGGCGCACAGAAGGCTCATGAGCTGCCTGAAGATCCAGGTGGCCGTCCTGGACTCCTCGTCTGTAATAAACCTGGTGGTTTCTGTGGACGTGAGGCAGCGTCGAAACTGAGCTGCCCCAACTGCCATTTTCAAGTGTGTTGCAGCTGTGTTCTGAGGCCAAAAGAACGGCAGCGCCCGACGAGCACTGAGCCGGTTGTCTCTGAGGTTCTGTTAACGACGCCGCACCGACACCGCTCCGAGACGAACGAAAAGCAGCTCCTCCGTCTGCAAAAGGCAGTGTCCCACATGACGGAATTTGTGGAGGCTGAGAAGAGAGAGCAGCAAGCCCTGCGGGACAAGAAGGCGGCCGTGGAGAAAGTCATCCGGAACAGGCACGCCACGCTGGTGGCCATGGCTGACAAGTTCCGTGACAAGCTTCTGAACTCTCTGAAGACGGAATGCAGAGAGATGACCCTCGGGGAGGCCAGGGCCCTGGACCACGGGAAGAAGAACCTGAACAAACTGAGCCAGCTGCAGCAGCAACTGGAACAGGCCATGCACAGCGAGGCGTCGGACAGCATGCAGCCACTCTCCGTTGTCCAGGAGATGAAGGAAGGACGCGGAAGCCCTGAAGCAGTCAGCCAGCTAATCCTACCGAAGAGAACCTTTGTCTGCCGGCCTGTTGTACGCTCAGAGCTATCGGACCGGGTTCTCATGCAAAACGTCCAGGATTTCTTTGGCACCGTATCGAAACTCAGGATGGAATGCGCAGACCCTGAGGTAACGGTTACGAGGAAGTTCCGATGCGGGACGGAGCCAGACATTGAAGTTTTCTTTCTGTTTCCAACAGCGAACGATCGGCTGCTGGTGTCGTATGCGCGGCGTGGACTGAGGGAGGATGCTCCCAACATAAAGTGTGACCAAAACGGGAAGCATCAGACAAGAGACAAGACGAGTGGAAGAGTATCCTGGAAGCAGACAAACTGTGGTCAAGTCATTCTTCAAAAGTCCAGAACAGGTTGTGTGCATACCTACGCCAAGTCATCGACGAAGAAACTGTTCATCCTCGAGAACGACTTGTCTGGAAGGGCAGACATCAAAAGAAAGATAGTGAGTTCAGAAGACCCTTTCAAACTAAATCAGATCATGGACTTCCGGATCAAGGTCGGAGTTCATCGTGCTTTCGACGTGGACGCCAGCGAGCAGCTGTTCGTTGTCCTGGAGGAACCTCAGCCCAACAGCAAACAGCGCAAGGTACGACTGTACCGACGAGACAACGAGGACGCCATCGCAACGTACACTCCGCCATCAGCGTCCTGCCAGCCGTCAGACATCTGTTTCTACAGACTGGGCTGTCGGCAGGTGCTGCTGGTGTCGGACGAAGGGAACGACGCTATCCACGTGGTGGACGTGCAGAACGGGGCCTTGACCTTTCTGCGCTACCTTGCCCCGGGTTGTCCGCTCTTGGTGCAGCCCACGGCGCTCAACACGGACATTGAGGGTCGGCTGTGGGTGGCCTGCAGAGGCGGGGACATCCTCACCATGGCTCCCGTCGGTTGAACAGTTAGGAGTTACTGATAATTATATGGTTTTTGTTGTTGTTGTTGGTCTGATTGTATATGGTGTGTGTGTGTGTGTGTGTGTGTGTGTGTGTGTGTGTGTGTGTGTGTGTGTGTGTGTGTGTGTGTGTGTGTGTGTGTGTCTGTCTGTGAGTCTGTTTGTCTGTGTCTGTGAGTGTGGGCATGGATTAAACACACAGCAACCGATCCAAGGGATCGGGACGCATGCGCACTGGAGTGGGCTGAGCTTAGCTAACTAAAAATATAAAGCGCTACATGTGGTTATGAAGAGGAAAAACAGAACAACAACAAAACACAACTTGCAAACGTTCAACAGAATTAATTTCCATCACCTATGACTATGTCAGTCCAAGCTATACTGTCATAATGTATGCTGGAAATATTTTGCCGAATGAAGTTCATTGTGCTGTTGACATTCTCCATTAACATGCCGTATACTTGTAATTACATTTGTTGTAATAAAAATTATGATTGCGGATTAAAAACATTCTGACACCGTCCCCTCAAGGGAACTGGGCTTTCCCACCGTTCGTTTATAGAACTTTTGCCCTCTGCACGACCCAGTAGGAAAGTTCGTTTATGTTGCTAGGGTTTTTGTAACTTTAGAAACGTCCACCTAAACATCACTGCTGAGTGGTGGCGCCGAAATATACCAGCTCCCCCCCACTTTCGGATGGACCATTTCATTATGATTTTATCCTGGGGCCCTGTAGAGGTTTAATTTGAGGGAAAAAACAAACAAACAAACAAAAACACGCCAACACAGCGAAAAAGCAACTTTCATTGGACTGGTCAGAACGTAATTATCTTTGGTGCACCCCTAAGGTTCCCCAAACAAGAACCGTGACACGAGGACTGGCCTACATTCCACTGCACGAGATACGTTTAAAACGCAATTGTTTTCCCTCCACTGCTGAGATGTAGGCACGATGCTATTCCTGGGAAATGGATAGACTGACTGACTTTGTTTGGGCTTGACCGTGAGCACGAAGCAGCGATAAAAGAACTGTTTGAAGCACGTGGATGGGATTACGTTCACGAAATTTCTCTTCCTTTCCTGAATTTCGTCGAGACATTTCTTGCCACATACGATACCACTGTAGTGAGTGTTGAGCCAGAGACTGAAAGGAAGGGTGATAGTTGTGCCAGTGCCATCAAAGTAACTGCAGGTTTTGATGTGAGCCATTCAGGTCAAGGAAACGAGGCCTCTGAACTGGATGGTGACAAAGGGGAATGCGTCTTTTGTTTTGTTCCCTGTGTGTAACCTGTGTTAGGCAGTAGTGGTTGGACCATGGGCAGGATGCTCACAAGAGAAATTCTAGGATCAGGAAGAAACTGTATAGGAAATGTCGGTCCATGATTAACATGCGTGGAACATGGCAGCATCCTTTATATGATCGTAAAAAAGGAGACTGCAATGTGTCGAGACCACATTGATGGAACTGTTGTGCATGTGCTTAGAGAGATCATGCCGGAGTGTGTCCTAAAATTAGTTAAAGGGCTCTATCCCTATCCACCCGACACTCCGTACCTCGCACACAGGTGGTGGTAAAGGTAGGCGACGTTTTCTTTTTCGCTTCTGTTACTGTGTGTCTGCATCTTTCGCGCATACCATGAGCATGCATGTCTTGACGAACACGTGTGTTGCTATTTATACATAACTGACGTGCAGCAGCTCCGCCCTTTTTCTCTTCCATTCAGATCTATTTTCCTTATTTTGCATGTAACACCATTGTCTTGTGGTCTATTCAATACTGTGTTCATTAGATGCGATAGTAAGTTACTTCAGTGTCAAATTTTGGACTCTGTTATGCCCTCTGTCTGAAGATGATCGAGTTAGACGTGGAGCGACGGGACGTTCAGTACCTCTCAAATGTTTGAAACGCACTGGTTGTCTAACGGCTCCGCTCCTTATATACCCCTGTTGCCTCTTTAAGCATTAAGACGACGCTGTGATACACATATAAAAAAAATTAAGTACTGATATTGCATAGTGTTACACATTGTGATGATTTACTTTTGGATGTTTGTGCGAGTTGACACTGTAATTTCCCGTAGTAGAATGAATAGAATATTATGAAACATATATTTACTTTCAATGTGGACATTGTGGTTTGCTGTGACGAGTTGCTTGTGTGTTAGAACATAATGTTTATTTTTTATTCTCATTTGATTGACGCAAGAGAGCGGCATTTTACAGCTCAGTCATTGAAGATGTTGTTTGAGGACCTGTCTTTGTATTATATGAGTATTAAATATTTAAAGATTCCAAAAAAGGTTTGGAAACAGATGATTACGTTTCGGATTTTTTTTTTTTTTTTTTTTTTTGATTTTTTTCCTCGTTTTACTTCTTGGTCTTTTTCAATTCATGATGGACAAGTTTCGGCATGTATATATTTTTAGCGTTGAGCGCGTTATGATTAAATGTATTTCGCACTGGCATAAACCGTCCTCGGCGTAAAAAAAAAAATCAATCGACTTACTTACTTACTCTGTCTACGCCCAGTAATTTATTGGGATTTGTTTCACGAAAACAGGCAGCTTTATGCATACAGAGTCGTAATATAGTGTACTGACAATTATGATTCCCGTGTAATTTGTTGTGATTGGTGTTTTACGAAACCGGCAGTTTGGATGCTTACAAAGGTCTTGGTATTGTAATATAATGTACTGACACAGTTCTCTATCCTGTGTAATTTATTGTGACTGGTGTTTTACGAAACAGGAAAGTAGCTTAACAAATGTTTTGGTGTCGTAATAATTATAATGTACTGACACAAATTCTGAATCTTGTGTAATTTGTTGTGACTGGTGTTTTACGAAACCAGAAATTTAACTGCTTACAATTGTCTTGGTGTGGTAATATAATGTACTGACACAATTTTCTATCCTGTGTGATTTGTTGTGACTTTTTTACGAATCCGGAAATTTGACGGCTTATAAATGCCTTGGTGTCGTAATTCGTAATATAATGTATGTACTGACACAATTCTGATTCTTGTGTAATTTGTTGTGACTAGTGTTTTACGAAATCGGAAATGTAGCTGCTTACAAATGTCTTGGTATCGTAATATAATGTACTGACTCAATTCTGATTCCTTTGTAATTTGTTGTCACTGGTGTTTTACGAAACCGGCTATTTGTTTGCTTATTTTGGTGTAGTAAACTAGTATACTGTACTGACACAATTGTCATTCCTGTGTAATTTGTTGTGACTGCTGATTTATGAAACCGCAAATTTGACTGCTTATCTTTGTGTATATAATGTACTGACACAATTCTCATTCCTGTGTAATTTGTTGTGACTGCTGATTTATGAAACCGCAAATTTGACTGCTTATTTTTGTGTATATAATGTACTGACACAATTCTCATTCCTGTGTAATTTGTTGTGACTGATGATTTATGAAACCGCAAATTTGACTGCTTATCTTAGTGTATATAATGTACTGACACAATTCTCATTCCTGTGTAATTTGTTGTGACTGATGATTTATGAAACCGCAAATTTGACTGCTTTATCTTGGTGTAATATAATGTACTGACACAAGTCTCATTCCTGCGTAATTTGTTGTGACTGGCAGGTGTCAGTTTCGCTGTATTCAAATATTTTTGCAATGTGCACGTAATACAGATATATACTAACTAAAAAGAAAAAAAGAAAGAAAAGAAAAACAATCTGAAACAAAATGACTCATAGCGTTCTAAAACAAAATCCAAACACAAATATGTGCCAGTGATAAGTGTCTTTTCATTTTTTTCATCGTTTTTACCGTTTAGCTGTTGTTTAAGTGCCGTTTTGTGGCTTGACGAAGGGGATTTCCCCGAAAATCTGTATATTGTGTGTCCGTGTCATAATAAATAAGAGTTCTTTTGAAACTTTTCGTATACTAACTCCGTTTTGAAGTCTGTTTATATTCAGTAACTTATTGTGAGTCGTTTTACAAAACCGGGAAATTCGCTGCATACAGACATTTTGGTGTCGTAGCATAGAGGTACTGATCCAATGTTCATTTCTGATTGCTCAGTAGTTTGTTGTGTCAGTACTTACTAAATCCCACAGTTTGGCTGTATACAAATAGTTTGGTGTCAGACATAGATGTACTGATTCGATGTCCATTTCCGTGTGCCGAGTAATGTATCTTGAGAGTTTTACGAATCCAGAGGTTGTCTGCATACATGCACGTAGATCTTTGTGTCAGGTCTTATATAGTTGATAAAGTTGCTCTTTGCTTGGTAGTCAAGCATTTTTGTGACTGAGGGGTGTGTGTGTGTGAGTGTGTGTGCGTGCGTGCGTGTGTGTGTGAGTGTGTGTGTGTGTGTGTGTGTGTGTGTGTGTGTGTGTGTGTGTGTGTGTGTGTGTGTGTGTGTGTGTGAGTGTGTGTGTGTTGAGAAACCATAAATTTGTACGCGCGCGAGTGTGCGTTCGTCCTTCGTCCGTTCGTTCGTTTGTTCGTGCTTGCGTGCGTGCACGCGTGCGTGCGTGTGTGTGTGTGTGTGTGTGTGTGTGTGTGTGTGTGTGTGTGTGAGTGTGTGTGTGTGTGTGTGTGTGTGTGTGTGTGTGTGTGTGTGTGTAACCATAAATGTGTACGCGCGTGCGTGTGTGCGTGTGTGTGTGCGTGCGTGCGTGCGCACGTACGTACGTGCGTGCGTGCGTGCGTGCGTGCGTGCGAGCATTGCGTGTAGACCCACAGGCCCACGCTGCAATCCTCTTTTTCCGGCTCCTTCCTCCAAACTATTCCAACACTGGTTACGCCACTGCAATCTTTATCTCCGAGCAGCTCGCCACCAACGCGGTCAGCGCCCTCCGAAATGTGGGTGGGTGTGGGGGTTACTAACAAGACTGTGGAAGCAACATAGCGTCCGGGGTGGGGGTGGGGGGCGGCGGGGTTACTAACAAGACTGTGGAAGCAACATAGCGTCCAAGCCACACTCCGAGCACTGCTTTCCGGCACCTTCCTCTAAACTCTGCCAGATTTAGTTAGGCCACTGAAGGGGCACTCTTTATCTCCGCGCAGCTGTCCACCGTTGCGGTCAGAGCCCTCCGAAAGGTTCCGGTACTAATATGACTGTAGAAGCAACCTAGCGCCAAAGCACGTACAGAAAACATGAGACGCATCCACCCCGGGTAAAAAAAGAAGAAGAGAAGAGTTGTTTTATTTGAGTTGTTTGTAACAGACTTACTACTGTTTCAGCACCAACAAAAAACTGCTCGTTAGCTGACAGTTTTCTGGACCCTATGGCGTAACTAAATACGGCGGTGGTTGAAGGAAGGATGTCGTAAACCGGTGCTTGGAGTTTGGAGCCGTACCTGATAGGGAGATTATATACCTATCGTTAGACTGCAAAATGACACCTGCATTAAGATGGGCAGCGATGAGAGCCATTTTAATGTTTCAGTAGGAAGTGATGGACAAAGTCACAGGACAGTGTCCACAAACCACAACCTTTTGGAAAAGAAAGGAGAGTCCAAGCGGTATCGAACCGAGGTCCTTCCGGTTACCAGCCTAACGCCTTACCGCTAGGCCAAACCGGCTCACAAATCGCGTGATATATGATGGTTGCTTTTATATAGAGCTATTCTCCACTCGAGAGCAGCCTCACTGCGCTTTTATCGCGTGAGATTCCAAGTGAGTGACTGTAGCTTTTTTCTGTCTTAAAAAAAAAAGAAAAAGTTTAACAGCGTGTCTTTGAAGCGGTGCGCTTACAGAGTTGTTTGGTTGTTCAATGGCAGTACGAGTCACATGAAAAGGCTGCCATCCCGGCGCGTTCTGTGTACGCCATAAAACCATGCACCATGTCACGTCACTTCACGCAAAGGCATACTTAATTATAGACAGGGTGCATACGTGTGTAGCTGTAACCTGCTACCTGCTCTTTTATCAGAATGACAGAGATCTCTTACGTGCTACTGCGCTAACACGGAGAAGAAGAGGGGGAAGGGAAGGGAGGGGACGAGGGGTGGGTGGTGGGGGGGGGGGGGGAAAGGGACGGGGGCAGCTATTAAAATCAGAGGTCACGTTGTGCACGGCTGTAACATGCTGCAATATCAGTTGACAGTACACTGCAAGCACACCGCTAACCCGCCGCCGTGCCTGCCGAGCGTGACCAACGCTCCAACGCCGCAGCTGGGCAAGTGCCATACTATACTCCTCTCTGCTTAATATTAACACACTGCATAATATGTTGCTAACCTATGTGAGATTACTATGCGACCTTTGCATAGTATGAATATCCAAATGCCGTTTTTCAATGCCACGAGACTTTTTGTCTCCATTCAACTGCGATTTTGCCATAGTGTGAATATCCAAATGCTTGTGCTTTTAAAGCCACGAGACGCTTTGTCTCCTTTTAACTGTAAATAGATGTCTGTCCAAACAATGGATTTTTAAACAGTAGCAGGCGCGTCGTTGTCGCCCAGCACATGTCACGCATGTTGAAACTGGAATGGCAACCGACTGCGTCGCTCCCCGGCTGCGTGGCTGGGGAGCAGAATGCCCAAACCGTAACCAGCATTTTAAGGTTTCTTCCTGTAACAAAAGCTGGATGGATTAACAATTTTTAATGTATGCTGCCTTCATTACAGGCCCATTTACAGCTGTGAGCAGGTGGTCGTCGTTTTTTATCCGCAGTAAAATGTACTCCCAACAACAAAATAAGCAGCAAATAATGTAAAAAGTAATCTCTCTCTCTCTCTCTCTCTCTCTCTCTCTCTCTCTCTCTCTCTCTCTCTCTCTCTCTCTCTCTCTCTCCATAACTATCCATTACTCTGTCTCTATCTCTGTCTTTTTCTGTCTGTCTGTCCGTCTGTCTGTCTCTGTTTGTTGCGTACAGCAATTCTCAAAGATTAGGATGGGGCCTGAGAGTGTCATTGTAATTATTTTGTGGTTGATAGATTGTGTGTGTGTGTGTGTGTGTGTGTGTGTGTGTGTGTGTGTGTGTGTGTGTGTGTGTGTGAGAGAGAGAGAGAGAGAGAGAGAGAGAGAGAGAGAGAGAGAGGGAGAGGAAGGGGAGAGAGAGAGAGAGAGAGAGAGAGAGAGAGAGAGAGAGAGAGAGAGAGAGAGAGAGAGAGATATCTTTAAAACAAAACAAAACAAAGAACAGCAGCGACAACCTTTTCCCCTCTTATAAATACAATACTGTACCATTATACAGGTTACTGTGTGAACCTAAATGCATAAAGCAAACAAGATATGGCTTTGGGTGAGGTAATACTGATCAAGTTCTTCCGGGTACTGATCAAGTTCTTCCGGGTACACTGTCGTTATTAGGGCCGGGACAGATAAAGAAGGCAAAGAATATGCAGCCTACGCAGTATACAGGTTCACACGAAGTCCGCTTTTCCTGAAAGAACAAGTTTATCCAGTCATGTGGTGGTGACTCAGAGACGCGTTTGCCTACCCAGGATGACCAGGTAGGTAGGTAGGTAGTGTTGCTTAATGTCCTCGGATGTCGGTTGACATATTAGGGACAAACTGAGACCAATGCTGAAGCATGGTTCAATATAGCTTTACGTCCACGGAAACCAGAAGGCTCGTAAGACGGACAGCCCAGGACGGCCATCTCGACTCTCACACAGGTCCTGGATAATAATGAAGTGGTTATATACTGGGCCTACTAGTTTGTGAGAATTTTGGGGGTAATCCCCTTTTTCAAGCTACAAAACTGCACTTAAACAACAGTTAACATTTTATATGTTCGGATACTGATATAGTTCATTAAAAATCTGAGTAAAAACATATGTAACCGAGTGTATTGTATACATGTTCCGGGCCATGACCCTGTAATATTTTCTTTCTTGTCTATTTCGTTTTTGATTGGGTGGGAGTTTTATGGCCCCAATTATCTAAGGTGTTCAAACCTGTGCGCTGGGCTGGCAGCGTCATCATAGTTCAGGAGCTGTGTGAGAGTCGAGGTGGACGTCCTGGGCTGTCCGTCCTAACGAGCCTTCTGGTTTCCGTGGACGTAAAGATTTATTGAACCGTGCTTCGGCATTGGTCACAACTTGTCCCTAATATGTCAACTTACATCTGAGGACATTAAGCATCAACTCATCATCATCATGGCAGCGTCATAGTTCAGGAGCTGTGTGAGAGTCGAGGTGGACGTCCTGGGCTGTCCGTCCTAACGAGCCTTCTGGTTTCTGTGGACGTAAAGATTTATTGAACCGTGCTTCGGCATTGGTCACAACTTGTCCCTAATATGTCAACTTACATCTGAGGACATTAAACAACACTTCATCCATGGCAGCGTCCCTTTCCCCAGTGTCCCTGCAGAGGCAAGTCGTATGTTTGCTGTTGCGGCCAGTGTTCATGTGTTCATCTCAGGGGAGAGCCTGTAAGTACTTATTTTTCTATGGCTTGCTGTTCCGTTGTTTCTCATTGATGTAAATGATGTATGTTTATAATGTTACCATGTTCACAACGTGCCTTGATTTTGGTTCTTGAACACGTGGGCAATTTCGGTGTCAGATTGCTGCCTGGTTGCAGCCGCTATGGCGTCAGAGTACATTGTTTGTGAGTTCAAATGTTAAGCCTTTTAGTCCATGGGCCGGGTATCCAAACCCTCCCCCCCCCTCCCCCCGGGGGGGATTTTTTGAGACAATGATTTTTGGATAGCTCAGTATGTGTCTTTTCAATATCTGCTTGTCTGCAAGATGAACTACACTGCTTTTAGGGATTATCTGAGATGGTACATAGCAGCTTAATGGCATCTATTAAAATGGGCGTGTCCCCTACAAATCCCAAACAACAGGCAGCTATACCATTCTTTGGACATACAAAAATATTGCACATGCTGGTATCAATGGGTAGCACTGCTCTTGCGGCTGCTGTTGTCTTACCCAGGTATGGCGGCCTGAATTACGCGTGTGGGATTACTGAAGATGAAAAAAGAAAAAATGTCACGTTGCATAATTTTGTACAATGATCGTGTAAAAAATTGAACAAAAGTCCTTCATTTACCACCAAATATATAATTGCGACTGAGAGAGTCACAGAGAATGTTTGATTAACACCTGCATTAATGGATGACGTCACGGAATAGAATATACTCAAGTTCAAAAGTTAAGCAACCTTTTACAAAAATGCACATAACATATTATGTTCGAATCTCATTAAACTACTTCCACAAAACCGCTACAGGTGCTGTCTTAGTCACTGGTCTACCTCCATTTAACCTGAAATCAGTTTTACAGTCCTCTATACCCCATGGAAGATAGGCGAGAAACATGCCCGATGTATGTACGGGGGCGGGGATAGCTCAGTGGTTAGAGCGCCGGACTCGTGATCGAAAGGTCGCGGGTTCGAATCCCTGCAGGAGCGGCGGGAGAATTTTATTCTCCAAGGTCAACTTTCTGTGTTGACTCTTATTTCGGTATCCGTTCCACCCCCGTGTTACTGCAGTATGTAAAAAGTGCAGGTGGCAGGTTACAGCTAAACACGCATACGCCTTACTTATGTGGCTTTGCATGAAGTGACATGGTGCATGGTTGTATGGTGTACACAGAACGTGCCGAGATGGCAGCAGTTTCATGTGGCACCAGCCATGCCAGCGCTGTAAGTACACCACTTCGGTGGATATTCAAAAACGCGTTGTAAAAAGCTATTCACTCATGTAGAATCACATGCGAGCGCAATGAATCTGCTCAAAAGCGGAGAATAGCGCTATATAAAAGCGATCAATAATAATAATGTAAAACTTACCAGCTTTGCCTTTGTTATGTCTCAGTAAAACAGTTTAGGTTTAGGAGCCTGATGCCACCGGATCGCATCTCTGGTTTGGCTTAATTCAGCATGCTGGACAGTTTCATGTATCAGCTTGCAGTCAGCATATTCTTTGATATTATGCCAAGAATATAGACGAACAACTAGGAAATGTCAAAGATATTCACCAGAGTGATTGTCCACACTGTCAATGATTTGACAAATTATTATTGACTTTCTGAAATTGTTATCTGATAAAATACAAAAAACTAAAATAACGCATTACTCTCTTTATTTCTTACTGCTTATCATTATAGCTTGGGTGTATTTTTCCCAGCCAAAGATACCAAAGCCGGTGCCATAGAAGGTTGCCAAACCTGAATGTCCCTTTGAGTGTCACTGAATGCATGTCCAGCTTAGACATATAGGTCAGCCTCAAACCTGAAGCCATCAAGATTCTCAAGCTCTGTGTATTCTTGATAGTTAGCTTCCTTTTGGGGTTGCTCCACCTGGATTTCAACCAGGTCTTGCGGCATGAAAAAACAGTCTGTCCAGTATACCTCCCACTTTTCCATTCACAGTATGCAAGCCTTGGTCATCTGCTCGAGGAATGGTTTTAGTTGCCTTAACTGCGGAATACCAAGAGTGCTTGAAAGCTGGCCCTTTCGATGTGTATTATCAATGCATCTCTGCATGGTTGCATTGTGACTGTTCAACAAGGATGAGGTGTGTTGACACATTTTGTTGACATTTATTACTTACTTACCTCAACAGAGAAGATGCATGGAATGTTCCAGTTTAATTATTTTTCCTTAACGTGGTAATCTCTTTATCTCTAAACGATTCTGCCCATAACATACTAAACGATGTACTGAAAATAATGTTTATATGGTCTTGTTGGAAGCTTGCTCTTCAATGGTTTTAGTGTCTTTGATGGTTTCCTGGTGTCTGTCATCCTCTCGAGTGTAATCTCTCCGACAGGTGGCATGGTAATGAGCTTCTCCTCAGCTGTTTTTGACACACATTTGACTAATGTTTTCAACATGTTGTTTTCTTGTATTCAAGTCTTTTCACAAACAAGATATCTGTCACTGGGCAACAGCTAGCATTGTGGTTGCTGACGGATTTGCTGTTCTCGCTTTTTGGAGGATCATACATCACTCCCTTCCGACGGGTTCTTTTGTTTTAAAATAATTCTGCATTCATTCATAAAGTTGCACAATGTGTGATTCCCATGCAGATTCGGTATATACTCATATATTTCATCCACCATATCAGGATTGGACCATTGCACATGTTTAAGTTATTTAGTTCTTGGATTTATATACCTCATCAACCGCACAAGGTCACTTCAGGACAAATCACAGTCACAGTTTCTTACGAGCAAAAAGCTGGCTCATTGTTCTACACAGAACACAATCAATAGCAAAGATCCCAGCCAAAACAGTCAATAATTAGCACATATCACTATCTACAACTGCAAAAGATACTTCCAGACAGATTCCCTGTAACGCATAATTGACCAGATCACAAGTATGTCTAAATCACCTTTTTGAGGCACAGTAACACACGTTTTGGTGCCTATTTATATTCTGCAGGCACTCAACATGACAATCTGCTTAAATCAATTGACTATGACCAGTGTGACCTATTTTATTTCGCAGGCTAACGCGGGAATTCGCTTCAGCCAAGACTAACGCAATTGAAAAGTATAGAGAGGATTCGTTAAAAAATGAAGGTGAATGGACCGGGGAAGCGGGAATTAGGACAAGGAAGAAATTATGGCAATGACTAAGCATATTTGGCTATATTCTGACCTACTCCGTGCTTTTAAGGGAAAACATTCGTCAGCTCTGGGGTTTTAACAGAGGGGACCTTAATATTTCTGCGTCCGCAGTGCCCAATAACAAGGACACATTTAAGACAAAGAGAAACGGAAAGCTGCAACATATTAAACTGTTCAAACAATAAAACAATATATGGAAATGGCCTTTTTTGTCATAATAAATGAGTTGCTAAGAGACAAGGTCATCGCAATTTGGAATTCCATATAGTGCATTTATTAGAACCAGCACCACAGACAAAAACAGCAACAGCTCACTTGCAGACAACCTGAACTGTGTACTTTGATGGTCAAGGTACCCAGATATTACCATGTGGTAAAATCCCGGGGGGGGGGGGGAGTGGAGGGGGGTATAGGCTGGCTCATGGTCTATTTATGCCACAGGCTGACCAGTGCTTCCAACATGTATGCAGCTAACCTGGTTAGCTGATATGTAGCTAGTATATGTTGCCATTGTTGGATGTTGAGTTTGAGTGATGCTTTGCCGATGCAAAGTTATCCCTCTTAAAGTATGGGTCCTTTGTCACTGCGGCTGTACAGATCTCTGTGCGGCATAACTTATTTGTTTAGTTTCCTACCGATCTATGTTTCTACATGAAATCGGTGGTACATTATGGCTGATACTTTGAAGATGTTGACTTCACAGTTGTCAAGTGTTCATGTTAATAGTTGAATATATGGTTTATTGCATAGGGGTGATTGCATAAACTGTGAGACATGTTATTTCTGTTTTGGTCCGGCTATAGTATGGCCGAGTTTTGACATGCTGTAACGCTTTGAGTAACGAGGCTGGAGCTGGTCATTTATGACTGACTTCCTCCCGCTTACGGCATGGTCCCAAGTGCCACCCGTGTCACTGTCCGTCTCGTTGTGTGCTTAAATAGAACTACTGTAACAATTATCTCACTCTTCCTGTTTATTTAAGAATGAGCTTGGTAATCCGTATTTTTCACTGTTACTTTATTGTATACTATTATATACTGGGAGTTCATGAGTTAATTGACTGGCCGTCTCTTGTATACTCACCGCGACTCTGTGAGATACGGGTTTTAAGTGTAAGTCAAGCACACAATTAATGTGCTTGATTATTAATAATTTTGTCATGTATTATAGTAACCTACAGGTAAACTACATGGTTACTGTATTATTATATAATTGCTGTTGTTTAGACTTTACATTTGCTTTCATGTTCTGTTTTGTTTGCTTGTGTCTTTTCCAATACAGACACTGTTTCCTGGCTGGTTGGTGTGAAAATGAAAAGTTATGTTACAGCAACCTCTGACTTGTGACTCTTCATTCATGCTTCCAACCTGTTTCCCTCATACCCCACACCGCTCCCCTACACATATAATAAATTAAATTTATAGCAGAAAAACAGTCAAAGTGTTACATAACTAAAACAGCAGCAGATGATGAACATATTACTAATATGCCTGACAGAAAGAGATGACAAAGGTGTCACCGATAGGTATGACAGAAAGAGATGACGAATGTGTCACCGATAAGTGTGTCACAAAGAGACGACAAAGGTGTTACCTAAAAGTATCACAGAAATGGATGACGAAGGTGCCACTGATAAATATGACAGAAAGACGTGACGAAAGTGTCACTGATAAGATGACGAAGGTGTCACCGATAAGTATAACAAGATATCTCGAAGGTGTCACGGATAGGTATGACATAATAGATGACGAAGGTTCCATTGATACGTATGACACAAAGAGATGACAAAGTTGTCACCGATAAGTATGAGAGAAAGAGATGACGAAGGTGTCATCAATAAATATGACAGAAAGAGATGACGAAGGTGTCACCGATAAGTATGACACAAAGATATGATAAAGGTGTCACCAGTAAGTATTAAAGAAATGGATGACGAAGGTGCCACTGATAAATATGACACAAAGAGATGACGAAAGTGTCACTGATAAGATGACGAAGGTGTCACCGATAAGTATGACAGAGGATATCTCGAAGGCACACCTTCTCAGTGCAACAGTCAGAGTGTACTCTTTAGTTGCTCCCTGCCGCCTGCCTGATTTGACCTCATTAGCCCTGCTGGGGTCAGTTTCAGGCCAGCGCGGGCTTTCTATGGGCCCGTTGCCTGGCTACAAGACGGTTTCAAAATGGCGGCTGCAGCTTCAAGATTCAATCCCCTTCCTCTTACTTTCACAAAGATTGTGCACCACTCTTCACACCTCAGCATCTTTGGGATGTTATCTCCTGTTTACTCACATGCCAGACTGTCCCCTGGCACCTCTTGGTCAAGTCTGACAGCAGTAATTTATGTTTCGTTAGGTTGTAAACATTGATGGTGCCACAATCAATTCCTCCCTTCCTTTTCATTTGAGGGAAATTATCAGACCTCATAAATCAAGACCAGAGGTTTTCCCAGATGGTGTGTAGTGGTCTCTGCACTCTCCAGGCTGTGTTCGTCACATTGCATGCTGACAAACATGGGAGTAATTAGCTGACAAGTCAGGAGGGGATGTAAATGAGAACCCGGTGTCAGTATCCCTACCACCTGGTCTTGCCCACAGGCAGACACACAACACCTTGTTGTGGAATGGATACCTGTGCTTGGATACCAGTGTTTTTGATAGTACTCGGGCGATGTTTTGGATTCTATTTCAGTTGTTGACAAAACTTTATAGAAGTAAAGTGTAAGGAATATAACAGTACACAATGGGTGTGCTGTAGAGTAGCTGAGTTCTGCTTATCACTGCTGAAGGGTGTGGACTACCAGACCACCATAGCCAAGGTAATTCAATTTACTTTCTGAAACCACTTTGCATGTCTGTCTAGTAGTAGTTGTACTTTACGGTGCCGTTCTTAGTTTGAGTGCAAAAACCTCTGTTTGGTGCTTATTGGTACAAAACATCAGTGTAATAGTAAGTAAAGATTCAACCATGCATGCCCCTTTTGACTCCACTAACAGTTGTTTTTTTCCTTCCAAAACAAATTACACTAAAGTGTCAAAAGTGCTATGTTTGACAGCTGCAGTTTCTACAAAGATATCTCAGTTACTTCTTTAATTGCAATGAAGACGGAAACTCACATATGACCCTGTAACCTCATCCCCCACCGTGTACTGTCAGCCATGCACTGCCACAGGCAACAGAGTCAGACTCCTGCTGACACAGAGCTAAATAGCTATTTATAGCTAGCCGGCCCAGAAAACTAAAGGGCTGCTTGGGAGAAGGTGTGAAGGTGTCAGGGATATGTATGACATTAAGAGATGACGAAGGTGTCACCGATAAGTATGAGAGAAAAGAGATGACAAAGGTGTTACAGATAAGTATAACAGAAAGAGACGACTAAGATGTCACCGATAAATACGACAGAAAGAGAAGACTAAGATGTCACTGATAACTATGACAGAAACTGATATCTAGAGTGTGACATGTGTGACAGAAGCTTATACAAGTGTAACAGAAGCTGAGAGACAGAGTCTGACAAGTGTGACAGACGCTGATAGTCAGTCTGACAAGTGTGACAAAAGCTGTTAGACAGAGTCTGACAAGTGTGACAGAAGCTGAGAGACAGAGTCTGACAAGTGTGACAGACGCTGATAGTCAGTCTGACAAGTGTGACAAAAGCTGTTAGACAGAGTCTGACAAGTGTGACAGAAGCTGAGAGACAGAGTCTGACAAGTGTGACAGAAGCTGATAGAGTCTGACAAGTGTGACAGAAGCTGATAGAGTCTGACAAGTGTGACAGGAGCTGATAGAGTCTGACAAGTGTGACAGGAGCTGATAGAGTCTGACAAGTGTGACAGGAGCTGATAGAGTCTGACAAGTGTGACAGAAGCTGATAGACAGAGTCTGACAAGTGTGACAGCAGCTGATAGAGTCTGACAAGTGTGACAGACACTGATAGAATCTGACAAGCCTGACTGACGCTGATAGTCAAAGTCTGACAAGTGTGACAGCAGCTGACAGAGTCTGACAAGTGTGGCAGAAGCTGATAGAGTCTGACAAGTGTGACAGAAGCTGATAATCTGAGTCTGACAAGTATAACAGAAGCTGAAAGAGTCTGACAAATGTGACAGAAGCTGATTGCATCTGATAGGTGTGACAGCAGCTGGCAGAGTCTGACAAATGTGACAGACACTGATAGTCAGTCTGACAAATATGACAGAAACTGATAATCAGAGTTGGAAAAGTGTTGGAAACAGATAGAGTCTGACAAATGTGACAGAAACTGAGAGAGTCTGACACATGTGGATAGAAGCGGTTATAGTCTGATAAATGTGACAGAAACTGATAGTCAGACTAGTCTGACAAGTGTTACACAAACCGATGTGTGTGTGTGTGTGTGTGTGTGTGTGTGTGTGTGTGTGTGTGTGTGTGTGTGTGTGTGTGTGTGTGTGTGTGCGTCTGTGTGCGTGTGTTTGCGTGTGTGTGTGCGTGTGTGTGTGCGTGTGTGTGCGTGTGTGTGTGTGTGCGTGCGAGAGAGTGTTCAAGAGGTACTTTATTATTTTTAATTTTGTTCTTTGCTGGATATGTGCTCTAATTTGGAGAAATAGCACATAAGGTAATACATTACTATTATTAACTACCGCGCAATATTCAGTGAATAGTTTACATGGATGGTGATGAGGAAAACCCCAGCCCCACCCGCGACACCCTAAATAACACACACACAAAAAAAACACCACCACCAACAACAACAACAACAAACAAAACAAAGCGAGAGAGAGAGAGAGAGAGAGAGAGAGAGAGAGAGAGAGAGAGAGAGAGAGAGATTCAAAGAAAAAATGTTTTGTTAGATGACTTAGTTTATGAATGATTTAAGTTGTATGTATGTCTCTCAATCGCTTCTATCAAAAATCTAAAATGTCATTCAGATGATAACAGGATTTCAGTACGGTTCTTTGGTAAGACTATTAATAAACTATCTTACTCACATATTATTTACTAGTTTTTTAGTTTTTTTAATTAAGTTTTATTATAATTCAGCGGGGTGAAACTGTGTGTTTACTTAGTTCCTTTTTATGTACTTGTTTTAATAGGTATTTGTCAAAGGCATACAGCCCAACAGATCATTTTGTGGATTAATCAAGTGTGGTTGTATTGTATTGTGTTGCATTGTACTGTACTGTATTGCACTCTGTTTGCGTAGTTGGTACGTCCTTTTGACTTCCCTCTCTGTTGGTGCATCGTTTTGACTTCCCTCTCTGTTCTGTCCGCAGAGCAGTCGAGTTTTTCTACAATCACCATGGCCACGGGAGGAGCGCTTCCATCGGCAATCCCCAGTGACGACAGGAGACAATCCCTGATCTGCTCCCTGTGTCTGGAGGTCTTCAGGAACCCGCGCCTGCTGCCGAACTGCCACCACACCTTCTGTCTGGCGTGTCTGGAAGATCTGACGTCTCGCCCACCGCCAAGGCCTACCTACCCTTGCCCACAATGTCGCCGCGAGTTTACCGTCCCCGGGGAGGGCGTGGCCGCCTTTCAGACCAACTTCTATCTCCACCCCGAGGACCTCGACAAGGCGCGGGACGGAGTCCTGTGCCTCGTTCATCCCAAGCAAGACCTGGAGCTGTTCTGCGTCGACTGCCAGCTGCCCGTGTGTCCCAAGTGCGTGCTGGAGAAGCACAGAAGCCACAAGACTCAGAGTTTGGCCGAAGCCGCCAGCGAAGCCAGCGACCAGCTGAGCGGGGACCAGCTCCGCTTGGAAGAGGCAGTCTCCGACCTGATCGAGAAGGTGGAGGCGGTGAAGACGCAACAGCGGGATCTGCTGGGCAAGAAGGCAGCAGTGAGGACCGGCATCGTGAACAAGCACGCTTTGCTGGTGAAAGCGGCGATCGCGTTTCGCGACGGGGCCCTAGCCAGCTTGGGTGAGTGCAGTGAGAGGCTGGAGGCAGGACTCGCGAAGGAGCTGGACCTGCAGCAGAGACGGCTGGAAAGGGTGTGTCAGCTGCAGGAAGACGTGGAAGAAGCTGTGAAGAGCGGGGCTAACAAGTCCAAACTGGTCCTGCTCGCCAAGGAGATGAGGTCAGGACGCGGCAGTCCCGAGTCACTGGCCAAGCTGGCTGCCTACGAACAAAAAAGCGACGTGTGCTCCTTGAAGCTGTGGTCTGATTTCCCGCAATCTCACTTCAGGCAGTTCCTCAACACCGTGTCCAAATTCAGCACGGGCGTGGACGAGCTCACCGCGGACAGCAACGCCAGCGTTCAAAAAGGCGACCAGACCGCCGACGCGGAGCTGGCTCCACAAAAAGTGATCGTGGAGAAGCAGTTCGCGTGTGGCAAAGACAGGAAAGACGGCGACACTGAAATCTTCTTTCTGTGTCCCTTGGATGACGGCAACGTCTTGGTGTCGTACGCGCAGGTTGGTTCCAACAAGAACGCCCCGAGTGAGACGTTCGACAAGACTGGGAAGAGGGTTCTTACTCTCGAGAAGATAGCCGGCAAGGTGTCCTTCGTAAGTATCGGGGACGGGCTCTTCCGGCATCTCCTCCCCGTGGACGGTTTCCCGAGGCTGCTCTGCAAATTCCGGGCAAACCAGATATATTTCAAGTTGGACAGCAGCAGCGTCGACGGAAAAGCCACCATCATGAAGGTCAAAGTGACCTCGAAATCCCCATTCAAGGCGGAGCTGAAGACGGAATTCAGCCTCAAGCTGGGCGGTCTCCGTGCTCGAGCATTCGATGTGAACGACAGCGAGCAGCTGTTCGCTGTTGTGGAAGAATCAGAGGATTCGGAAGTGCAGCGAAAAGTGAGGCTGTTCCGGCGGCCCGAGGAAGATGCCGTCGCCACGTACGCTTCGCCGTTAGCGGCATTCCAGCCGTCAGACGTCTGCTTCTTCAGGATGGGCGGTCA
>OY757552.1:6834445-6836845 GCA_963584105.1 Alviniconcha strummeri
TTGTTCGTCAACAGCGGTGCAACGGACATTGTCTTAGTGACTCTGTCCAGCACAGCAGTTGAAAGAGCAATTGCGCGGTGCACAAGTCGCTGGGCAATGGCGAGGGGACACCGCCTTAACACTTCCATTGTTCTGGCGGCGGTCTACGGTCTCTCTGGTCTTTTTCGGGCGGTTTCCGCGGTCGAGCCAATCACCCTGTCCCCTTTCCCACTCTGTCCCCGTCCCTAATAGGTCATCCCAATTCCGTGGACGTAAAGCAACATAAAAGCAAAAATGTGCATCTTAATGCAGAAGTCATTCCGGTGGTGACAGTGTAGCGATCGGTATATAATCGCCCTCTCCCCCGACCTCCATACCCCCTTCTGCCCCTTCTCCCCGTCCCTAATAAGCCGTACGGTTTCTGTGGACGTTAAGCACCATGTTTACTTACAAAAACATAAACCACGACCGTTCGTCCCAATCACTATAATATGCCGGCGAATCGCTGGTCCGTGACAGACACGCTTGAATGATTGTCACTAAGTAAACTGTTACCTCCCAGGTGCTGATCAAGTATCAGCCAATCGGTAATGGAACGTGGCGATCGGCTGATTGTGAAGAAGGTGTCGCTCGCGCACAGGCACATGAACAAAATAATCAATCAAAGGATAGCCTCGCTATTATAGCTATGAGTAATAATTGTGTGGAGTACAGTTTTTTTGTTTTGTTTTTTTGTTTGTTTTTGTTTTGTTTTTACACTGGCTATATAGACTCTCTTGTCGGTTAATAAAGCCCATTTTTAACTGGACGAATGTTTGTTCGCCAAACGGCATACTTCAGACATTTCGACGAACTATGATTCGATTCTCAATTGAACTTTTAGTTCGCCGAACATGGTTCGGACAGTTTGACGAACTATACTTCGTTCTTAACTGGCTTATAACACTCAATTTAAAAACGCAAAATACTCAGTCAAACAACACCACCACCACCACCACCAACAACAACAACAAAATGAAACAATATGAAACACTCAATCGAAAACCACAAATACTTAATCGAAAAACACAAAACACTCAATCGAAAAAGACAAAACACTCGATCGAAACACTATCATCGCACGTGCCTGTTTGCCAGCCTGTAATCACGGTCCTCTGTTGGAGTTAATGGCCGTCTTTACAAAGAGAACATGTTGTCTACAATAGCAATTCTGACTGACTCCGTCTCTCTGTCTCTCTGTGTCTCCGTCTCTGTCTGTCTCTCTGTGTCTCCGTCTCTGTCTGTCTCTCTGTCTGTCTGTTTGTCTGTCTGTCTGTGTGCGCGCACGCGTGTGTACGATCGGGTGTGTACGTTGTGTATGTATGGTATGTGTGTGTGCGCGCGCGCGCGCCCGCACACACACACACACTAACACACACACACACACACACACACACACACACACACACTAACACACACTAACACACACACACACACATACAAAAAACAAACAAACAAAAAAACAAAAAAACGCACACACACAAAAACGCATGCACACATACAAACACGGTCACACATACAAACACGGTCACACGCATGCACGCATGCACGCAACCACACACACACACACACACACACACACACACACACACACACACACACACACACACACACACACACACACACACACACACACACTCACAAACGCACGAACACATACAAACACGGTCACACACACACACACACACACACACACACACACACACACACACACACACACACACACACACACACACACACACACACACACACACACGGTCACACACACACACACGCACACACGCCAAGAAAAAAGAAAAGAAAAAACACATAACTTAACGGGGGCCAATGAGCAAAACAAAACAAAAACAAAAAACTTAAAAAATGAAATAAAAATGGCTATCGCTGTCTGTCACAACACCTCAAACCATTCGAGACTGACGCTGCTCACCCACGAACAAGTACCCTCAGGGAACGTATACCTACGTACGTAACCTAATCCTGATGTGGTACGCGGGAAAGCGAAGCACAGCGACTCACAGCACGCACATGGTGTACGCGAGTGCAGTGCTAGTACGCTATGAAAGGGGGCGGGATCTAGCCTTGTGCATCGTGAGACACGCAATCTGGCGCAAACGATAATAGGGATATACGTACGGACCGATAGTCAGTAACCAGTCAGCTCTGCATTTTGCGCACCTTGCATACGGCTGGTCGTTTCGCCATTTTCAAAAGCAGTATTGTGAACATTTGGCCTTTTTTTTTTTTTTTTTCGACTCTCACCTCCGGCCAATTCTTTGTGGATATTTTATTTTTTATTTTCGGTATAATTAACGCATTCCTTATGCTGTTCTTCGCACACTGTCGGTTTGACACACAAGCCTTCTGTTCGGCGAGTCCATT
>OY757552.1:6837045-6839545 GCA_963584105.1 Alviniconcha strummeri
TTGTTGTTGTTTTGGTGTGTGTGTGTGTGTGTGTGTGTGTGTGTGTGTGTGTGTGTGTGTGTGTGTGTGTGTGTGTGTGTGTGTGTGTGTGCGCGCGTACGTGCGCGCGCGCGTGCGTGCGTGCGTGCGTGCGTGCGTGCGTGCGTGCGTGTGTGTGTGTGTGTTGTTGTTGTTGTTGTTTTTGTTGTTGTTGTTGTTTGTCGCAAATAGTAAACCTTCATTCAGTCTGGTTTACAGACCACCAACAGATCTGCAAAAGCATAATTTTATTTGATTATACGGCAGAGTTACAAGACACTTCCAGCACAAACACGTAGCTGCTTGGAAACCCTTTAAGAAAAGAAAATTACTATCATGATGTTCATGCCCACAAATGTGCTCAGAACCGTACGACTTCAAGTCTTTAACGCTGCCTGGGTTCTCGCGCCTGCTGACACTGAATTACGAAAGGTTAGAGAGATCCAAACAAACACTGAGCTAAACTGAGCTGAGATTCCAAAGTCGACGTCATCGTCGTAACGTGATGAGTGCATTTTCTGCCTTATCTCCCTTCAGTGCACAGGCGAATGACCTGTTTCGTTTTTGTCACAAGGTCACTGCTTAGTCTAGTGCTCATTTCTGATCTACTCCTACGTGGCTGAGAACGCTATTTTGCCACGGTGTGTCAGAACGTCAGTGGATACTGAACGGAAAGGAAAAAAAAAATAGAAGAAAAAAAAAATACAGTGCAAACATATTTGATCGTCTCTGTTGAGAATCTTGCCTTCTCAGTACTGGTAACGTGGTAATAAAAGTGAGCTTGTACATTTTTACGGGGTATAGCGCTATATGAGAGTTGTTGTTGTTATTATTATGATGTCCAGTGTTGTTTCTCAATGTCAATGTCCTTCCTCTCATGTGGAAGACATAGCCCATTCAAAGGCAAAGAAACAGGCCAAGGCACAGTCAAGAAATTACTGATATACACGTCAGGCGCACGCACGCACGCACGCACGCACGCACGCACGCACGCACGCACGCACGCACGCACGCACGCACGCACGCACGCACGCACACACACACACACACACACACACACACACACACACACACACACACACGCACACACTATTGTAGTGTTGTCGAACACAAGGTAACCCGGACTCAAGTTTATAAGCGTTGTTTGTTGATGTTTCTCGTTAGGCAGCCGTTTTCCAAGTCCCCGCTCATTGGTCAGTTCACCAATGACTCAGGTCTAGGCTTATGCATATTAAATGTCCCACGAACATATTAATACATTACACTACATCCCCCCTTACTGAGATATGACGAAAGTTAAAACTAAAAACAATTAATAGTTTGAAACCGAACGCGACCACCGCGTTGAAATGAAGTGTAGTTTGTAATAAGGTCAAGACATTTGCCCTTTCGCGATAGGTAGGTAGGTAAGTAGGTAGTGTTGCTTAATGTCCTTAGATGTCAGTTGACATATTGGGGACAAGCTGAGACCAATGCCGAAGTATGGTTCAATATAGCTTTACGTCCACGGAAACCAGAAGGCTCGTTTAGGACGGGCCAGCCCAGGACGGCCACCTCGACTCTCACACAGCTCCTAAACTATTGCCCTTTTTTGCGATAATAGTCCCCGGTGCTTGTATAGGCTTCAAAGATTAAGTCTTTGGGGTATCTTGAGGCGGCGCCCAGAACGGGTGTAGACCGTTTGCTCGTTGAGCACATCCAACATTTGCCACCTGGGGCTGGACATCTGGCTGAACATCAGGCTGGTCGTCACACTGATCTAGATGTTTGCTGTGAACGACTGACTCGGTATGGTGGTGGATGTTCGTTTGGGGTATCCCATTGCTCTTCGTCAGACACACGCATGCTCAAAATCCAACGCTTCAACCGCAAAACCCGTGGCTTTCGCACTTTCTCACACTTTTGGTAGTTCAGAAGAGCGACGTAGGGATCGTCGGCTTTCTTCAGCAGCTTCTTCACCGTCTGCACGGCACGCTCAGCTTCACCGTTTCCCTGGGGATGCAGTGGGACTGCTGGTAAGATGGGTTGAAACCGTAAGTTTCTGAGACACTTATGAAGACTCTGGAGTTGAACTGTGGGCCATTATCTGAAACGATGACCTCTGGTATTGCCTGGCGGGCGAAGATAGCCTTCACATGTTCGACCAAGCTGATGAAGTAGTCTGCGTCAGCTGTGCTCTGGTATTGCCTGGCGGGCGAAGATAGCCTTCACATGTTCGACCACAGCTGATGAAGTAGTCTGCGTCAGCTGTGCCATCTCTACCCATCGGGAAAAGTAATCTACAACCAGTAGGTACTGGTGACCTTTCCACTCAAAAAGATCCATTCCAATTGCGCTGCCAAGGGTAGTCCGGTGTCTTTGTAGGCTGCAGAGGCTCTGGATGCAGTACCCTCTCCTTCTCCCAGACAGAGCAGTTTGAAATTTTTGCTTCTCTCTGTTTTGAGAGTCCCGGCCACCAGACACTGTTCTTGGCCAATGCCCT
>OY757552.1:6847045-6857045 GCA_963584105.1 Alviniconcha strummeri
TCGACCGTACGTTAAAGCTAGCAAGACCTGCTGAAGACGGGCGACTCATCTGCGGTCACGTCCGATTTGCCGGCAACGCCGGCAATTTCCCGGATACTCAGAGACGCCACACGACAGCTCACGGAAAAACCTTGCTCAACTTTCTGCAGACCTTCGACCCGGCCAGCTCCAAGTACAACGCCAGCAGAGCTGCGGACGTCTTCGGGACGTCGGCAGCAGCGAAGGCATCCAACGTGCGTTTCTTCGTCACGTCAGATTCCACTAGGTTTCTCGACCAAGCTGAGGACGTCTTCGGTGACAGGTTCGTCAGGACGGAGGGGACGGTCGTGCACATGGACCGGCCGAATCAGATCGAAAAAGCAGGCTGCGATAGCTTCACCAAAGTGCTCGTCGACCAGCATCTCCTGTCCACCTGTGACGTGTTGGTGGTCAGCAAGAGCAACCTTTCCGGTCAAGCGGCTTACCTGAGGGGCACTGACCGAGGCCTGTACTGTCTGTTTATGAACGGCCAGCTGGAGAAGTGTTCTGCGGGCAAGCTTAGGGAGCTGTATATGCAAAATGTTTAACCCCATTCACTGCCATGATGGCGCTTCAAAACGACCAATAAAAGTGTGCGAAATGATCTGAAAACGTTAAACCTTTTTTTTTCTTCTTTTGGCATTGGCATGTGAAATGATTTTCATCAACGCGTAGCACTGAAAGAGGATGTGTTATAGAACTGTTTTTGAGTGGCGTCCGTGGCATCTGTCAGCCCGGAAATGTTACAGGCTGGGGTAGTGAAGGGGTTAATAGGGGGGTGGGGGAGGAGGGGGGGGGATACTTAAAGGGGATTCCCCAAAAGAAGGAGCTGATGTGACATTATGGTGTGTGTGTGTGTGTGTGTGTGTGTGTGTGTGTGTGTGTGTGTGTGTGTGTGTGTTGTGTGTGTGTGTGTGTGTGTGTGTGTGTGTGTGTATCAGTGTGTGTGTGTGTGTGTGTGTGTGTGTGTGTGTGTGTGTGTGTGTGTGTGTGTGTGTGTGTGTGTGTGTGTGTGCGTGCGTGTGTTGCGTGCGTGTGTGAGTGTGTGTTATATCTTGTTGTTTACTTGCATGCAAATATTAGGTATGGTATTTCAGGTCTTCGTTGTCCCGTGTTGTAGATTTGACGCCAGTCGAGCACAGTAGTTATAGGTCGCTCTCTCTACCCCTCTGCTCGTCTAGTCTGCTCTCTCCCTGTCTCTCCCCCCCCCCCCCCTTCTCTCTGTGTGCCTCTCTCCCCATCCGTCTCTCTGCCGCCCCCCTCCCACCCCCCACACACTCTCCCCGTCTGTCTCTATTTCTCCTTCTGCCTGTCTCTACCCTTTCTTTCTGTGTTTGCTTCTCTGCACCCTCTCCCCTTTCCCCGTGGAGTCAATTTCTAAATAAATGTGTGCGTCTCAGAGTATGTGCGAGTGTGTGTGTGCTAAAGGGTTAACTGACGGGAATAAAAGTGGATATTGCCTACGTTACTTTTTTGTTTAACTGTGCGTGCTTTCGCACATTCTACCGACTTTTAAAGAATCTCTCAGTCTGTGTGTGTGTGTGTGTGTTTGTGTGTGTGTGTGTGTTTCTGTGTGTTGTGTGTCTGTGTGTGTTGTGTGTGTGTGTGTGTGTGTGTGTGTGCGTGCATAATTTGCGATATACCTAAATAATCTTTTAATATACAGGATTTTCATGCTTTGTTGTGTTTACTGCTGCCAAATAAATTTTCTGATGGCGACAACAAAGTTGTATTGTAATTATATTTATAATCCAAGCTTTTATGACACAAAACCACAAAGCATTCATTTAATCATGAAGAAATTTATTATCACTCAAAAATGCAAAAGCTCAGTGGACTCGCATTCGAAATAGGACCTGTTTTTCAAACTCACCGAAAGTGACCCTTAAAATGCTCAAGGCACCAAAACTGATACAAACCTGTAAAAAAAAAAAGTATGCAGAGTATCAATCCATTAGCAAACATAGTTTCCTCTCATAAAAGAAAGTTAGATAAAATACCAACATTTCACCTCGGATAAAGAAGTCAGATAAAATACTGTTTCATCTCAGATAAGAAAGTCAGTGAAAATATCAACCTTTGATTTCTGCTGAGGTAGCCAAAGAGTCAATAATCTCCTTTCAACATACGTTAAAGTTATTCAGACAAGATTATGCGCACGATGACAAGCTCTTCAAACAGTTTGAACTTGACTGATAAAACCTTGCCAAAAAAAACACCAGTCTTAGTTTCCTCTTTCCATCAATATTGTGACTATGCCAGAAATCTGATCACACTGTTCTGGGTCACCAAAATTGTTACAAAAGTGAAAACCTTCACAGATTTGGTTATCATTAGACAGAGGCTGTAAGATCTCACTTCAAAGTTTGCACTCTCTGGAATACCAGCTAGTGCTACAGATTCAGGCAGTCCAAAAATGCATCAATTTAAACATTTCACACGCCAAAGTCAAGGGAAAAAAGAAAGAAAAAAAGAAATCATCACAAAGACTCCCATTTTTTTTTTCATGCAAAACAAAAACCAATTATTCAGACTCATTTTGTTCCTTTCACGCAAGACAAAACCTGCTGACATATTTCTCATCTTTTTATTTCAGCGCTTTAATGATCATTGTCTTCAGAGTGTTTGTGGTGTGACCTGGAGATGGAGAGAAAGTTAATCCTGTTTGATGAGATGGGCGTTAAAAGTGTACCAGACTGTGGTTACAGTGGCAGATGCTACAAGATGCTACTGGCATCAATAAAGTTAGAGTTACAAAGGTTAAAAAAAAAAGACACCCAAAAGACTGCTTTTATTTCATACTGGGCATGTGCTCGTTGTATGCAGAATTTTCTCTCTCAAAAAATACATACACATGTATATTTTTCTTCTCACATTCTTTGATATACATACATGTACGGACAAAGGGTTTTTCCATTTGTGTGTGTTGTTTTCGAGGCCTTGAACAGCACATTTCCAGGTCATAATCCCACACTCGTCAGACACGCAGCCCCACCAGTTTTTCATGCCACCACAAAGATACACATCCTTCAGCATCATTCTTCTCAATTCATTCAGATGCATATGTATATTATGTACAGGCCATACACAGATGTGGGTGGTTTAGCTTCCTAAGAATCCATGCGGACTGTTGTTATCGTCAGCCTTGCTCTCCAGAGAAAACGGTGGAATCTTGCAGTCGAAGCTTGACCCATCCCGTCGCTCCATCTTGTACGTGCCCCTGTGAGCGGAGAGAAACAGAACAATGCTTTATTGCTGTTGTTGTTGTTGATCAGTTTTATATAGCACTATTCTCCGCTCTCGAGCAGACTCAGTGCGCTCGCATGTGATTCTACATGAGTGACTAGTTTTACAGTGTTAGAGCACGTTTTTTGAATATCCGCCGAAGTGGTGTACTTACAACACTGCCATGGCTGGTGTCACATGAAACTGCTGCCATTTTGGTGCATCCTGTGTACACCATGCAACTATGCTCCATGTCACTTCATGCAAAGCCACATACGTCGTGTGCATGCGTGTTTAGCCGTAACCTGCCTCCCAAGCTTCTGGTAGAATGACCAGGATCTTTAATTAGCTACTGGGGTAACGCAGGGGCGGAAAGGATACCGAAATAAGAATCAGCACAAAAAGTTGACCCTGGAGAAGAAATTCTCCTGCTGCTCCTGCTGGGACTCGAACCCGGGACCTTTCATTCACAAGTCTGATGCTCTAACCGCTGAGCTATCCCCACTCACCATTCTGGTTGTGTGTTTGAACGACTAGCTTAACAGATAGTTAGAACCTGGATTTTAACATCCCGCCAACCGCACAGTGTCACCCGAGGACAAAACTTCTTAGGAGAAAACAGTAAAAAGTAGGTGAATACATGCACAGTCTCACTCACAATGGTGCTCATCTCAATCACACTAATGCTGTCACAGGTACAATTTTAGTAAAAACAACATGAAGAACACACATACACATGCATGCACCTGTGCGTGTGCACACACACACACACACACACACACACATGCCTATACACACATATACATGCTTGCACGCGCACACACCACAGTACATTTTTAGTCTTCTTCACATTGGATCATAAATATGCTGCTTGTGAGGCAGGGATGAGTATGTGTGCATGTGTGTGTGCACATATGTGTGTGTGTGTGTGTGTGTGTGTGCACATAATATGTGTGTGCATGCGTGCGTGCATGCGTGTGTGTGTGTGTGTGCGTGCGTGTTGCTGGCATGAGTATGTGTGTGCGCACACGCATGTGTGGTGTGTGTGAGGCAGAAATGAGTGTGTGTGTGCACGCGTGCATATGTGTGTGGTGTGTGCGTGTGTGATGCGGGCATGAGTGAGTATGTGTGTGTGTGAGGCAGGCATGACTGAGTGCATGTGTGTGTGTGTGCATGTGTGTGTGTGTGTGTGCATGTGTGTGTGTGTGTGTGTGTGCGTGTGAGGCATGAGTGTGTGTGTGTGTGTGAGGCATGAGTGTGTGTGTGTGTGTGTGTGTGTGAGTGCGTGCACGCATGCACTTTTGTGTATGTGTACATGTTTATGTGTGTGTATGTGTACATGTTTTTCTGACTGCATTTAACAACTGCGTGGGGTCTTCAACTGATACCGACCACATGTGTCCACTGGGGGCCTGCAGAGAAACATGGCTGCTGTACTGGAAGGCGGGCTGCTCGCTGTTCAGTATGGGCTCCTGATGATGGAGGGGAGATGGACAGAAAATAAAATCATAATAAATCTGAAGCATAATAAACAAATCCTAAACAAAATTGTAAAAATCTGAGGATGTACCTCTGGTGGAGTTTATGTAACTGGTGTTTACACACATGCCAGGTGAGAGTTACTGTTGGCGACTCAGGTCTTTGTTGTTGTGCTTGTGTGTGGCATTCTCGAGCGCTAATTAACTCCCCTGTGTGCCGATTTCATAATAATTAAAGTATTTATAAAACGCAAAATCCTGTCTGTAGAGACTATTGTAAGCACGTACACCCCCCCCCCCCCCAACACACCCACACACCCCACACACACATACACACACACACACCACACCCGCACACACACACACACCCCACCCGCATACACACACACACACACCCCACCCGCACATACACACACACAAGCACACTGACTATACAAAACTTAATTTACACACAACTTAAAATGGGCAGCAAACAGAGACTAGGGATGGACGAAGCAATGGATGAAGACAGAAGCATGGAAAGGAAAACCTGACAGGTCTATAGTTTTGGAAAAAGAAAAGGTGGCACTGACTGACTACATGTACCACCCTCCACCCCAACCCCAGTGATTGCGTTAGACATTTTGAAAACTGGTGTGACATATATAAGGTGGAAAAACTGGTTTGTGGAAGCCAGTCTGATAACTGGTGCAAATTGTAACAGGTCACGTACATGGCCGTCCATACTACTTCTAGGGTTCTGCTAGCAAACACCTAGCTCCCTTCCACATCTACAAAACACACACACACACACACAAACACACACACAAACATGTATGCATGCATGCACACACACGTGTACACACACATTCTCTCTGCACTGCATGTTTCAGTTGTGTGTGTTTTTTTAATATATATTTCTTTTTTTAGAAGCAGTCAAACAAAATAAGTCCATATGTCTGACCGATTGCTGATTTTTCTGTCTGGTATATATACATATATATAATATGCTGATCTTAACCGGCAAAATACTGAAAATCACCAGCTGATTCCTGCAATGCCCCATGCAAAAGTCACAAATCTGCATGCTGTGTTATGTTAAATAAGTGTTCTTTTCTAACCTTTCACATGGCATGTGTTTGGAGTTTTGTTTCAGAATGCTTAGCACTGATAGCAGTCACCTGTTTCTTTTTTGTTCTTTCTGAGCCCCAAAAAAACAATGGCATAGGCAGTTATGGTGGAGGAGGGGTGACAGAAACAGATGGTGGGAGGAGGGGTGACAGCAACCGAGGGTTGGAGGAGGGGTGACAGAAACCGAGGGTGGGAGAAGGTGTGACAGAAACCGAGGGTGGGGGTGTGCACCCACCACACACACACATTACCTGTCCAACAACACCTCTGCCCCTGACAGTTTCCAGGGTTCCAGACAAACTGAAGATTCTCCAGTGACGCTCTCTCAGCTGCACCGTTTCTTCCCCAACGTTTTCCAGTCGGACACAGTAACGCCACTGTATGCAGTAACGAAAAAGGCTGTACATGTTATCTGTAAAAATGTTGACAGTTATCAACTAGTAGCTTTTGCCTGAAGTTCTTTATATTCATGTGAACAGTGGTAATTGTTTTCAGAGCATAGGCTTGCTAACACACACACACACGCACACACACACACACACACACACACACACACACACACACACACACACACACACACACACACATACTTTCTCTCTCTCTCTCACAAAGACAACAACAAGAAGGTGAACAAGCAAACTGAACCCAAACACACTGAAAGTAGATTCAAAGAATGACACCAACCACAATCACACTAAGTTTACATTCTTCTTCCCCATTTTAACAATCAATTATTTTGAGTAAGACCACTTAAAATACATTTCAAAATTAACAAAACACCTTACTGACATGAACAAAGGAATATCTCAAACTAAATATTTAACAGAAAAGATGTGCACATACCTCCTCTGCTAAATTCTACTCTGGGAACTCAATGTTGCCAATGAGACTTTAAAAGGCATATGAAGTAGTGTGTAAACATTTGCTCTTTTCGGTGCAATGTGACAATAATGGCACAAAATCCTATCCACTCACCCAAAAAACATTTGTTTGCTGTGCTTCCTGCAACAACAAGGAACAAAAGGAGACTGATATAAACTCGGCAGAAGTTGCAACTTGTACTGTAACATACCCACATACCCCATGCATTATTTCCTTTTAACTTACCCTTGTACCCCTTGCAGTGGTTCCCCTTTAACTCACTCCTGTACCTCATACAAAAGTTCCCCTTTAATGTACCCTTGTACCCCATGCAGTGGTTCCCCTTTAACATACCATTTTACCCAATGCAGAGGTTCCCCTTTAATTTACCCCCGTACCCAATGCAAATGTCTCCTTTAACTTACCCATGTACCCCATGCAGAGGTTCCCCTTTAAATTACCCTTGTACCCAATGCAAAGGTTCCCCTTTAACTTACTCCTGTACCCCATGCAGTGGTTCCCCTTTAACCTACCCATGTACCTATGCAAAAATTCCCCTTTAACTTACCCTGGTACCCCACGCAAAGGTTCCCCTTTAACATGCCATTTTACCAAATGCAGACATTCCCCTTTAATTTACCCCTGTACCCAATGAAAATGTTCCCCTTTAACTTAAACCCTTCTCCCCCACGGAGAGGTTCCCCTTTAACTTACCCTTATACCCAATGCAGCACTTCCCCTTTAGCTTACCCCTTTACCCCATGCACTGGTTCCCCCTCTAAACTACCCTTGCACCCAATGCAGTGGTTCCCCTATACCTTACCCCTGTACCCCATGCAGCGGTTCCCCTTGAACCCACCTACGTACCCCATGCAAAAATGTTCCCCTTGTACCAGGGAGAGAGCAGAGGGACCAGGGAGAGAGCAGCAAACACACTTACCCGGCACCCCATGTAGAAGGGAATGACGGTGACCCGGATGTTCTCGGTGGTTTCCCGGTGGACGTCGGACAGCTGCAACCAGGGGTGGTTCTTCTCCTGCCAAGCTCTCAGTGTCTCCCTCGCCATGAAGGGCGGGCCTGCAACAAATGAAGACTTTTCTCTTTTCTCCCTCTCTCTCTCTCTCTCTCGGAGACCAAGGGGCAGTCTGCACAGGGAGGTGTCAGAGCTTCATCCTTTGAGATCTGAGCTGCAAATTTGGCTGTCACTTACCCTGGGCACCCTAACAAACTCACGGAACTTCATCTTCTGAGATTCAAATTGGCAATTTTGCTAAGTCAGTTACCCTGTAGACACCCTAACAAAACCTGACATGCTGATGAGGCCATTTCTGACTTTAAAAATTTTTTAAAAAATTACACTTCTAGTTCTGAGTGAAAAATAATAATCAAAACCTGTTTGATATACAAGAACAGTGTATTCGCAAAATGGGGAAAATACGAAGTGAGCTGAAACTTTTACCTTGTGTTTATTATTGATTTTTAAAGTTGTGTACCGGGATAATTGGACAGTTATTTCCCTTTGCATGGGATTTCATACAATGCACACACACACGCACACACACACACACACATACAGCAGCTGGTCTGGGGCCAAGCGGGTTAAATTTACGATTACGACATATGAATAAACTGCGTTTAAACCAAACAGCCACCCACACGGCCAAGCAGCAAAGACCAGCTGACTGTGCACTCACTGGACTCTGGGTCATGCATGAGGAACTTGTCGAAGAGCTCATGCTGAATGGGGGCCTGCTCTGTGGTGGTATAGGGAAGCAGATCCTCGTGGGCTACGTAGTCCAGACCTGCACAGACAAAAACCACCTTGAGCTACGTCATTCAAAACCTGCACAAACACCCACACAACTTTGAGCTACGTCATTCTATCTGCACAGACAAAAACACAACCTTGAGCTATGTCAGTCTACCCACACAGACGTCAACACAGCCTTGAGCTACGTTGCCAGACCTGCACCGACACTAAGTCCAACACAACCTTGAGCCACATTGTCCAAAACTTGCACCAACATCAAAACAGTTTTGAGCTACGTCATCCAAAATCTGCGCAGACACCAACACAACCTTGAGCTATGTCAATCTACCTGCCCAGACACCAACACAACCGCGAGCTATGTCAATCTACCTGCACAGACACCAACACAACCTTGAGCTATGTCAATCTACCTGCCCAGACACCAACACAACCGTGATCTATGTCAATCTACCTGCACAGACACCAACACAACCTTGAGCTATGTCAATCTACCTGCCCAGACACCAACACAACCGTGATCTATGTCAATCTACCTGCACAGACACCAACACAACCGTGATCTATGTCAATCTACCTGCACAGACACCAACACAACCTTGAGCTATGTCAATCTACCTGCACAGACACCAACACAACCTTGAGCTATGTCAATCTACCTGCACAGACACCAACACAACCTTGAGCTATGTCAATCTACCTGCACAGACACCAACACAACCGCGAGCTATGTCAATCTACCTGCACAGACACAAACACAACCTTGAGCTATGTCAATCTACCTGCACAGACACCAACACAACCGTGAGCTATGTCAATCTACCTGCACAGACACCAACACAACTGTGAACTATGTCAATCTACCCACACAGACACCCACACAACCTTGAGCTACATCATTCAAAACCTGCACAAACACCAACACAACCTTGAGCTACGTTGTCCAAAACTTGCACCAACATCAGAAAAATCTTGAGCTGTGTCATCCAGAACCTGTGTGCGTATGTGTGTGCATGCACAAATTATGTGATGGTGGCGGTTTGTGTATGTCATTATGTGTGTGTGTGTGTGTGGTGAGACAGAGAGAGTGACAGAGAGGGAGAGGGAGGGAGAGAGAGAGAACTCAAACTTGAAAACTTTATTTTACAAGGATTGTAGTTTAGGTTCAGTCAAAAACCAGTCTAACAACTAGTCCTTGCTAAGCCACTGAGAGAGAGAGAGCGAGAGAGAGAGAGAGACAGACACACACACACACAGACACACACAGACAGACTGAGACAAAAACAGAGACAGAAGTGGAGTACATCACCACTGGCTGTCAAAAGGACACCCCCCATCTGGAACCTTTCTTACCTGGAATGGCATACAGCGCTCTGCTGTTCTCCTGGTTCCCCAAGAAAGTGACTGCCTCTGTCTGAGCTCGCTGGAAATGATGGCAATACTTTCACATGCTGCGTTCAATGACACTAGGAGTCTGTTGCTGCACTCTAACTTGGGCAGTGCCCTAGACAATTGCCACTCGCACTGTGAAGTAAATCTG
>OY757552.1:6862028-6877028 GCA_963584105.1 Alviniconcha strummeri
CTGTGTGGATATGGTGTAATCTTCCATCTCCATAGTGCAGGTATGGTGCAGTTTTCCGCTTCCACGGTGCAGGTATGATGTAGTCTTCCACATCCACTGTGTAGGTATTGTGTAGTCTTCCATCTCCACAGTGCAGGTATGGTGTAGTCTTCCACCTGCTGTGCAGGTATGGGTAGTCTTCCACCTCCACTGTGCAGGTATGGTGTAGTCTTCTACCTCCACTGTGCAGGTATGGTGTAGTTTCTGCCTCTGCTGTACAGGTAATGTGTTGTCTTCCACCTCCACTGTGCAGGTATGGTGTAGTCTTCCACCTCCACTGTGCAGGTATGATGTAAACTTCCACCTCCACTGTGCAGGTATGGTGTAGTCTTCCACCTCCACTGTGCAGGTATGGTGTAGTCTTCCACCTCCACTGTGCAGGTATGGTGTTGTCTTCCACCTCCGCTGTGCAGGTACGGAGTAGTCTTCCACCTCCACTGTGCAGGTGGAATGAGATCTTTCAACCTTTGTGTGGTGGTAATGCCCTTTTTTGCATTCATGCCAAACTAGCCTGATGTCTGCAAGGACCATCTGACTGAGCTCCGAGTGGTTGTGATGTTATTTGTAATTGTAGGGTTGTTGTAAGTGACAGTGAATTTATGTATTTTGGTGAAACTGACAAAGGGTCACAAAATCCAGCTGTATATATATACCAGATTGTCCAAAGGTTCTTCATAAATGCTGTACACTTTTTTTCTTGATTTTTTTTTTTTATGTTTTAAAAAATGTGCACCAGAATTAATTGGTTTCACAGGCTTACTTCCTTTACGCTAGAACTAAGTGACCGTACAATTACAGAGTAATTACACAGTAATTGTACGTACAGATAGCCAATTAAAAAAATATCAGTTTTGATGGAAATTTGCAAATCCGTACCAAAACCCTACCTTAGGAAGTACTCAAAGACAGTTCTGTGCATTTCTCTCCGCTAAAGAATGGCTCCTCCTGCTCCTTGATGAGTAGAATTCCGTCTTGACAGAAAAAAACTGCTGATGTCTGAGCATGCTTGAAGTTAGAGTGACCTGTGTGTGCTCGCTGCTACAAGGTGGAAGAGGAATCCCTGTTCAAGTACCTCATGGACGACCACTCCAACTTGGAAAGAGTGCCCAGCATGTCCGACGTGGCGTCAGTGAACAGCGACGAAAGCATTGGACCCACAAACCCCATCACGACTCCTGGATTGTCCACCAATCTGGGCAAGCATCTGTCAAAGTCGCCATCTCTGGAGGTAGGTGCCGGTGCGTGCAATGAAGTGCATTGCTGGAGGGTTTCGGTTCAGTTCAGTTCAGTTTAGTTTGGTTCAGTTCAGTTCAGTTCTGTTCAGTTCAGTTTAGTTCTGTTCAGTTTAATTCAGTTCAGTTCATTTAGCTCTTTTCAGTTCAGTTCATTTCTGTTCAGTTTAATTTAGCTCAGTTTGGTTTAGTTCTGTTCTGTTCAGCTTAATTGAGTTCAGTTCATTTAGTGCGGTTCAGTTCAATTCATTTCTGTTCTGTTCATTTCTGTTCAGTTTAATTCAGTTCAGTTCAATTTAGTTTGGTTCAGTTCAGTTCTGCTCAGTTCAGTTCAATTCAGTGCACTGGTGGAGGGTTTCAGTTCAGTTTAGTCCAGTTGAGCTCGTCCTTGGGGATTTGAACTGGACATTTTTCTGAGTTGGTTACCCTGCAGGCACCCTTCCAGATTTTTTTATTTTTTTTTTAGTGCATCTGGTTGAAAATGTGGTGGCAGTTACACTTAAATTCCTGAATGAGTTGAGACACCGATGTGTCTGCTTGAACAGGTGCCGAGCGACGGCTCAGGGATTGGGGAGGACAGCAAGGCTCACTGGCACATGCAGGTCGCCCTCCTCAAAGACCTGAGCCCGCTGGAGAAGTCGTCCCTCCTCAACTGCCCCGCCGCCAGAAACACGGAGGACCTGCAGCTGTTTGCGCGCCTCTACCCCTACTTCAGTGGCAAGCACCACCTAGAGGAGATCATGTACTACGAAAATCTGAGAAGGTCACAGCTCCTGACCTTGATAGACAAGTTCAAGGACGTCTTGATCACGGCGACGCATGAGCAGCTGTACCAGATGGATGGATGGATGCGCAAGTGAAAGAGCGAGGGTTGAAGTAGAGATTTTGTGTGCGAAAAGTGAAATTTGCTGGTTTTGCATGATTTGATGTATGCGTGATACGGATGCGTTTATTGTGGCATATGGTGTGTAACAGAGTGAAACTGTAATATGGGGGGAGGGGGGGGGGGGTTGAGGATGATACATGCCTTGCCATGGAGGGCTTGGGGGGGGGGGGGGGTAGGTTGGGGGGGGGGGGGTGCAGGGGAGCAAGTGAGTTAGGATGATACAAGCCTTGCCACTGTGATTCATTGCAAACATAATATATTTGAAAATACTAACTAATCGGAGTAACTCTACAGAAGGAGAAAAAGAAGAGCAAAAAGAAAGAGAGAAAAAGGGAGGTGGAGAGAAAATGTCTGACTATAGAATTAAAACATACCAAAACTTGTTCCAAAGCCGCTGTTGACCAGCACTGAGCATGTTCCTCAAGTATTGCTAATACCACGTGAACAAAATATTCTGTGTATATACATGTGTGTGTGTGTGTGTGTGTGTGTGTGTGTGTGTGTGTGTATGTGTGTGTGCTTGTGACCCTACCTTCCAAAATGAGTCACAGTGAGACTTTTTGTCATTTTGAAATATTTATATCACAGTAGAGAGCACATATTCTCTTTAAAACGATGCGAAAAATATCGAAATCGGTTCACTGGTCTTTTAATTTTGACAATTTAAAGTCGCAGCCACCACAGCACCTCATTCTGAGAAATCCGTAAAGTTTTTATCATGGTGCTTAGCAACAAGTGGGTGCATGTTTAAAACACATTTGATTGACATTTACATAAATATATATTTAAAAAAATGGCCATAAGGAGCATAATGTCTGATGCAAAAAAGACTGGACAATCTGAATTTGCTGAATACCCCAAATATTAAAAGAAATGGAAGCTCCCTTTGAAAATAAGCTACAATAAGAAAACAGCCTAGTATTCATCTGACTCATTTTGAAAGGCATGGTCACGTACGTTATGCGATCCATGAAGTCCACTCCTGCTGAATGCATCATTGGCAGGCTCTCAAAGCAAGTCTTTGCAAGAGATCTCTACTTCCTGTTCAATTAGACTTCAGCTAGTGTTCCAGTCACATTCGCATCGTGTCTTGTACAGGCACATTCTCATTACCTGTAACTTGTTATGCCCTTTTGACCTTGTTTCAACATCATTCTCAAGCGCTTTGAGCCCCATCTTTTCCAGTGAAAGGATGCTCAACAGGTTGCCTTTACTGCATTATGTATTGTCGTAAATTAAGAATGTCTCTCTGGTGAACGATTTGGCACTTGACCCATTGAATCGCTGAATTTGTTAAAGCAAAACTTTGTGTGAAAATCCCTGTGTGAATATGTGCCTGTGGTATGGGTAATACATTTTTTGCTAATTAATACAACAAAGCTAAATAAAGAACAGGTGATGCAAACTTAACTGCAGGCCTGGTTTGTTTTATTTCTTTCTCTCTTTGTATCAGTATTCACATCATTGAAAATTGCTTCAGTACTTCCATTTCTGTGGAATTAAAATCAACACACAAGGGAGTTAATTAGTGCTCAAAATACATAACACAAGGACAACTCCAAAGACCTGAGTCACCTGTAGTAACTCTCACCTGGCATGCATGTAAATACAAGGTACATAAACCCCACCAGAGGTACATCCTCTTTTGGCCACAGTTAGACCCAAAAAGAACAAAGGCCTGAGTTACCTGTGGTAACTCACCTGGCCTGTGAGTAAATAAAGATTACATAAACTGCGCCAGAGGTACACTGCTGTTGTAATTGTGTGACATCTCTCCAGCACTAATGAACTCCCTTGTGTGATGATTCTGCACAAACGCACCAGGCCTCATCCTGTTTCAGACGGTCACAATTCATAATTTACTCCATCCACTTATGATACAAATAAAGCGTGCGACTCCTGGTCAAATTGCTGTGCTGATCTAACTGGTTTGCTACATCAACAGAGAATGTTTGACAATTTATTATTTTTGATTAATCTTCCTTCACTCTCAGATTTTTATCTGCCTTGTAATCTGGCTTTCATGCCGACTACAGCAACAGAAGTGCTGACATAAATTGTGCGTATGATATTGATAATTATTGTCCTGATTTTATGGGTTGAATATTCATCCAGCCCGGCTGATAAAAAATAAATAAAGTAATACAGTACTGTGCTGTGGTACAGATATTGTTTGACAGCTACTGTGATGTCCATGACCCACACTAAAAATAGCGCTTGTGTTAAAAATCAGATGAGAGCACAGATGGTTTGCATGACCCACACTAAAAATAGCACATGTGTTAAAAATCAAATGAGAGCACAAATGGTTTGCATGACCCACACTAAAATAGCGCTTGTGTTAAAAATCAGATGAGAGCATAGATGGTGTGCATGACCCACACTAAAAATAGCGCTTGTGTTAAAAATCAGATGAGAGCACAGATGGTTTGCATGACCCACACTAAAAATAGCGCTTGTGTTAAAAATCAGATGAGAGCACAGATGGTGTGCATGACCCACACTAAAAATAGCGCTTGTGTTAAAAATCAGATGAGAGCACAGATGGTGTGCATGACCCACACTAAAAATAGCGCTTGTGTTAAAAATCAGATGAGAGCACAGATGGTTTGCATGACCCACACTAAAAATAGCACATGTGTTAAAAATCAAATGAGAGCACAAATGGTTTGCATGACCCACACTAAAAATAGCACTTGTGTTAAAAATCAGATGAGAGCACAGATGGTGTGCATGACCCACACTAAAAATAGTGCTTGTGTTAAAAATCAGATGAGAGCACAGATGGTATGCATGCTGCCAAGGCTGGAATTGCTATGTTTGTAAGTGAAAGCACAGATGGTATGCATGCTGCCAAGGCTGGAATTGCTATGTTTGTAAGTGAAAGCACAGATGGTTTGCATGCTGCCAAGGCTGGAATTGCTATGTTTGTAAGTGAAATCACTGTAACCCCTTCACAGCCATGATGTCACTTGAAAATGATCAGTAAATGTGTGAAATTTGCAACCCTTAAGCCTTTTGGCATGAGAAAGGATTTTCATAAAAATACATAGCATTAAAAGTAGATGTGTTATAGGACCAGAAAATTTACTGTTTGCAGGTGTGTCCGTGCATCTTTCAGCCTGAAAATTTTACTGGCTGGGGTAGAGAAGGGGTACAGATACATACATACATATATATGTATATATATATATTGAGCAGACAACTGTTTTAAATTATGCTTGTTGTTTTGTGTTCGGTTTCTTTTTGTTGGTTTTTTAAAGAAAGCAAGGCATGTCTTAGACAACTGTCTAGAGCTAGACATTGGTGAAAACTTCCAGAATGTAAAATCTTTTGTCCTTGCTGAACTGATATGGTAAACAATCCTAAAACATGGTAAAGCATTCTTTTTATTGCCAACAATTGCTTTGTCATTAAAAAAAAAAAAAAAAAAACTTTTTATTTTCTCCCTTCCATTTCAAGGCTAGAACATGGCCTCACAGCTGTAAGGACTTGCTGCAGTATATCGGACACTGTGAAACATGACGTTTACCTACAATGCTCAGTATGCATTTGTTTTTAATGAGCTTGGGATGCTGTACTTGCATCTATTGTGCAATAAACGCATCCTGCCTGTATTGTGCATTAATTTTGTGCAAAGGGAGACCAGCGTGTGCATGTGTATAATTATTTATGTATACATCTGTGTGTGTGTGTGTGTGTGTGTGTTGGGGGGTCTGGGTGTACAGTGACATGAAAGATATAAAAACAACAGATATTTAAAGTGAAGCCAAGGGCCTAAATTTCATGTTATAAACAGTCTGTACATCTTGCCTTGGTGACTTTGGGGCTCGATCCACTGAACCTATTGAGATACAGATGCAAACACACAAAAAGGTTCAAAAGAACGCGTTTATCAGGACAAAACACAACATGCAAATTTTCAGGGTAATCCCCTTTATCATGCTACGAAACAACAGTTAAACAGCTAAAAAGGGGAATTCCCCGGAAATGTGCACACTGTTTTGTCCTAATAAATAGCGTTCTTTTGAACCTTTCATGTGTTCGTATCTTATTTCAGAATGCTAGCAGTCATTCATGTAGGGAGGTGGTGTTGCTTAATGTCCTTGGATGTCGGGTGACAGATTACATTATTAGGGACAAGCTGAGACCAATGCCGAAGCATGGTTCAGTACAGCTTTACGTCCATGGAAACCAGAAGGCTCGTTAGGATGGACAGCCACCTCGACTCTCGCACAGCTCCTGAACTACGACGCCCATGTCATGTTTCACATTATTGACACTTGGTGTGAAGATTCCTTGGGACCTGAAGGTCCTACATACTTAGAGTATGATTAAACACCACTTTTGGTAATTAACATGATAATGCTAAGGATGGTTGAAGTGACCGAGTTGCAGTGTGAAGTAAAAGGAAGGTGAAATAAACGTAACTGTGGCCAGCCCACCTTGTTTGTCAGATAGCTGTGGTCTGGTGGTTAGGACTCACATGCTAGTGAACCGGAGTTCAAATTTGAGTGGAATGTGTAATTCTATTTACATTTTTCTTCTCCTCTCTTTGTGTTAGAGAGAGAGAGAGAGAGAGAGAGAGAGAGAGAGAGAGAGAGAGAGAGAGAGAGAGAGAGAGAGAGAGAGAGATTTTGTTCTTAGTTAGCTACTTCAATACCAACATCATCAAAAATGTGGATTTTGTTGTTGTTGTTGAATTCCTGTGTATAGGTTTCTGTGTCAACACCCAGTAAACAGTAAAAATCATTCTTTTAAGATTCTCTCTCTCACACACACACAAGGACACTGAAAAGTGAAAAACGTCACATGAACACAACAACAGAGACCTGAATCATCTACGGTAACTCCGGGAAACAGTTTATTTCTGTATGTACACAGTGTGTATATATATATATAACACAGCAAGATCTCAACTTTAGCTCAGCGCAATCAAAGTACAAATAAAGGATACGAAATAAAGAGAGTGAATGCATCGCATGAGTGAAGGGGAGAATGATGATGGAATGTTTGGGTTTACAAATTATTCTGAAACAAAGCAGATCAGGCATGAAATAAACCGGCATATTTTTCTGTTTAATGAAAAATATCCCCTCCACCCTTCTCCCCCTCCCGAAGAATTACAACTCAAATTTAAAAAGTCAAACAGGCAGATGTTTCTGCTCTTTGGGAATTATCAAAGAAAATCCCTGTTCCAAGACAAACTAAATCTGTCAATGACGTGAAAAAAAGAAAGGAAAGGATTAGTTTTTTTTTTTAAATCGATGAAGAAAATGCCTATCCCCATCCACAAAAACAGCCATGGAGAAAACAACAACTAAAGTCAGATTGTTTTGCTGCATGAGAAAAAGTCTGCTGTGTTAAATGGGGGACATTTAGAAAGAGAAATTACATGCAGATAAAAAAAGAAAAAAGAAGCAACAACAACAAAAGAGAATATTATTATTAAAGAAAAACTATGCCAGTCGCATAATTTAAGAGCGTAATGTCATGGGAGAATCAGTTTTGTGTTGGCAGCAAATGCCTGTTACAATCTTTTTTCTTTGACTGGCTGTGACAGTGTTAAGAGGTATTTCTGGAAATAACTGTGTCACACCTTCCAGCAATGTTTCCAAAGTCCGGTAACCCGGCACCAACCTACACTTCTCCAGCACCAATTGTTTGACAAACAGGGTACCCCTGCCTCTTGCACTGCATGTCACCAAGTGTAGACCCAAAACTTACAGCGGAAAAGAGGCAAAAGGCAAGACATGAACAATGCTCAATTGGATGTCAAATTTGAAAGCTCTTAGTTCGATAGCACTGGTAACAGCTGCCTTGCCTCCCACTCCAAAAAAGACGGAAAAAGTAACTAACTCGGTGTTTTAGGCTCAGTCCACTATTACAGTTATAAGAGGGCGAGGAAGAAAAAAACTAAACAAATAAGGGCAAACTTGTCACGGAAAAACAGAACTATATAATTTTTGCACACACGTACAGGAGTTACACAACTAGAGTAATCATAAGGACGAAAAAGATCAATGTGAGTGAATGCTCACACCAGAAACTGCCATTTGGATGTTGCTCACCGTGACGGTCAATGCTACTGACGGAAAATTGTCCATCAAGGTACTGGCACAAACGTGTGCTGAAAGCTTCACTGCAGCTGGTGCCGTGTCCTTGGAAGCATCCTGACACTCAAACAGCTGATGCCCCATGCTGCTGAATTCATCATGCAGACACAAAATGAAGGCCAGCAGCACAGACTGAGACAACAGACACCGGAATCTGAAGTCGATAAACTGGCAAAGTATGCACTGACGCTGAAAACAAGAGCTCTTAGGACTAGTTGAAGTCTTACGCAGTTGAGCATGAATGAAACTCTTAAGGCATAGGAACTCTGGACGCTGCCCAAGTCTGAAGTCCTCATGGACAAACACATCAGAGGTGAGGTACTCGCAGAGACTACTTGCCATATTTTAACCTGTATGGCCAGTCCATTCTTTCCGAAAGCGAAAAGGACACAGGACCAGCACATCTTAAAAAAATATATATATAAAAAAATGGCGTGTAACAGGTCTTATGAAAAAATAACAAGACTGGCACCATACAGTTACTTGAAATTCACCATCAACTACCTAACAAAGACTGAGAGAGAGAGAGAGAGAGAGAGAGAGAGAGAGAGAGAGAGAGAGAGAGAGAGAGAGAGAGAGAGAGCGTTAACACTTAAGTTTTAACATTGTTTAACATTTACTTCTGATATTCATCTATTGGTAGCCAAAGTTTCTTATTTTTTATCAAACAGAAGAGAGAGAGTGGGTGATGAAGGCATTCAAGAAACCATTGCACCATGCCAACTGAATTACATTTGACCTCTCTTTGTTTTCAAAAAGAGTCAATGAAAGACATTTCATTACCCTCGCTGTTACTGCTTGAGCTCATGCTCGTCGTGAATGTCCTGGTGAATTTCAAGGTGCGTAAATGGTCATTAAAATTGCATCATTGGTAAAAAGAAAATGGCACCCTTCCATTTCATGTCCAAATGAATCACAACAACAAAACAACACAAATTAAACATCTGTACAATTTGTACAAACCTTAGCAAGTAAGTTAGATGAAGTGTCAGCATTCAATTAAACAATTTTTTTTTTTAAATGAGACCCTACTGGGCATACTTTTCCCAACTAATGCACCAAAAAATTTAAACACCTCTCCCGTACTTGATGCCATGGTTTTTGTTTCATCTACCAACAAATATTTCCATTCATGTATCATACGTACATGATTAGTCCAATACCCAATACCAAAACACACAGGTGTATGTACAACAACTTACTTTGAAGCAACGTATCACAGCTGTTATTATAATTTGCTAACAAAGATGTGCCAAGTGATCTGCAAACCCAGTTCCAAAGTCAACAAAGAAAAGTGACACAAAATAACAAACCACTGAAACATGGTCCATTTATGATTTACAGATGTGCAGCTTGTTTCTTGGAATCTGACTAGACACACACTAAAAAACTTGCTTTCTTTAACTACTAAACATATGCTTGCTTCGCTGTTTAAACATATAGTTTAGTTGGTTGAAAACTGGATTCATAACCTCTGTTTGTGCGAGTAACACTTAAAAGTTGCACATGTTTCGAGGCACTAAACATAATCTGTTGTGCATCAGTTCACTGAATTTAACTGAGATGCAATTCAGGATAAAACAAAGACCAGGCAAAACCATACCTGAAGCAAAAATTTACCATGTACAAATTACAAGACGAGACACCCTGTGATGCAAATAGGTCAGCATTTTATACGAAAACGTCAAATTGAAAAAATATGAATCTAGACAAAGTCCAGACACCCATATCAATCAAAATCGTAAGGGAAAAAATAAAAAAGTTAACCAAACTGCCAACAATGTCTTAAAATAATTTTGGGAAAGTCTCTTCCCCCCCCCCCCGAAATTGGTCAGTGACAGAGCAAATCTGGTTTGACACTGACAACTCTAAATTTACTTTTCATTTCCAGAGCTCTGTTTTCCCCCCCTTTATTTTAGAATCAGTATCATTCTACTCATCTGTAAATATTTATCTACTTTTTCAAACTGAGCAACAAACTGCAATTCTTTGTTTTGAATAAATTTGTAAACAACAAAACTTTTTTTTTTTTTTTTTTACTATTTTTTTCTCTCCATTTTATTGTGGAACTCTTTTTCAACGTGCCTGTAGCCGAGGCAGTGATTAGCATCTGGTCCGTTATGAGCTGCGTGGCCATACATTCAGTGTGCGCCACATAGTATCACATTCCGTATCCATCCTTCCAAGGCCTCATCCACGAGCGCTCAGTGAACAGAGGGTCCGGGCGGAGGGGGGTTATTGGAGCCACCGCCCTGCAAAAAACAAAACACATGATGCAACCACCATCCTCAAGCATCATGACAGTACAACCAACAAGGGGACCCTCTTTATTACGAAGAAGAAGAAGAAGAAAAGAAACTGCATGGGAAAAAACTGCCCTGTTGGTAGAAAGAAAAGAACACGCACAACAGGTCATTGTTGCTGTACTTGTGTTATGTATTTTGAGTGCTAATTACCTCCCTTGCGTGCTGACTACACACCACAGTTTTTACTGGATTTTTGGTCTAGTGTGTTTACCCCACTGAATTTCAAAATATGCCAGAATTCAAAATTTTGTCGGTTGTAGATCAGACAGCAACTAGCAATGGAAAGTTGGGAGAAAGTATTCCTAGCAGTCCTACTTTCTCATAAAATAAGCTACACGTGTGGTGTTCTACTGAATAGCTCAAACATCACTCTAGACTATACCATGATCAGAAAATGCAAATGAAATGTGCTTGTTATTATTACATGGTGAGCTTTGTAATTGTGAAGGCAGTGAAGAAAGAAGGGTAGCAAGAATCTGTATAAACACTTGATTGTTTTTTGTTTTTTTTTATGCCTAAAAATTTAAATGAACTCAATTTCAAATGACAAACATAGACCTTTTTTTTTTCTTTTCTTTTTTCACAGAGTCTGCGCCACAGCTGATTCTAACGAAGTGACAGATAGTGAGATACACATGCATCATTTTAGGTCACCGTATGGACTGCCTCACAGGCAAAAACAACTATCAAGATTGTCCGTGTGGTTATTTCACAGGAAAAATATGAAATAAAGACAAACTGAAGTTTTCACCTATGGATTATGCATACATTTATGTGCTAGCGTTACAGACACACAGCTAGCTACAAATCAGATCTCTCTTGTTCAAAATCAACTCAAAATAAATGAGCAGCTGCAGATTTTCTGACAAGTCTTCTTCAGTTGCTGAACCGGGCACTGCCATCAATGGCAGCACAATTTATCTTGTGATCGCACTGTCTCCAGTTCTCAGTCATCGACTTATACAAAGTTGGCCTCAGACTTGCTGCACCTGACAGCACGTCCCCCTTCCCATATGGAACCTTCAGTCTTTTTTTACCTTTAATCACCAGTGCAACCGACAATTTTGAAAACTCTGACACTCTTCTGGTTTCAAACAAGAATTATCCAGGAACACTGCAGAATTACGGAATGAATTAGGTGGTTCAGCGAAGCTGATCTGCACAAGTGACTGCCCTTCGTAATCTTTTGTGCAAGAAGTAGCAGCTGCCACTTGTGGGCCAATTTCTGCATTGGTATTGGTTCATGCTGTGTATAACAATGGAAGTTGAACCTAGAATTGCGAAGCAGTACTGTTGCATTTGCAAAAAATACAGGGGGAAGGTAATGGAGGATGGGAAAAAAAGTGTCTTTGCATTGTTTTTCAGCTGACCATATGATTGCGAACTCATGGAAAAAAAATAAAAATTGACATTCTATGGAATGAACAAGTTATTGCTCGTTGCCAGCCACATTCTGACTACAGGCCTTCAAAAATACCTTTCAAGCTGGCACAGTAAATTCTGAGAATTCAAAGTCCCCATCTTTCACTGAGAAGAAATTACGCACCCAAAGTAAAAGTGGCCAAGGGACTTAAGCGATGCTGGGTAAAAGTCAAGGGAGCTAACAAACCCGCCTGAGCCGCCCAATAGAAAGCCTGCTTATTTCCAGGCTGGGGACTGGGAATGTGCATGCCGGAAAGGAATGGCAGACCTTGTTGTGACTTACCCCTGAGGAGGGCTTGCTGTCGCCACGGTCACGGAGGCTGGCAGGTCGCAGGAGGAACAAGGCCGTGGCCACTACTAGCCAGCCAATCAGCATCATCATCGTTGTGCTGTAGCCGCCATCAAGGCCGCTGGGACCTGGCACTGCGGAAAGTCAGACATAACGTTGTTACATGATACAGGATATAATTTATGCAAATCACACCAATGAAATACAAAGTAAAACAGTAACAGCTAAACGGTCAAAATCGATTAAAAAAAAATGAAGTGAGAAGTTAAATCGTTTATCTCTTTTTGGGTTGAGCTATGCTGTTTTCCTGTACAGTGCTTGGAAGAATGAAAAGCTTTTATGTGTTTAAACCCTGTGCCAGTCAGCTGTGGTGTGCATGTGCACCCATGTGTGCAATGTTTACAAGTGTGTGTGTGTGTGTGACTCTGTGTGTGTGTGTATGTGTGTGTGTGTGTATGTCACTGTGTGTGTGTGCGTGCGTGCGTGTGACTGTGGTTCATCTTATTGACTATTGTAATTGTTTAGCTTGCTGTGGATTAAATTGTTTGTAGAAATTCCCAGTACTTACTGTCATCAGTGAGGCAGCCTGTGTCTGTACATGTGTTCTGGGAACTCCTCAACTGAAAATGGCAATGATAAAACTCAGTGAACATTTTTTTAAATAATTTGTAAACAAGTTAAATAGCACATGAACTAAGATCTGTATCAGCACTAAACTTGCAGTCCTATCAATAAACAGAGTATTATTTTATTAACCAAAAAAGTAAAATATTACTTACAGTATGACACTGTGACAGTGACCATAATTGCAGCATACTAGTACTTATTCAAAATAATCATGATTAAGTGAAATTCATTACAAATGACTTCCACCTTAGTAAGTGTTGCCTGCCATGAAAAACAAAAAGACTACTAAATTTTGGTGAGTGCAACTTACTGGTCAATGGGAATGAAGCTATAAAGAAATCATGCACAAATAATCTGAGGTATACTATTAGTACTGGGCCCTACCAGTATAACTAATAGCAGACACTGAAAACATGTCGTTTTAAAATGATAACCATTGATCAATATTCAATACAATTACAACTAATTCGTTTAGAAAACTTTTATGATAATTATATTTATAGATCATAATTGTACTCTCCAGGCAGAAAGACCAGAACGAAAGGCGAAGGTCATGGTGTCATGTTTACTAAACTTGAACCTGGGATATGTTATATAACATTATAAATTATAGAGACCGTAACCCATTCACTGCCCAATCCTGTAAAATTTCTGGGCCGAAAAATGTACGCACACACCTAAAATTGTAAAAGGCAATATATTTTCCAGCCCTGTAAGTGTAACAAATCTACTTTCAATATTGTATATTTTGATGAAAATCTGTTCACAAGCTAATAATAATATAACTAAAAAGAAACCAAGGAGGCTTAATCAGTTAATGATTTTGAATTTTGCACTTTATTGGTCATTCTCAAGCGACATTAAATGATTATGGCAGTGAAAGGGTTAAGCTATTTTTTTGTATGATGGAAAGAACTACACACCAACCAGCGTGAGACTGAGAACTTACCAAACTGATAAGGCGCTGCATAGCACTCTCATGGTTCCATATACACTCACAAGGATCAAAGTCAGACATCTTGCTGAGTACTTTGTTTTGTTTTTGTTTTACTTTGTTGACAAGTTGACAACTGAAACAGAGAAACAAAACATCCGTGATTCAGTGGTAAAATGACTAAAAAGCAGTTCATCAAACAAAACCAAAAACACAGAAACAAACAACAAAACAACTACAGGAATTACTGTAACACTTAACAATAACATTAACAGTGTAAGATTAAAAACACTCTGCCCTTAAGTTTTGTCGTATAATACAGTAGAACACTAGAAGTAAGAATGTATGAGTATGGTTTCAAGAAGATGATTTTGTTTAACACAATGATGGTGCTACTGTTGTTTTTATATAATTTTTATTATTATACTCAAATGAAAAAATGGGGGTGGGTGGTGGGGGGGGTTATAAAAAATGCTGCGGATGTGCAAGAATGTTAAAAACTAAGATCAGTTATACTTTTATTTTTATTTTCTCTTCTTTTTTTCTTTCCAGAAGGATGACGAAATGACCGATAACAATCAAATTTATCAAGGTAACGTTTTGTGTAACGACACTGGTCTGGAAACAGGACTAAAGTAAAACTAGATTGCAATGATTATACTGTATTTACTTGACCATAAAGTATTATGCAAAATAATGCACTGTCCATGTCCACGCCACCGGTTGTTATGCTTTCTGAAAGAGGATGCATACTAGTTGGAGAATAAATCAAAATTCTATTTGTGGCTCAGGAAGAACAAGTCAACCCAGTGACTGTGAAACAGAATTGAGAAACCGATTGATCAGCTAGATCTAGAGACCAAGCCGCTGTAGGAGAGCTCTCACTCTCAGAAAGACCACCACACCGATCCCACATACTGGGGTCTGATCAGTGTTATACTGTTTTACAATACACACAGTCCCGTCTGACTTACCTACCTGATTTTGCTTTGATGCGCGGACTGTTGCTGGAAGCTGCAAAACGATGATTCTAATGGCTGAACGACCCAAATATCAACACAGGACACGTCAGGTTAACCTGCAAGAACCCGTATGTAAACGGAACAGCTGCTACTTCCGGGTTTCTAAGCTATCGCCTATGGCGCGCCA
>OY757552.1:6879732-6882232 GCA_963584105.1 Alviniconcha strummeri
GGGGGGGATTTTCGTGGGTCGAGATGGAGACCTCATCAGCACCTTTGAACCGTAAAGTCCCTGTTGATTTGCACAGAAGATAATTCTGCATGTATGGGGGTTGTCGTGGGTTGAGATGACGACCCTCGTCAGCGACCTCGTCAGCACCTTTGAACGGCAAGGAACTCCGGTGATCTTGCGGTAGATGATTGTCTATGCACGCATGCGTGGGGGTTGTCGTGGGTCGAGATGGAGACCATCGTCAGCGACCTCGTCATCACCTTTGAGCGCTAGGGACTCTGTTGATCTTCACGGAAGATAGCGTTATGCATGCATGCATAGGAACTGTCGTGGGTCGAGATGGAAATTAACCACCTCGTCTGCACCTTTGAACCTTTCATATGTTTGGATCCTCCGACCTTCGTTCATGAGTACGACTGCTGTTCTCCACAGGTTCTCGCCCCAGAAAGGCAAGACGAAGCTGCAGCGGGAGACGGAGCGAATCGAGGAGCAGTTCCGGCGGAAGAAGGAAGAGAAGGTCCGGAAGATGCTGGAGCGACTCAGCAGCGAGCAGCGGGCCAGAGTGGCCTCCCTTATCCAGAAACACTCGCAGCAGATGCTGGAGCTCATCGCCGAGAAACTCACGTCGCTAGAGGTACGGCTGATTAATAATAATAATAATAGACAGCTACATAGGGTGTCCTATTTCGTAAGAGCCTTTACAAAGACATAAGGATACGCTCATTCTCTCTCTCTCTCTCTCTCTCTCTCTCTCTCTCTCTCTCTCTCTCTCTCTCTCTCTCTCTCTCTCTCTCTCTCTCTCTCTCTCTCTCTCTCTCTCTCTCTCTCTCTCTCCCTCTCTCAAACACACACACACACACACACACACACACACACACACACACACACACACACACACACACACACACACACACACACGCGCGCGCGCGCGCACACATCTGATGATGGGTTGGTAAAATAAGAAGAAAATGACAGATCAGTAAACAGAGTTAGAGAAGAGGTGGGTTTTCAGGTTTGACTTAAAAGAAGAGAGTGAGAACGGATGCCTGACAGATAGCGGACGAGAGTTCCAGATCACAGGCCCGATGTAGTGATAGGATCTCTCCCCCAGGGTCCTCCTGCCCATCTTAGGATTATGGAATATCCGAGGCTGAGCAAAGAGGGTGAGAAGGAGAGTGATGATTTTAATGTTGCTTAACCCCCACAGAAAACTCTTACCGTTTATTAGGCTGATTGATGGTTTTTGTTGTTGTTTAACGTCCACAGAAAACTCTTCCAGTTTATTAGGGACAGATGCTAATGATGCTTAACCTCCACAGAAAACTCTTACTGTTTCTTAAGCTGATTGATTATAAAATCAGCGCAAACTCCTACTGTTTTTTAAGCTGATTGATTATAAAATCAGCGCAAACTCTTACTGTTTCCTAAGCTGATTGATTATAAAATCAGCGCAAACTCTTACTGTTGCTTAACCTCCACAGAAAACTCATATTGTTTTTTAAGCTGATTGATTATAAAATCAGCGCAAACTCGTACTGTTTTTTAAGCTGATTGATTATAAAATCAGCGCAAACTCATACTGTTTTTTAAGCTGATTCCCAATAAAAACAGCGCTCCTTTTGCACGTTTTTGTATTTTGATCCTGTGCCGTGCTAAATTTCAGGAGCGGAGTTCCAGTGAGTCGGAGGGCCGGTCACCAGTAATGGACATGTCCCGACCCCCCTCCTCCCTGTCCTCCGGAATTCAAACGCGCCCAGCTGTTCAAGTCTCCGGCGGAATTCGAGAAAATCGACAATCACGTTTTTGAGGTAAATTTTAGTCTTTGCTATACGGAGAAAAGATAAAGGTGACTGATTATTTCAGGAGAATAGAAATGGCATAATGTAATGTCTTGGAGTCCGCGGATATGTGTAGAAGGGAAGGGCTTATTGTCCGATCGTGGCCTCTTCTTGTAGTCTTACACAGGAAGGTGTACTGCTAGTATTGTCTTTAGACAGTATTCTGGAAATATTTGCATGTTGAGTTTCGAAGATTTAATTAGTTAATTGGTTCTCTGAGTCCAGTCAACCACATAGGGTATCAGCAGGGCTAATTTCCAAATGGCAGTACGTTACACAGAATAGTTGTATATAGTCCACGTTGAGGTTTTTCGGAAGCGCTGGACCGTCTTCCTTGAAAGGACTAGAGAGGGCCATCGTCAGTCAGACGAAAATTCGAACGGTTTGAAGGACCACGTTGGAGAAAGTTCTGAGAGACGGGGTGGAGCGCATATGGGTTTTTCCGAGCTCATAGATACCATCTTGAACTGAACTGAACTGAACTGAGGTTTAAATATGCTGTAGCTGTAAAGTACTTTTGGTTTTGTGGTAAGGTATAGAGTTTGATCAACGTAATTAGTCGAGCTTACTTTTCCTTATTTTTTGTTCTTCTTTTATCATGTTTTATTTGCGATTTAAAGGGTTGCTTACGGAAATTTTGCGCATTGTTTTGCTGAGTTCCA
>OY757552.1:6887232-6902373 GCA_963584105.1 Alviniconcha strummeri
CACTTGATGATCGAACGATGCAGAGGTGGAGTGTTGTATCACAGGCTGAACTGAGACAGTAGTCGCTTCTCCCTGCTGCTGAAGTTTTACCGGGATCGTTGCCAGCACGTGATAAACGATGCAGAGGTGGAGCGGTGTATCACAGGGCGAACTCAGACAGCAGCTGGGTTTTTTTTCTTTTTTTTCTTCCTGTGCTGTAGCGTTACTTAGATCGTTTCCAGAACATGATGAAAGACGCAGAGATGGAACGTTGTATAACAGTCTGAACCGAGACACCAGCCGCTTCTCACCGCTGCTGGAGTTGCAGATCGTTGCCAGCTCGTGACGACTGAGTGAGCCGCTTTGGCCGTGCGGTAAGGCCTTAGGCTGCTGGTAAGCAGAAGGACGTCGGTTTGATTCCGCTGCGGGTCTCCTATCTCTTCGAAAGCTGTGGTCTGTGGACAGAGACTGTCCTTCACAATAATTACTGAAACCCCCCCCCCCCCCCCCCATTAAAATGGCTCTCATCGCTGCTGGACACTGTCGTGTGACTGTGTCCCTCACAATTGATAAGTACCTAAGACGGCTCACATCGCTGCCCATCTGAATACAGGAGTCATCCTGGTGGTGACAGTGCAGCGTTAGGTACAGTCTCCCTCTCTCCTCCACCTCCTGCGATCTCAGTCCCCGTCAGCTGAGACACCGGATTCAGATCGTCGCCAGCACTTGAAAAAAGAAGAAGAAGAAAGAAAAAGAAAAAAAGAAAAAAAAAGCAACTGAGATGGACAGTTGCATGTGACACATGCTGAACTGAGACACCAGATTCAGATCGTTGCCAGCACGTGATCAATGAGGGAGAAACGCATGTGTTGCATGGTAACCTGTAAACACTGGCTGCTTCCCCTTGAGGTGGACATGTGACACATGCTGAACTGAGACACCGGATTCAGATCGTTGCCAGCACGTGATGAATGAGGGAGAAACGCATGTGTTGCATGGTAACCTGTAAACACTGGCTGCTTCCCCTTGAGGTGGACATGTGACACATGGTGAACTGAGACACCAGATTCAGATCGTTGCCAGCACGTGATCAATGAGGGAGAAACGCATGTGTTGCATGGTAACCTGTAAACACTGGCTGCTTCCCCTTGAGGTGGACATGTGACACATGGTGAACTGAGACATCGGATTCAGATCGTTGCCTGCACGTGATGAATGAGGGAGAAACGCATGTGTTGCATGGTGACCTGTAAACACTGGCTGCTTCCCCGTGCTTGAGATGGACGTGCAGGTTGAATGATGGCACGATACATTATTATCAGTCGAGAAAGCCATGTTCACCCCACACCCATCAGCCCCAACCGACACCCTCCTCTCCTGATGCTAGAAAATCAGGCTGGTTTGAAACAGATTTTCTGACAGAAATGATGAGCGAGAACGACTCATATGTTTTCAACAACAACCGAGTTTTTAACAAAAGGAAACAGAAAGCGACGATGCTCACAGCAGGTTTTGTGTTGTATGTGGCACGTTATAGTTACCACAACAACATGAGACAGTCCAAATGTAGGTTGTACTACAAAGAGAGGTGACCGTGTGCGCTTGACAGGAAGTTAACGGCCAATTACTTACTTCGTTACTTACTTACTTACTCACCTGTGAAAGCAGGTGCCCATCTTGTCAACGTTTACGTCGTCGTGACCGCATTAAGTGGTAAGCTTGTGTACGTGGCGTGTTTGTAAGCTGTGCATTAATAGGCGTAAACAGACGCTCATGCGACCAGAATCAATGTCAAAGATCCACCGACAAACTTCTGTGGATCGATGCTTCAAAACTTCACAGAACTATAAGACTGAGGAAATGAGGACCGCGTGGATTAATTAACCCATCTATCGAGGTCTCTCGGGTCTCCTCTGGTGATGTTTGTTGCTATTGTCCCCTTTGTGTTGATTGTTTGCCAGTGATTTGTACGGCGAAGAGTGGGGTCAGATCCTGCTGCGTGAACTAGCTGGTTCTGGATTAAACGTCAAGGTGCCGGGTTTGTAGCTGTGTAAGCAGACGATTGTTTGTGGTTTCAAACAAACCTCAAGAGCTGTGTGAACAGGGAGGTAGGTGGACCTAGGCTCTCGTTCCTTATCCCATTCTTCCCCCCCGTTCAGAATCAGCCGTACTTTTTCTTTGGACGTAAAGCACCACGAAAGAAAGAAGAAAGCGGTTTCAAATCCATGATGTTTGGTCTCATCTGTGTCTTCGACGGTTGTGGTTTTGTGACAGTTTCTAGTGAGTTTATCGCCCAGAGTGGGGCCTTAAAATCCCAAACCTTTAACTCTAGTGAATAAGTTCCCCACAACGTTTCCCTCATGGTAGGAACTTTCTATGAGAGGCGGGGGCTTTCATTAACCAACAACTATTTGACTGATCTCCACACAGTGAAAGAAACACAATGCTGGCCGTCCTGATGCAGAAATGATTCAGATGGTGACAGAGTAGGCGTAGCAGCGTAATGAAGACGTTGTGCAGGATTATCTCAATCGCGTCACCTAGCCCCCACCTCATAGCATGATTCAGTCTTCAGCAAATCAACAAACGAAAGGAGTTAATTCAGTAGCGCTTGAGAAACGGCCACACGCACACAACAAAGATCGGAATGGCCTGCAGTAACTTTTGCTTGAGAAACGGCCTCAGTCACGAACACAACAACAAAGACCTGAGTGTTCTACGGTAACTCATGCTTGAGAAATGACCCCACGAACTCATGAGCAACAAAGATCCAAATGGCCTGCAGTAACTCTTGCTCGAGAAATGGCCACACGCACACAATAACAAACATCCGAATGGCCTGGAGTAACTCTTGCTTGAGAAACGGCCTCAGTCGCGAACGCAAAAACAAAGACCTGAACCGTCTACGATAACTCGTGCTTGAGAAACGGCCACACGAACTCAACAACAACAAAGATCTGAACGGCCTACGATGACTCTTGCTTGAGAAACGGCCACACGAACACATTAAAGACCTGAATGGCCTGTGGTAACTCTTGCTTGTGAAACGGCAACACGAACTCACCAGCAACACAGACCTGAACGACCCACGATAACTCTCAACTTGGCATGCGAGTAAATAATTATCTTTATGGTCTACATAAACGTTAAACTTCACCAATGGTTCACATGCTCATCCAGTCTTCGTCGTGAAAGTCAATGATGGCGTTTATAAACCGGTTTAGTCCCACACACAATTAATGGATCTGTTGTTTGTACAGCATGTAGGATATATATATACCCTTTGTGAGTGGCTCGTACGTCGTTAGTGGAACAACACGAAACAAGGTTGTATGGCAATGTTATAATACTGTTACACAATAATTGTACACGTGCAAGGTGTGTGTATAAACAAAATGGTATCATAGGAAAAGCGAGTGTTATATATAATATTATATCTATATATTATACAAGTTGGTGAAGTTGCTGTCAACATTCTATGGTGGAGTTTTCGTGATGAAAATGCAGCAATTAAACTGTATCGATAATAATTAGGCTAAGCTGCCATCTTCAGTTTTGTGTGCTTACATTTGTTGATTTCTGTTCCTCAGCTGTTTTGTTTTTTTGTTTTTTTGTTGTTGTTGTTTAATGAGGAGTGTGTGGGAAAGTGGAGTTCCTGCGTGCGTTTTTTACTTTCATTCAATTTTTGAGTCGTAGCGTGCATGCCTTCATCGCGATGGCTTCCGTTTCAGGTCAGGATTCCCACTTGTCAAAATACTGTCGGTGGTTATCTAGTTTTTAACCCGTTTCGGGTTCCTTCTTCCTCTTCTTCTTCCTGGGTGGGATGGCCGGGGCGGGGGGGGTGGGGGTGGGGGTGGGGTGGGGTAGGGGGGGGTAGGGGGGGGGAGAGTTGCGAGGGTTTATAGGGAGGAGGCCCTTGACACAAAAGAAGAGAGCCGGTCTGGCCTAGCGGTAAGGCGGTAGGCTGGTAAGCGGAAGGACCTCGGTTCGATACCGCTTCGGCTCTCCTTTCTCTTCAAAAAGGTTGTGGTTTGTGGACTCTGTCTCGTGACTTTGTCCATCACTTCCTACTGAAACATTAAAATGGCTCTCATCGCTGCCCACCTTAATGCAGAAGTCATTCTGGTGGTGACAGTGTAGCGATAGGTATATATACTCTCCCTCTTTCTGCCTCCCTCTTCCCCCACCTCCATACCCCCTTCCCCCCATTCTCCCCGTCCCTAATAAGCCTTATGGTTTCTGTGGATGTTAAGCACCATGTTTACTTACTTACTTACGCAAAAGTGTCAAGCGTGGTGGCCTCAACTACTTTCGCCTTGGGCAGGCAGTTCTAATGGGCTGGTTGTTCTGGGTTCAGCTTTCTCAAAACGCCACGAAACAAATAACAGTAGCAGGATGAAGCATACCAGAAGACTAGAACAAACTCATGCGGCCAATCAAATGAAAAAAGTGAGGGGGGAAAGAAAAGAAAAAAAAGGAGAAAAAAAACTAAGAGGACAAGTAAAATATTAACGTGACTCACATTCAACACTAGAAAATAATATTTTAATATTATTACAAATTTCGTGTTTTTTGTTTTTGTTTTACCCCCCTTCCCTCTCTCCAAATTCTCCTGTGACTTTGAAAATGGGCCAAGCAATGAAAATTCGATCAATTCAGACCACCATGCTGAGGTTAAAAAACAAAATTTACTTCAGATTCCGAGAAATCAGTTGCCATCAGTAATGCATTCGCACAGTCGAGCCAAAAACACGTCACTTTTTCCGTTGAATATGAATAAGTTATTTAAAACATTAGGTTGTGTTCATGGTTGCCCAACGCTGTTTGTAACTGATTTCACTTCTCCGAAATCCGAAACAGAACAAGGCCCAGAGCGGCGCTTCGTGCAGTATCAACACACAAGGGAGTTAATCAGCGCTCGAAATACGTAACATAAGAACAACAACTAAGACATGAGTCGCCTGCGGTCACCTGGCATACATGTAAATACAAGGTATTGGAGGATGCACCTCTGGTGGAGTTTAGGTACCTTATATTTTACACACATGCCAGGTGAGAGTTACCGTAGGCGACTCGGGTCTTCGTTGTTGTACTTGTGTTACGTACTTCGATCGCTGATTACCTCCCTTGTGTGTTGATCCCTCTCTCCGAGGCCTAGCCAACTGTGACCCTGGCTGAAGATTAATCAAGGTCACTGACACTGGCATATAAATGTGAAACTCAGTGGACGTTCTTACTATCCAACGGCAAAACCGTCCAAAGGCTACCTCACTTTAAAAGTCTCCATGAACAAAAATGCCAACATTAACAGATTTCTTTTGATTGTTTTTTAACGAGTCCACAAACTCGCCAGAAGCCTCAGATGGAGAAGAAAAATCAGAACTCAGGGCTGTGTGAAAGTCGAGGTGGACGTCCTGGGCTCCCGTCCCTAATAAACCTACGATTTCTGTGGACGTAAAGCAACACTTCAGCTTCAGAAGAAAACCATTCTGAGCATGACTGCACTGAGTTTTCAACTTGACTGAAATCGTCGAGTCAGTCTTGCTCAATAGAAGAATATCGTATTGTCATATACTCATCAATCAGTGACAGTGTTGTGTGTGAAGCATGATGAAATGTAGCCTTAGTAGGCACAGGCCTATATACCAACGATCAGGGAAAATTAAAGGTCATTGCTGATATCGCCAACTGAAATCTGAGAAGGATGTAAAACGGCAGCTAAAAATAATCTAAGGCAGCAGATTTTGTAAGAGCATCCAGCTTTTAAATTATACCGTCTCAGTGAAGGTCTCTCTCTCTCTCTCTCTCTCTCTCTCTCTCTCTCTCTCTCTCTCTCTCTCTCTCTCTCTCTCTCTCTCTCTGTCTCTGTCTCTGCCTGCCTCTCTGTCTCTCTGTCTCTGTCTCTCTCTGTCTCTGTCTCTCTCTGTCTCTGTCTCTCTCTGTCTCTCTGTCTCTCTGTCTCTGTCTCTCTCTGTCTGTCTGTCTGTCTGTCTGTCTGTCTGTCTGTCTGTCTGTCTCTCTCTCTCTCTCTCTCTCTCTCTCTCTCTCTCTCTCTCTCTCTCTCTCTCTCTCTCTCTCTCTCTCTCTCATTCGAATACATATAAAACATTTTTATTAATTACTGACGATGTCTAGATCATAGCTTATGTAGGTGTAGGCCAACGTTTTGAAACGGCAGTTGATCAAATCTTTACTGTGAATATTTGTCACCACCACCCCCACCCCTTCCTCACTTCACTGAAATTATGAACTGAGCGTTATTCATTGTCGATCCACGTCATGTGTCAGATCTAAGTGCAATATCTTTGTGTATAATTTACTGTGTTTAACTTATTTAATCTTTAAATCCACGTGAAGATGTGCATAGGCTTGTCCATTTTCGAGTTGTGATTATTAGATGAGCTACGGATTTGCTTTTGTATGAATCAGTGACAATAGGTATTCACCTTATGTGTGCATTTGTGTGATAATTTACATCGAAAATGATTTATTTTGTTTTGATCACATAAAAATTGAAAAAAGTTGTACGTTTAACTGTGTGTTGTAAATTTTAAGCAGCATGCATGCGTGTGTATTTATCAGCTTACTGTATGTGTGTGTGTACGTGTGCATGCCGCTTGTGCGGTGTCAGTGTGTGTTGGTGTATCCCGGCGTGTGTGTGTGTGTGTGTGTGTGTGAGAGAGAGAGAGAGAGAGAGAGAGAGAGAGAGAGAGAGAGAGAGAGAGAGAGAGAGAGAGAGCCTAAAACGTGATTACAAGACCGAGAATTAAAGTTTAGCAAGGGAGAGTACTCTGTTGAGCTACTACAAGCCATAGTCTTGTCTCGCTTCTCTCCCTTGAACCGCCCCACAAGACAACCCACCCCTACACACACCACACACAATTTACCCACAAGCAGTCTGGGTTTTATGAAAACTTTTATTTTTATTATGAACATATTTTAAACCAATAAAAATGCAAACTTGTGAACATATTTTCGCCTTTGAGCAAAAGAAACAATATAAACTCCCTGAACAAATTAAAAACTAACAACTGTTAGTAAACATGGCTGCTTAAATATTACAAGAATTTGCCAACTGATTCTTGTTGGTCTGAAAATAATACTCATGAGTCAACCTCAGAGAAATCTTCTGGGAAAATAAAACAAAACAAAAACAAAGCAACAACAAAAATGATTAAAATCACAAGTCAAAGTGCAACTAGTTTCCAAGAGGTTAATTGCTTGGTGTTTAATGCCCTGTCATCATTGCAGGAAACACTGTATCAAAGTATGTAAATACTTTCAAGATCAATCCCAAAAAGCACCACCATCAAAAAACAACAACAAAGAAACAAAAACAAACAAAACAAAAAAGAAGAAGATAAAATGACAAGTTTAACAAGCCACACAGCTTCATGAAAATTGAATTTTCATGAAACTGTCCCCCCATCACTGGCTGGAGCGGCCACAAGTATTATTTTTGTTGGGACAAAAGTATGCTTGTCACAACAAAAATATGTTTGTGGCAACAAATATGTGTTCGAGTTATAATTTTTTTTGTTATATCTTGTGTTTGTCATGACAAAAGATGTGTTTTGTCACGACAAACCCAGGTTTATGGTGACAAAAGTATGCTTGTCATGACAAAACTTTCGTTGTGACAAAATTATGTTTGTGGTGACAAATATTTGTTTGTGGTATAAAAATATTTTGTTATATCTGGTGTTTGTCGTGACAAAAGTGTTCCTTGTGGCAGCTCTCGCCAATGATAGTACCTCCGCATTTTGGACTTTGTGTGAGGGTCTGACCAAATCCCAAGTAAAAATGAAGGTGTTGCTAGCACTGAAGTGAGCCAATCTGGCCCAGCGGTAAGGCTGGCAAATGGATGATGTGGGTTCAATTCCCTTGCTTTGGCTCTCCTTTCTCTCCCAAAGCTGGTATATATATATATATATATATATGTGACATATATTTCATTAAAACAACAAGCATAGATCTGTAGAATCAGCCATGTGGATACACACCTGTGTGCACGTCCACATGCACATGCACACACACACAAACAAACAACAACAAAAAACACCTTTAAAGGCTTTATACTATAAATTGTCGTGATAAATACTCTACAAAACTGGGTGTTGGTAGTTATACTCTTATAGATACCCAGTAAAGTTAAAAAAATTACAACTTGTTCTTATTGATAAAAATGTAATTAATTTGATAGTGTGTTAACTGTTATTATTCTTATTTCCTTTAAACTCAGTATTCTCATGCTACACAGGGTTGACTTGTGTGTGTGGTTTAATAAGTTAAAATCACCAAATGAGCTGCATCAATTTGTGAAGGTTAACACACACACACACACACACACACACACACACACACACACACACACACACACATGTACATGCATACACACACACACACACAAACCAGGTATATATATTCTATATAAATATATGCATGCTCACAAAGTCACAGGTAAGCCATACAACAGTCCGTATCGTAGAGTAGTTCTAGCTGGTTGTGTGGAGTAGACAAACAAACATCCCTATATTATAATTTTATGGTTACGTTACTCACAATACAATTGGCTTGGACTCAGCATGACTTGTTTGAGCTCTTTAAAGCAGAAAAAAGAAGTCAACTGACCGATTTTTTGTCACAAAAATAGAGAATTTATATAGCACTTTTAGAGCCTCAAAGGGTTTTCCAACCCATTTAAGGAAAACATGTATACATATGGCACACAGATCGATACATGGCAAACATACCTATTCATGAATGCAAAACATAGTGAAACAAATGCACACGTGTGGCCACACACACACACACACAAACACACACACACACACTCTCTCTCACACACACACACGCACACACACACATTTTTGTGGAACCAGTCAAACAAAATAACAGTCCCTTTGCCACTTGCCATGGCTGTACTAGCAAACACACAGCTCCCTTCCCTTCCCTGTCTAGAACACAGACACACAGAGACACAGACACACAAACACACACACACACACACTCACACACACACACACACACACACACACACACACACACACACACACACACACACACACACACACACACACTCTCTCACACACACACACACACACAAACACACACATTTGTGCACCACCTCTCACTCTGCTGTGTTGTTATCTTTGTTCCTTTTCTGAGAACCAGTAGAACACAATAATATTAACAGCTGGTACATCACACAGATAGCTGTTCCAGTATATATATATATGCTGATCTCAACCAGTAAAAGACAGGAAATTACCATTAATGCAAACCCTGGAAAGATTCACTTGCTCCACATCACCACGGGTCGCAGGTCAGTCTGCAGTTTGCTCAGCTGTAGCAGAACTGGCACTGGTATCCTTGACAGACCAAAAGCCTGGAAGCCCACAAAGTAGGGAATTAGGTCACGTGACTGTATGTGACTTGGGTCTCAGGCAACTTGGGAATGGCGACTGGGAGAAAAGGCAGCGGGGTGCCTGGCTGAAGAAAAATGTATCTCTTCACTGCTTGCCTGCCTCTTCCTTTCCGCTCCTGACAGGCTCTCCCTAGGGGCGGCCCTGGCAGCTCCTCTTCTCCGGCTCTTCCTGCCGGTTCTTCCTTGGCCCTTCCTAGTGGCGCCCCCTCTTCTTCTTCGCGCACTGTGACCGGCTGGGTGGGCTCTCCCACTCCTGCGCCGCTCGCCGCGCCGTGGCGCTTCTGCCTGTGCAGCTTGAGGCTGTTTGGGTAGGCAAACTTCTCCTCACACTGGCCGCACCGGTACGGCTTCTCACCTGTGTGCGTCCGGACGTGCTTGTTGAGGTAGTCCTTGCGGGCGAAGACGGAGGGGCAGAGGGTGCATTTGTACGGCTTCTCGCCCGTGTGGCTGTACAAGTGGTACTTAAGGGTGTCTGCCTTGAGGAAGCCACGGCAGCACTGGTCGCAGCGGAAGGGCTTCTCGATCTCCGAGTGCCGGCTCTTCATGTGCGCCTTCAGCTGGCCCACGCTGCGGTACGCCTGCTCGCACTTGGTGCAGTGGTGCGGCTTCTCGCCCCGGTGCATCAGGATGTGCGCCTTCAGGGAGTCCCTCCGCAGGTGCATGCCACAGTACTCGCACTGCGCGAACCGCCCCCTCTCGTGCTTCTTCATGTGGTTCCGCAGGGCTGCCTCGGACAAGCACTTGAAGCTGCACTTTTTGCACCCGAGGTGGTTGTCGTCGCGGTGGGACTGCTTCTTGTGCCGCACCAGATTCCTCTCCAGCCGATAGACGGCGCCGCAGAGGTCACACTCAAAGCTGTTATCAGGCTTGCATTTCGTTCGCATGTGAAAGTAAAACGAACAGCCTGTGAGGTAAGTCTTCCCGCATTTGCTGCAGACAAAGGGGCCGTGATTGTATCGCATGTGCGCCTCCAGCTTATCAGCTTCGTCAAAACATTTCTCACATTTGGAACAAGCGTACGGCTTGTCCTTCTCACCGATGTGGCTGGGAGTCTTATCCTCCTTCTCCTTTTCGTCGCACCGAGTGAGGCTGACAGTAAGCTGCCTGGTGTTGCTACACCAGTTTTGTTGCAGCGATGAAGAAGCGCTCTCTCTGGCCCTGGTTCCCTTCCTCTTGACCTTCCGCCGTCTTCCTGCTTTGCTGGCAGACTTCCTCCTCCTCGTCTTTCTTTTCGTGGGGGAGCTCCAACCGTTTTCTTGAATCCAGCATGCATCGGTATTTCCTCGTCTGCTGCCAGCGGATCTCGTCACACAGTCTATGCTCTCATGCCACGACTGACCCTCAGTGGAATTTACCTCAGGTTCACCGGAACCATCTGCCCACTCAATTTCCTCGGCCTCGCCCAGACCACCATGCTCAGGACTAGCACCATCTCCTTCGACCCCAAAGACTTTCTGAAATGGCACAGAGCTACCGTCTATCGACATGATCTGACCAGAGGCCTCGTGCTCACGGATCAAAGAGACCAGCGACAGTTTGGAGTCGATGTCCACGTCGTCCAAGGCATCCGTGGCCACATGGGCGGGCAGGGCCTGTGGGAAACATGGAGGTGGAGGGGGCGGAGACTGCGCTTGCCTTGCCGCAAGCTGACACACGGTGCAGTACAGGGTCAGTGGGGCGTGGCAGTGAATGCAGCGGGCATCCGGCGACGCTCGGTGCTTCTCGTTGACATTGTAGTACCTGGAATCAGATTTTTATTTTTATTTTTTATTTATGACTTTTTTTTTCGCCAAGCACATCTTTGTGAGGCAAGATTTATTCAGAATCAGATTTAAACAAAACCCAAAGGACCCATATATATATAATAAAAATGCAACAACAAAATTTTATGGCGGTAGGCATGGTGGATTCCCACACCAATAATGTTGGTAAGATGGTGGATTTCCACACCAATAATGTTGGTTGGAGTGGAATTTCAAAATGTGGATTGGAACCTACTAAAAAATTATGCAACTTTCAGCTTCATCAGTTTGACATCACTGTAACCTTGAAAAAAAGGTCACAGTCAAAAAAAAAAAAAAAAAAAAAAAAGATGTACTTAATGGGTAAAACTTGTCAATTACTATCCTAATGCAAAGCTAAAAAATTTTCAAGTTTTCAAGAAAATACTGAAGTTTTCTGTTGTTACTTTCTCTACCCCCCCCCCCCCCCCCCCCAAAACAAACCAGACTAATGCTGATCATTACAAAGAAGAAAAAAAAAGAAAAAAAAAAAAGGTATCATAAGTCAAAACAGGTCGTTTTGGTGTATCAGATGTGCGAGTGTAACTAAAACAAATACCGTTGACAAGCCCCTTTTGACAAAGTTTTATACTCACAGCCAAACAAGATAATTTGCAATTGCAATATCAGTTGAAAGATGCTCTGCCAAACCGATTTTACGCCAGTCATTGACGAGTCCCTCTCCAATGGCAATTTGATGTTTGACAGGCTCCATTAGCGTGGGCTGCTTTCCAGTTACTATGCAATGGTCGCCAAGGGACAGCGAGTACGTGTATCACCACCTGCACAAAATAACTCAAGAAATTAAAATTGAAAAAAGGCCCCACATAATCATCAGATCACTCAGTTAAACAAAGAAATCTGGAACTCATGTTTATGGCTGCTCATTAGCCTCAGGTTCCAAAAGGTGGAAAAAGCACATCATTATAGATTAAAATATATCTGCATCATAATGTAATTTTATAAAGCACATCACTATAGATTAAAATATATCTGCATCATAATGTAATTTTATAAAGCACATCATTATAGATTAAAATATATCTGCATCATAATGTAATTTTATAAAGCACATCACTATAGATTAAAATATATCTGCATCATAATGTAATTTTATAAAGCACATCACTATAGATTAAAATATATCTGCATCATAATGTAATTTTATAAAGCACATCACTATAGATTAAAATATATCTGCATCATAATGTAATTTTATAAAGCACATCACTATAGATTAAAATATATCTGCATCATAATGTAATTTTATCAAGCACATCACTATAGATTAAAATATATCTGCATCATAATGTAATTTTATAAAGCACATCACTATAGATTAAAATATATCTGCATCATAATGTAATTTTATAAAGCACATCACTATAGATTAAAATATATCTGCATCATAATATAATTTTATATCACTACAGGACCTGGGTGCATATGCAATCTTCTTGTGCATGTGTATACATAACATGTATCACACTGTTACACACGTATACTCGTGCACAAGAAGTGAGTCTGCTCGAGAGCAGAAAATAGCGCGCTCTCTCTATTAATAACAGCATGTACATCATGGGGGACTTTAGTTTTATAAATGTAGTCTTTTATTCCAGTAATAACAGGGATCACTCTGCCATTGACTAGTGTGAGTGATCTGCATCATCTGATGCAATACAACAACAAAAAATGCATACACCACAGCATGATCTAAAATTAGCACCCAAACAAAGCCAAACTGATGGTGTAACTTGATTGTACTTGTAGCTGCACTCACAACGAGCAAAGTTAGTGAAAATGAAAGTCCAGCCATGCACAAACAATTTAAGTGGTTCCAACCATGAACAAACAATTTAAGGGGGTGCTTCCGAATAAGATGTCTTACAAGTTACATCACAGAAGTGCCCACTTAAAATTTTATTTTATTATAGCTGTGCAGAAATGTTAGCAATGAGCAGGACCACAATAATATCCACAGTCAGTTATATTTCTGATATGCAAAGATGGGTGTGGCTAAAATATGCTGAAAAGAAGGGGAGTGGCAGGAGGGGTTGGGGGTGGAGGGGTGGGGTGGGGGGGAGAACATCCTCCAATGTCAGCAACCCAGCAGAATGCAGAAGTGCCGCTATATAATATGTGGAACTGCTGGAAGGCAAGAACAGAACTCAGGAGCTGTGTGAAAATCAAGATGGCCATCCTGGGTGTATGTCTGTAGAAGAAGCCGGGGCGGGGGAGAGGGGGAGAGAATGTGAGAGTGAGATATATATATATATACATATATATTTCTTTTACGTTTTATTTTATTGTTATTTTAAATGTACCCTCTTGAGTCTTGAGCCCATGTGTCAAAGGAAAATTTCCATTTTTATGCTTTGTATATACTGATGAATAATAAAGATTTATTTGATTTGATTTGGGCTTTCCATCCTAATGAGCCTTATGGCTTCTGTGGTAAAGCAACATTGAACCATGCTTAGGCATTGGTCACAGTTTGTCCCCAATATGTCAACCAACATCCGAGGACATGAAGCTCTACATCATCAAGGCAAGAATGCTTTCCGGGGCAAAAGTTTTGTCATGACAAACACGTATTTGTCACAACTTTGTCATGACAAAAGTATGCTTGCCGTGAGAAAACTTTTGTCACGACAAAATTATGTTTGTTGCAACTAAATATTTGTTGCAACAGACATAATTTTGTTGCGACAAGCTTAGTTTTGTAGTGACAAACACATGTTTGTCATGTCAAAACATGTCTTTTGTCAAGACAAAAGTATACTTGTCATAACAAAACGTTTGTTGTGACAAACACATGTTTGTCGCAACAAACATATTTTGTCTCAACCCAAGTTTTGTCGCAGCAAGCATCCTTTTGTCATGACAAAAGATGTGTTTTGTCATGACAAACACATGTTTGTCGTGATAAACACGTTCGTTTTGTTGCGGCAACAATGATGCTTGTGGCAGCTCCCGCCAATGATAGTGACTGTCTCTAGAGGGAGGGTGTTCCAGTCCCTCACTGCCCTGTGGAAGGACTCAAGTTCTTCTTCTTCAGATAATTATTACACTTCAGAGTGTAGCAAGTTCTGCAGTAATATGTGTTCTTCTTCTTCTTCTGTTAATGACCGTCGGCCACAAAGCTGGCCATTACTGTCATTTTAGGATACTGCAAGGTGTTAATAGCGATACAGGCAGTAAGAAAAAGAAAAGAAAGAAGAAAAAAAGAAGGGAAAAAAAAAGCTGGTCACAGTTACTGCCTTTAATTGGTGTTATTAAGACAGTAAAATAACATAAATAGGACAGCTAATCTAATGTTAAAATTATGTGACAAAATTCATTTTAAAAAATCAATTTTTTTCCACAGAGGTTCGGGACTGGCTGTGTATAGGTTGTGAACTGTGGCTTAATCAACTCAGGAAGGACTCAAGTGAAGGTGCTGAAGAAATAGCCTTTGGGTGCAGGTTCCATTTTTTGAGACTGTACATGGAAAGGAGTAGAAGAGGATGCAGTGTTGGACACAGGGTGTCCTCTCCAAAGTGGGATGTGGGTACAACTTTGCTGCAGGACTTGTTCTCTTGGCACCCCACCACCAGCACTCAACACCTGTCTTGGAAAAACTGCACTGGCTTCCCATTTCAGAACATATCAAATATAAAGTTGCTTGTATGTGTTTCAGTGCTATATATGGTTCTGGTCCTGCTTACCTTTCTGAGTTGCTACATGTCTACACTCCATCTCATACACTACGCTCTTCTTCTGACACCTGCATGCTGAAAATCCGGCAATACAAATGCAAGAGTTGTGGCTTTCATGCTTTCTCTTGCTTTGAACCCCACATTTGGAATTTGCTCCCACAAGACCTTTGACACTGCTCAGCCCTGTCACCTTTTAAAGCCAGACTGAAAACCTTCCTCTTCTCACAGTATTTCCACACCAAACTAATATCAATAC
>OY757552.1:6902573-6937573 GCA_963584105.1 Alviniconcha strummeri
CAGTAGCTCCAAGAATGAATAAAACCAAATGAGAATATACCAAAGTAAAAACATTACCATCCTGCGAAACCCGCCAGTTTCAGAGCTGACCGGAAGCAGTTCAGTTCAGATCGGTTCCAGGCTGTCACGAAGGCCTCTTCCCATCTGTTGGGTAAGAACAATACCGGTGATATGTTTTGCTTTTAGCCCCAACCGTCGCAAAACTGAATGGCTTCGCTTCGGTCCCCACACCTGGAACAATCTCAGGGAGAGTCAGTCACTCAGTAGCGCAGAGCAAGAGTACCTCGTTTTGTACCAAAGTCAAGCACGGTCGAGTGTGGTCACCAAAAAATAAGGAGACCATTATGTGCTAGGCTTTGCGCCCACCCTGAAATTTTTCCAGAGTCAGAATCTCTGCAGACTCTAGAATCTACAAAGGTCCTTCGGATGAGACTGTTATTTGTATTAATATTATGATTGCTTCTTCTTTTTCGATGGAGTCCATGCATTAAACTTTAAAGTGTCAAGAGCCTTCAAAATGTAAAGTTGGACACTATAGCATTTAGGAAAGAAGAGGAAGAATCTCACCCAAGTCCCAGACACCAGGCATTCTGCTAATATTTTATGTAATCCTTCTAAAAGTAGTAAAATTACTAAAACAAACTCACATTCTTGTCATTCAAGTACTCTTCACCGTTTTAATTTAACAATTTAAAGCAACATTGTCCTTCACCCCTATCACAGTATCAGTGCATCACACAGTATCAATGTTGAGTGTGTGTGTGTGTGTGTTTAACTTTTAAGTCCTCTGACTAAACACAATTACAAAGGCATATTTGGGACTAGCATTTAAAAAACAGTTTTTAAATCAGTTGATTTATTTTTTATTTTTTATTTCAGTTTCATCCACATCTGGAAACATGACACTTGAAGTTGACAGGACTTGGTGGAAGGACTTTAAAAAAAAAAATCAATTCAGTGCCCTAGTGGCATTAGAATTTTAATTTGATTTTCTCAAAACGGTTAAATTTACTTTAAAAAGCTGGTAAGATTAAAGATTAAAAACCCTAGGACCACTTTAAAAATATAAATTTTATAATAAACTATAAATTGTAATCTTTTCCCAACATTAAAAATATGTTATTTAAAAAAACTGTTTACACATGCTTTTATTTTTATTGATTTGTCAAAGTGGTTATTTAAAAAATATCACGTTTGTTTATAAATGCTTTGGGATACTTATATAAGTTTAGAATGTAAAGTCAGTGCCATAAAGGCATATATAACTCCCTATTGATGGCAGTTGTGCATTGCTAATTTCATGCAGATTGATCAGACCTTGCAGTTGCATCACAACATCAGAAAGAGCAAAAGCATGTTGAAGAAGTCCACTTTCTCATTCTCAATGCTATTTTTTCTGCAGGTATTCCAGTCAGAATCAGAAGAAAGAGATAGCAGTCTGGTGTCCGGTGTGCTTGCTGCCACACCCCACTGAACCAGCATTGTGCTGTGTGCCAGCTTGGTTCACAACAAGCAGTCTGCTCCAAGCCATCCCAGCATGTCTTCAGTGCAAGCTGAACCATCAATTCAAAGCCAGCCCTACATGTCTTCAGTGCAAGCTGAACCATCAATTCAAAGCCAGCCCTACATGTCTTCAGTGCCAGCTGAACCACCAAAGCCAGCCCTACATGTCTTCAGTGCAAGCTAAACCATCAATTCAAAGCTAGCTCTGACTTCAGTGCAAGCTGAACCATCAATGCAAAGCTAGCTCTGTCTTCAGTGCCAGCTGAACCACCAAAGCCAGCCATGTCTTCAGTGCAAGCTGAACCACCTAAGCCAGCCCTGCATGTCTTCAGTGCAAGCTGAACCATCAATTTAAGGCTAGCTCTGTCTTCAGCGCAAGTTGAAGTTGAACCACCAAAGCCAGCCCTACACGTCTTCAGTGCAAGCTGAACCACCAAAGCCAGCCCTCTCTTCAGTGCAAACTGAACCACCAAAGCTAGCCCTCTCTTCCGTGCAAACGGAACCACCAAAACCAGCCCTGTATTTTTTAAGTGCAACTGCGACATGAACCACGAAAGCCAGCCTAGCATGTCTTTATGCAAGCTGAACCACAAGTCCACTTCCTCTGATGGCTAGCGCCTGAAGAGGGAGACTGGAGATGTAGTCACCAGGATCTTGTGATGCTTACCCATATGGTTGGTATTATATGCTATCCACATAATCACATCAATGTCTGATGGCTAGCGCCTGAAGAGGGAGACTGGAGATGTAGTCACCAGGATCTTGTGATGCTTACCCATATGGTTGGTATTATATGCTATCCACATAATCACATCAATGTCTGATGGCTAGCGCCTGAAGAGGGAGACTGGAGATGTAGTCACCAGGATCTTGTGATGCTTACCCATATGGTTGATATTATAATTTATATGCTATCCACATAATCACATCAATGTGATGGTCATAACCATTTTGTGGTTAGGTTTTTGTGTGTGTGTGCGTTTCCCCCCTGATTGATGTAACTGTCATAGTTGACTGGGCTTGAAAGCAAAACTTTCCTTAGAGGAAGCCTATGTTACATTGTTAGTGTTACTTTGCCATCTCCATCTTCACACTGGCATAATTGTAGTCCACATAGCCCTGATATAACCCTATGTTGTTGACTGGGCTCAAAGCACCACCTAACTGTAGCCCACCTGCAGTGGGGCCCTGTGGATGCAGAAATTAAGGTCCCCTCTGTTGAGAACCCAGAGCCAACAAATGTCCCTTAACCCAATGCCACTCAGGCAGACAAATGGCTGCTGCCTGTGAGAATCTCACTACAAGGGAAATAAATCTGCACACCCTTCACACATGTCAGACAAAATAAATCATAACAAATCAGGGAGTACTCACTTGTATTCACCAGATGGTTGGAAAAATCCCGGAGATATTGTTCTGGTATAATAATACAAGTTTAAAGGCATTATATAACGCAATGAAGTGTTTAAAAAAATCTGGCGCAGTTTGCAAAAAATCTGAATTCACTATCAGAATTTTTTCTTTTATTTAACAGTTGAATAGAAAGCCAAAAAAACAGCTGTTGATTACTTGTCTAAACACCTTTAGCAGTCAGGAGAAGACTGATGATCATTTTAATGCTGTACATATTTTATTATAATTTATTTCATGCGTACATATTCAGTACATGAAAAAACACTTGAAAAACTCAATTGTACACACACTCAGAAAAGAGCCACAGAAACCTAAGACTTCCCAGAACACTGCCTACTACAGCACTAGTATGCCATGAACCGTTCAGTCTTCAAGAAACACTTTGGGCAAGCTGCTGATGAAACTGCGCAAAGCAGTAGCCTTTGCACAAGTGAACCTTACAGACAAGGCAACCCCAAACAGTCTTCACCCCGTAGCCCTGGTCAGTCCGCTTCTTTGCCTTTTCACACACACTGCAGTTCTTTTTGGAACCTGGAAACCATTCAGTTGTGTGTGACAAAGGCTGGGAGGTGGTCACTTCAGCGTGGGACACAGTCTGAGGGCCGTCACGGCGTCTTACAGAGTTCCCTTTACAAAGCTGACGGAGCACATCAAGGCAAAAATCCACATGGGCTTCCCCTTCCTGCAAGTTGGAGCAGGCTGGTGGCTTTGGCTCCAGATGATAAAAGAGTTGACCATGGCCGTCTGCAGCAACCACCAGCAAATGTATCGCCACCACTGTACAGATGGCTGTCCAACAGGGTAGTATGAGTGGTGCTGGTCAGCCAGGTCGACACCCCCCATACTGGTGTTGTATGCCAGAACTGGTTTGGGTACTGCCACCTTCTTCTTGCCCCCTGGTGCCTTCCTTTCTGCTTTTTTCATCTCTGGATGAGCATTTGTGGACAGAATAGCCACTGGTCGCTTGTCCTTCCAGAGGGTAGCAACCATATTGCCGTCCTGACGAAAATGGATGTCGCCTGCCTTCATCTTCTTGGCACACTGCGCATTCAGCTCCTTGGGCCACCCAGACCGATTCGTGCGGATTGTAGAAGTACTAGAACACATGTAAGCCCCCTTCTCTTCCAGATCTTGCCCAAGCTTGACTGAAGAGAAGTAATTGTCAAAGAACAGGTGATACCCTCTTTCCAAAAATCTGTCAGCCATCTTCATAATAACATGATGCCCCAACCCATGTGGCATCAGGGCCAGGACACGTCCCAGGTAGATGTCAAACTCCAGCATGTAGCCGGACCTGGGGTCTGCTGCACACCACACCTTGATGCCCCAAGGGTTTGGCTTTCCTGTAAAACAAAACACACAGACAATGGCTGTAAAATAAAATGCTCCACAGAAACTGTTACACGTACCTGTAACTGTAAGTGCTGCTCGAGTCATACTGAAATACATTTTGTATGTGTTGTCTAATCCAATCTGTACATAAAAGAGCATTAATTTTGAAATACATGTGCCCTCAGCAGTCTTGTTCACATACAGGTGGGGACTGCAATAAAACAATAATAACAAAAGCCACATCTTCCCACCTGGGCACTGATTCCCCCCCCCCCCCCCATCAATACACACCTTTGAAATTGATGTACTGCTTGAAGCTGAGACGACCATTGAACTTGCTCATTGATGGAAATATCCCTGCCAGGAAAGTAATGAGCACGGCTGTTGACAGTGATGGCATCAAGCAGAGGGCGGACTTTGAACAAAGCATCATATTCAGGTTGCCCTTTGGGGACTGCAGCCAAGTTGTCGTTGAGATGGAAGTACTGGCTCAGCTTTCAAAATCGGCCTTTGCTCATCACATCAGCAATGGCAGAAACCCAAAGAAGGGGATCAGAGGACCAGTACATGGCCGTTTCTAGCATTCTGTGGATCCCAAACATAAACTGAATGAAAATAAACAGTTTCATTTCCACAGCTGTTGTCTCCTTCCAAGTTTTGTCCGGCCCTTTGTTCTGCTGCCTTTGTTCTGCATACACATTTGTCTGAAGTGCCACATCAGTCCAAAATGTCTCTGGCAACAGCAAACAGAAGTAGTCGTATGGGGTGGCATTTACTGGCAGAGTGTGGTCAACACCCACTTTGATGTTCCCATCTTTAGCAAAACCCTGGAACACTTTTTCTGGTTGCACTCGACGTCTGGGCTGACCACCGCGTGGTCAATGCATCTCTTTTATTCTTTGACTGTCTTTTCCGTCTCTTCGCCTTGCTTGGTCCAGCAACAACAGGCAAATCCGCATCATTCGCTTCTAAAAGCTCTTCACTTCCGCTACCACTTCGGTTCAAGTCAGAACTGCTAGAAATTTCCAGACTGTACTGCCGGATGAGCTCTTGATTCTGCACAACAATGTCGAGATCGATGTCAGACTCATCTCCTTTGACTATTTCCCGAAGAATAAAGCCCTCAAAATCATCTTCTCCATCGTCGTCACTGTCTTCCATCACTGACCTCCAATAATGCCACGCTTCATCAGCCATTTTGCAAAAATAGTGTCAAATTTCTTCACAATCTTCAAAAAATCACAGATATGTAACCACCGGTCTGATTTCAAATTGGAAAACGTGGTAATGGCGTTGGAAATTGGAAGTCTCGTCTGAACTCTTGAGGTAAAATGCATTCTGGGAAGGGTAGAACTAAAAGTAGGATGACGTGACCGTGTAATTTCCGGGCTCTATCGGGCTCTGCGGGATTCTCAAGGCATGCGCAGGGCAGGCTCTGCAAGTGGCATTGGGTTAAACTAGCTACCGGCAGACTAAAATTTAATTTTAGCAACATAAGTTAAAACTTATATTTTCTGAATGAGTACAACAGTGTAAGAACAAAGAAAGAAAAATTAAGTTTCTACCTGATACGGTTCATGAGTTATTGCATTTTGATAGTCATAAAAACTAGGCATTCATAAATTATTATTATTTTAGCTATTTTGGGGCAGCAATATACAAAAGTCTTGAACCACGATAAGGTACAGCATGCATTTTATTACAACTATGTAGCTATCTTAATTAAATAAAACACACAAACCCAGATTAAATAAAACATGTACACTTTACCAGACATGTCAAAATGGTAAAAAGTGCAGAAACAAATGTGTGCAAATAGCCTAAACTTACAAATCTGAACAGAGCTAGTGAAGGGTAATCAAGCCTGACATGGCCCAACATGCATTTTTCTCTTTCTCTATAACATATACAACAAGGTCAATTTTTTCTAGACCTCTAAATAAATTTTATTGTAAACAAAAAAAAACATGAAAATGGAGAATTATGCAATCTGACAGGTGGAAATAAGCATTTTTGTGACATTCAAAATTTAAAACCCCTGTATCTTCAGAACCATTCAGCCTTTCTTCATGAAATTTGGACAGAACTTAAATTCAACTAATGCCCTTCTTAGTACTGCTGAGATTTTTTAGTTTTCTTTTAAACTAAGAAAAGTAAAATCAATTTAGACATCATGATCATTTAAAAAGATGTTGAAATTAGGTGCAAAAAGAAGTACGACAGCGATTCCTGCTGCCATCAAGTCTTAAAGACAAAATAAATGTGCCCCACCACTCTCCCCTGAATAAATAATGATATTTCTATTAAAAAAAAAAAAAAGGAAGATTTTATTTTCACCTTCATGTGTATGTTTGCTTGTACAACTTGTATTTCTTTTGCATAGTGTCACTGCTTGGGATGTGCCATATGCGTCCATTTGTTGTGGTGACAGGAAAGTCAAAGTCAAACACAAATATGCATGCAACTGTGTCAGTATCTGCCTTGGAAGGCCACGTGTACGTATTGTTTGTGAGAGAACTCTTCCACATGAATTGAATTTCTGCTTCATGTTCACTGATGATCTTTGCAACCTGTCCAACATGAAAGTCCTGGTCATAGAAAATGGCAACATTCTGACCAGCCTTTCTAAATCGAAACTCTGTAGGAACAGTGTCTTGTATGCTAGGTGAGGCAGGGGACGTAGGAATTTCGTTTTCAGCATCTGATTCTGAATGTAGGTTGGAGAGAGAAGCGGCACAGTTCTGTTCCTCTTCAACTTCCATCTCCTCAGACTCAGAGTCACAGGCGTCCTTATCAAGCAATGTATCTGCAGCATGCAAATGAGAGGCATTCAGAAATCGTGGAAAGGGATTTTCTTCTTGCTGAAAAGCCTTCAGGGACTGAACAAGGTTGGGTAGGTCCTGGGTCAGTTTCAGGTGCTCTGATTTGAATCCCAGCACCATCTTGAAGAAACGCACGTGTGCTTTCATAGCACTGACTTTCTCTCTCTGAAGTCGGCATCTTGTCAGAAGTCGCTCAACATCAGTGACTGCAGTGAGGGCTCCACCAAGTTTGTCAACTTCAGTCAAAATACTGGCTTTTGTCCTGGCCAAGTTCTCCTCACTCTGCTCCTTCTTTTGGTGCTGGACCTCAAGGCGCTGCCTTTTGGCAGCAGCCACATCTTGGTGCTGCTCTTGGTGCCGTTTTCGCAGTCTGGAAGCCTTTGAAGATGACATTTGTAAGAGGCGGCACTGTTCTTCAGCAGACTTCTTCAAAAACCATTCTGTCATGGTCTTGTTCCGCTTCAGCATGATCAGCGTGCTGTGGTGATGAACAGATGTGTTGCGCCGTGTGTAGATTGACACATCCAAGTCCCCAAAGCACGCCTCACCAAGCAGATTTGTGATATGAGAATGCTCCATCTTGGCAAGCACAGCTGGATCCTGGACAGCATGGTATCGTCCATCTGGAAGAAAGTCACACAGCTGCCGCTCGGTCACCTCCACAAATGCTTGACATATGGCGCTGATGGCTTGCTGCACCTTGGGTCTGGAGTCTTCATCAAACTGGAGTAGGGGATGAAACCTGTTGTTGAGTGGCGCACCAAACAAGGAGGGGACAGTCTCCATGAAGGTAGATGAGCTATCATCGGCCCATTCTTTCAGTTGCGTGTGAAGTTCAACAACAGGCATGAAGAACTCTGCGTATTTCCTTTTTCCCATGCACAACAGCTGCCAGTATGGCCCCGTGACTCTGTAAAAGAGCATTGCAAGAGCTCCTACAAAAATGTTCACTTCCTCACTGATGGCATCTTGCAGAACGCTCTCCAGTTTCTGATTCCTTGTTGGCATGTAGTCCTGCAGGAAGCTGATGATGTCCATCCTGTGCTGGAGAATACTGACAGCTGATGATGTCCATCCTGTGCTGGAGAATACTGACAGCTGATGATGTCCATCCTGTGCTGGAGAATACGGACAGCTGATGATGTCCATCCTGTGCTGGAGAATACTGACAGCTGATGATGTCCATCCTGTGCTGGAGAATACTGACAGCTGATGATGTCCATCCTGTGCTGGAGAATACTGACAGCTGCAACAAAGACGCTGTTGAATCGGTTGTCTTTGTAGCTGGGAATGGTAGATTTCAGCTCCATCATGCTGCAGTAGGCCAGCCACAGGTCTCTACAGCCACTCTTCTCGTCTCCTGTTGGCCCCAACACCTCACAGGCCATTCGGATGTACCTCACAGCGGCAGCTTCCCGTGAATGCCAGTTGGAAAAACGAGGCAATTTGTCTCGGCCAATCCTCTCTTGGTTCCAGGCAGTCTGCAGGGCAGCAATAGACTTCTCTGCAGCAGAACCTGTAAAATACAGCATACACCATTATTTTATTGCTATTAATAAGTAATATAGCTTAAATTCTTCACCCGTCTTTGTCGAATAGTAGTAAGTACCTTCTCAAAATTTACTTTCAAGAGTAATGTATCACATGCAGTACCTCCACATTGATGTAATTTTGTAAACTATCTGTCATTATTCCATATCCCATCCACCAAAAGTGAAGCATCTGACTTTGTTTTAAGTGTCTATTTTTGCTGTTAGTCATTTTAAATATTGTTACAGTGTTGGAAGAAAACAACAAAAGAAAGCATAAAATCTTTAAAATATCAAATCACAGTTTACTTACTAAGTCCCAGCAAGAAATGGGCGTTGCAAAAGAGGAATTCAAGGTCCTCATCAGTCCCAAGGGTTGCTTTCCGCAGGTCGTTGACGTCTCTCTTCATAGCCTTGTTCACACTGGCGCGGTCTGACATCAGTCCAGAGAGATGTTGAAGTGCAGTTCTGAAGTGCTGGTCCTTTTCGTCTTCATCGAACACCTCCGTCACTTCTTGGAGGAGACCAATGGTGATGTCGACAAGGGTCTTCGAGTCCTCAGCTGCCACTTCATCAAAACCACAGCAAAGAGAACCAGAGGATGACGTTATCTGTTGACCTACGTACTTGCGATGGTCTCTGGTCGTTCCATCAATGTGGAGATCAAAGTGCTCCTCTTCCACCATTGCCTCTGCAATTTGGAACTTTGCCAGGAAATGACCCTGATCTGCAAAACGCAGTGATGTCCTTTCGGACGGCACATCCTTGTCAGCAATGTGAATGCCAAACAAGTGCTTGGCCACTGCCTGTAATACGACACCACAGTTTTTTGCTGAAACACCGCAAGAGATCAAGGCAATGACAGCTTTGACAACAGCTGGTGTAAACTGTTTCTTTCCACCCTCAACAGTTGTTTGGACTTCGGGCTGCTCTTCATCATTTGTCATGTAGTCCACAAGCTGTTGATCATGGCGCTCATTGTTAGCTTGCACCCTAGTTTTATAGACACTAAGTCTTCGCCACATGTTCGAAACAACAGTCTGGGACGTTTTTAGTTTCTTTTTCAATTCTTCTACTCGTTGCCTTCTCTGTCCACACTGTCTTTCACGCTGCTCAATGGTAGCTTCTTTTTGTTTCAAGGCAATTTCCCTTCGCTTAATTCGCTTGTAGAAGTTAGTGTGTTGGATGGCTGCAATGGTGGCATTTGCAGTCTTCAGCTTTTTCCTTGAGATCTTCAGAGCCCGTGCTACCAAATCCTTTTGCTCCCTTGATGTTGTCCATTTTCTTTGTAGCTCATGGATTTCAGCTGCTCTCTGTCTTGCTGTTGTTTTCAGTGTTGCTGTTTCTTCCTGGGAGGCACACACTTCCGATTTTAGTGCTTCAGCTTCACGGCGGAGTGCAGCAAGCTGCCTTCCACTTGTTGCAAAAGCAAGAGATCTGTCTTGAGTTGAGCTTGCATCAGCTGAAGATGAATGTGTGCATGAAGCAGTAGAAGATTTAGAAGCAGAACCATCCTTAAGCTGAAAGTGTTTTACAGTTTGTAGTAGGTAATCCTGCAACTTCTCCCCTGTGTTTTTCCTTGAGCGGTGTTTTGCCATTGAGTCATATGGTTTTCGTGTTCTTTGCAATTTGTCTCTTAACTGTTTGTCCGACAACCCAGCAATGTCCACACCCACAAAGTCAAACCACTCTCTGTGAAGCACACAGCCTGCACCTTGTTGAAAAAAAAGGAGGTCCAGTATCAGGCCATTCACAACAGGAACAGCTGGTGTGGCAATATCCTGCAAGGACGTGGGTGACAACTGGTGTCGCTTCACACCAGTCTTCAGAAGGAACGGTCCAACATTCCGCAGCTCAAGTTCATCCCCCACATTAAAACTCAGAAAGGACTCTATATCACCGCTTCCTCCATGCACTGCAGCAGCACCTCTGTTGGCTCTGTTTACTTCGCTTTTCAGAGAAGTATGCAGCAGCTCTTGCTCTGTAACAGTGTCGAACAAGGAAGAAATTTCCTCCCAAGACTTCTGACAGGTCTGACGTAAAAGATTTGCCTGAAGGAGCAACTTGTTGGTCAGTGGTAGCTGCCGTAGGGCAATCTTTCTTCCTCTCCCTTCTGCCACCAGAAACCGCTGCATTCGTTGAAAGTCTTCATCATCTGTAAACAAATGAAAACAGTTTTAAGTTTTAACTGGCCAATGCATTTCTTCATTTAATTATTTAATCTTTAAATACGCAAGGTATTTTTCAGCAGCTTTTTTCTTCTTCTTCTTCTTTTCTCTCACTCTTTCTTTCTGTTCATAAGAGTTGAGGAACTGGTTGGCCTTTATTTTTTTAAGGTGAAATTTATTTTAGGCTACTGTTCACAACCACATGAACGAAGTTGAACTGCATACATGCTAACATTAAAATTTAAGATGACCACAGGAAGATAGAAAGTGTGAAATGCATTAGTTCTTTTACACGGAATTATATTAATAATCTACTGAAGACTGAAAGTGATTGAATAATTTACTGTACCTGGTCAGCAGACAAAATGAACATGAATTTGATGAAAGTTATTATTAAGTTACTGAAGAGTTAAATCTACCATAAAAAAGACCCCGCAAAAAGTGATTCATAATGATTTTCTTTAAGAAACGTAACACACGTTTAGCTACAATCAACAAGTTAACCAACCCACACACAGAAATAACTACACAAATGAAGGAAACAAAACACCGAATCGGCATGTTGATAACGGGCCGGTCACAAAAATCGTCTGCTACAATTCTTATCGACTAACTTCCGGTTTCAGTTACTCGCTTCAAAATCGTAATTGTTGTCATAAATTGGCCCATCCAACAAGAAGGGTGTAACATATAAATGCATGAAAGTTTACATTTCAGCAGGTCATCAACGTTATTGGCAGTGCATGGAGCAGACAAATAAGATTAGCAAATCTTCCGACCCGCGCTTCGGCATGGTCGACCACAGAGCCGGCGCGGCTGAACATTTTGAAGTTAAATATTTAACCATTCCTGGCTATTAACCGCATCAATATTGTACATATGATTGAAACACAATGTAATGAAATAAGTGTAAATGAACACTTACCTAGAAATGGCTGGAATTCATGGAACCACGTCAAAGATTCGTCGTCTTCTTGACACAGACTCGGATGCCTGTTCGCCATTACGAATTCATGTGACTACAGAATTTGAACACTGGCTCTCGTTTCCAGGCTTGTGATTGGTGTACATTGACCTGACCCTTACAAATTGCATCTCATTAGATTCTGCGGAAAATTCTCTACCCAGCCCAACCTAAGACCTCATTGAAATTCTGAGTGGATGTTGAGATATTTGAAGTCAAAATTCACTCAAAATTTCTTCCATAATTTTTATTCTGAAATTAAATACACACATTGTTAAAATTTATGTGTCTGTAGCTCATTCACTGCTGAATACGGGTGACCTATTTTTAGTATCTGTCAGCGCAAATAGAGCGACACGAAACAACATTTCTAGAGCAGCCTGCGAGGTCATATGCGAAACTCACTGGAAGTACGCTGTCAGCGGCATCGGGATTTGCGTTTGGTAGGGTTATTAAACTTCAGATATCTTTTGCACACGCTTTCATACCAGCAAAATAAACACACAGATCAACAGAAGAAGAGTTCAACTTTATTTCAAAGCACTAAATACGTCATTGCGCAAAACACAGAGTAAGAAGGAACAAGCTGAAAATTGCCGAATTTTTGCTCCCAGCGAACTTTCCATCAGCGCTCGCGGCGCTGCGCCGGTAGCTAGTTAAACAAGTTAAAGGTGATGTTTTGCCCCATTGGTGTGCAAAGATCACTGTCTGACCTGCACCTTTATAAATTATAGTTGTAATTTTTGTCAACTTTGAGTTTGACTCAATTTGTTTTTTTGTTTTTTTTTAATCACATAATTTTTGTAATTTTCCATGTGGTTGCTGTGGGCAATGGCAGCCATTCTGAAAATAATACCTTGTTCAGCCATAAAAATGTTCAGGTTTATCCTATCTTCACAAAAAACAGCTTTATTCCACTTGTTTCTGTTAGGGCCAGATCTACAACTTGTCAAAAGTTGCTGTTTTTTATTTGTTTTTTTTATTGATTTCACAACTTACTCAGTTACTGATTTTATTCTTCTTTTTTCTTCTTCTTTTTTAGCCACCTAAACGATCCTTTCTTTCTTTTCTTTTTTCTCTCTCCAAGTTTGTTCATAAATAGCTGTTTTTAGAGGACAACAAAATTCTTCTGACAAATTGTAAGCACGATCATATCCTATATATTCATGCCAAGTTTGAACCTTTTTGAATGCATTACTTTAGAAATTATTCACTAACCTGTACTAAAAAATACAGAAAAGGAGAATCCAGGTTCAAAGTGTCAGTTTGTGTTGTTTCAATAGACCACTTTCACTTATCCCGCAGTCGCAAGGCGACAACCAATCAGAATCGAGTACTAGGTTCTCTGACTCCTCCCAACCGGAAGTAGGGGGGAACGTGCTTACACTTTGTACTAGTGAGAGTTTGATCTGGATGAAAATAATGGATACAAACAGAGAAAACTTGCCAGAAAAGCTGACCAAGGAGTGGTTTGAAAAAAGTATTGATGGCGAGTGGACGAAGTCTCTTTGCAATGTGTGTGAAATTGGCGAAGAGCAGATTCTAAAGTTTCTCGTCAACCGGCGACCAGGAAAACGGAGAAACGCAGAACAAGCGAAGAATGTGAAGTGTATGAAGGCATACAAGTCCTTCATGGACGGACATGTTAAAAAAATGTACACTTGCAAAACTGAAACAGGACTGACTGTGATTAAGGCAAGTGTGCTAGCTTCGATGCGGCAGACCTTGTACAAGGTGTACATGTGTCTGGAGGACGAGGAAGGAAAAGTGCTGGGAGCGTACTGCGAGTGCGTTGCTGGGTAAGTTTTGGAACTCACTCTACTGGTCACTTTTAATATAAATAAGCTGTTTCTGTGTTAGTGTTACTGTTATACACATCTTTGTACTACTACTGTACTGCTGCTAGCACTACTGTTCTCTAACTGAAAATCTGAATCAGAGAAAATATTCGTTTTTTGTGTTTTGTTGTTGTTGTGATAAATGGTTATTTTGCACATTGCTGTTGAAAAAATTTGATTTGCACCGTCTTAGTGTGCAAGTATGTATAGTTGTGATATAACAGACAGGCTACTGTAGGTTGTTTAAATTGGATGCATTTTCCTTTTCCTGTACTAGCTCATAGTCATACTCATAATATGGGTATTGGTCCTTTTTCTTGGTTGCAGAAAAGGTGAGTCATGCAACCATGTTGCTGCTGTTCTGTTTGCAATGGCTCATTTCAAGTCTGAAGACCTCAACAACATCCCAGCGGACAGATCCTGCACTGACCTTGAGTGCAGATGGAAAGGCCATGCATCTAAAAAAAACTGCAGCAGCCGCACTGGATGCCATTCAAGTTGTAAAGTAAGTGATCAGTTTTAATCTTTTATGAAGTTTTTAGTCACATGATCACTTCTTCAGTGTTTTTAATCTTATGTAATCAGTAGTGTTACAGATCTATGTTGTATTTGTTGTGATAGTGTTATTATGCCTAGAGAGGGAGGGGGGTTGAGGCAGGGGGAGAGGGAGAGACAGAGGTTATTGGTATTTTTTATGCAGTTGAAAGGCAAAGTTCTATGTTATTCACAGACAAGAAAGATTCTGTATTCTGTAATTTGCAGAAGTACTTCTCTCAGATCTTCCAGTTCCAGGATAGACTGCACCACAAGACAAATACTATGTGATCTTCTAAAGTTCCAGCATTGCTTTTGACTTTAGTACATGTGAAAGTATTTTGAATGGAGGCCCTTCAGGAGTGTCTCGTGCATGTACTTTCAGGTATGCTGTTGGAAAGACAAAGAAACCCAGGGCAACACTACAAATGCTCAACTTTGACCCAAGGCATCCAAATGACAGAGCTGTCAACAGTGAGGCATTTACCAAATTGTACGAGTCTCTGAAGACCTCAAATCCTTCATTAGGATTTTCAAGGTGTGTAATTCTTACTATTTATAAGTAGTATAACTTTATAATGAATATACATCTATACATGTACCTCCTGTGGTTGGGTTATAATCATGTAAGACTCCTTTTCTGCTTCAAAATACCCATTGCAACAATGATCAGATTGTTGGCTAGTGAAAGACAGAGACAGAGAAATGATATCTATATATATATACATATATGCAAAAATACTGATTGATTATTGCAGCACTGTTTATTGACACATGTCATATATGACACAGCAAATTATATACAGAACATTTAACTAACATATATGCATTCATGACATCAGTTCCCATGGTAACACACACATACTGCACTCTGAATTTTACCGCCCATTATAAAATAATACTGTAACAAGTGAAAACAAATTATCTTCCCTTAAAACATTGCATGCCTCCTAGTCCTAACCTTTTTATTTTTGAGCTGATATGTAACAACAATAATAATAATAGGGAACTTATAAATCGCTTTCGGAAACTCAAATCACTTTACAACTTAAAGAAAAACATACAATGCGTAAATACCCATAATTATACAAATCAATGGTATACAAGTCATGTTCCTACATAAAAGTAAGGTTAGTTATTCCCAGTTACCAGTTTGTTACTTTAATTAAACCAAATATTTTACTTTTTGTTGGTTAAATCAGTGCAAAACTAAAGAGACAGCTCTGGGTTTCAGTCTGCTTCTCTTGTAATAATCACATAGCTGTACATTACAGTTATGGTCACTCATTAGATATGGTACAGCATTAAACTATATACAGCACATTAAAAGAAGACATTATGCATTACAAGTGGTGCTGTCATTACATCAGGTAATATCATAACACTTATAAAATAATACTGTTACAGCTTTCTTCCCCTCCTAGAACCATTTCATCTTTGAATACTCCATCAAGTAATGCCCCCTCCCCCAGTAACATGCTGCATCTCTATGTTTTGGAACTTTGATTTAGTGTTTTTGTAATTTGGGGAAAGAATAATTTAAACTACTAATGTACTATGAATGTTATATTATGCTATGTTATGACTGATTTAACACAGGTCCCTGCATAAAATTAAGGTTAATTATTCTGTTGTTATACTAATCTAATAATTGCCACCACCTCCCCCTTTGTTGGTTAAACCAGAGAAAAATAAACCACCTCTGGTATATATATGTGTGTGATTCAGATTTAAATTATGCAAGATTTAGAGGGGAATGTGTACATTAGCTTGGGTTCACCAGTTTGGTGTGGTGTTGCAGTATTCACTTATTTAAGCAGTGCACAGACAGACCTGGGTTTGAATGTGCTTTTCTTTTAGAGGTTTTAGTTATCACACACCTGTACATCCCCTCCCCCCCCCCCCCCCCCCCCCCCAGCAGTTTGATGCTTGTGACATTCACTATCACTAGATTAGTATGCATCTTCTAACTTTGTCAACAGATACACAGTGCCCCTCACTCCAGTGCCAGATGATGTGTTCTGCACTCCAATGCTACAGGGTGGAAAAGATGAGCAGGCGGATGGCACATTTTCGGCATATCCAGTAAGTCTTCAAGACATCAGAGATGCTTGTTGCCAGTTAAAGTCATCTCTGCAGCTGACAGGACAGGCATCAGATATCCTGGAAGAAAAAACCAGGGGTCAAAGTGCATCCAGTTTATGGCATGAAAATCGCCGACTGCGGTTAACTGCCTCATGCTTTCACCAGATCATAAACAGACGACAAACAACATGTCCATCAGCATTTCTGAGGCAGCAACTGTATTCCACAGGACTAGTTCAAACAAAAGCAATGAGATTAGGACTGGAGAGAGAGGATGGTGCAGCTCAACGATATAAACTACAGAAACAAGTAGAAGGAGAAGAACTCACCTTGTCAGAGGCTGGACTGCGCGTTTGTGCTGACATGGCTTTCTTGGGTGCCTCTGTCGACCGTATTGCCAGAGATGCTTGTGGCAGGATGATCTTGGTTGAGCTGAAAAATCCAGACAACACATGGGAGTTTGACAATGTCTTAGACATTCCACAAAAACAAAAGTGTGTCTCAAAAACTGCATGTGGCCAAAGGCTTGAGCTGAACAAAAAACACAGCTACTACACTCAGGTTCAGGGTCAGATGTATGTGTATGGCAGTAACCAGTGTGACTTTGTTCTCTGCACAAAGACTGCCATGCACACTGAAAGAATTGAGCGAGATGAAAGTTTCGTCACAGACATGATCAAGAAACTGGAAGCTTTCTATGACAACATATATCTTCCAGAGATAGTTTATCCACGTATTAAACATGGTCTTCCCCCAGTCAACTTAGGAAGTCTTGAATAGTGCATACTCTTACTAAGTTAACCAAGAACATCCTATCAGTCGCATACATGGCAGCGGAGTCAACCAATGGGACAAAACACAATGTGCAAATGTTTTGCACAGTGGTTTGTGGTTGGGTGAATAAAGAAAGTGTATATCTGCTAAATTTGTGTTTGTTTTGCTTTTTTATTTCTGTTTTTTAACCCATTGTGGGTTTTCATCAATATTCTGAACGCTTGCAGTGCCAGTGAGTTCTGCTTCACACTGAATTTGTTTACCTGTGCAATGATTGGGCTTTGAAACTGTGTCAGGTAGGCACAGGTATGAATGATGTCTTCTGCCAAGTAGTGGAGACTCAGGGAAAGGTTTCCATCCAGTATGTGGTAACACTTGATGCGGCCAATGAGGCGCTCAACATGAATCCGCACTTCTGCAATGCGTTTTGTCTTCTCAACCTGAAAGAAAAATACACATTCTAAAAAGCTTTTTGAATATGTCATATTCTTACCAGTTATCTGCATGGTCTACATATTGATTAATTCTTTGATTGGAAAGGATTTTTTTTTAAATTGTGTACCCATTCTGCATGTGAGAACTGAGAACGCTGATTACTTGCTCCATTTACAGAGTTAGTGTAATCACTGAAATCATATGCTATAACATTTTTTGTTAAGCTTGGGTTGTCATCTGACAGTTGTCACTGATACTTAATAGCCATACATGCACTAACTCTGAGTGTCAGGTTTGTACCCTCACTTGTATCAAGTACCAATTACATTTAACCATTCCTGGGAAATAACACAAATTCATGGAATTCTGAGGTTCTTATAATCTTAATCAATTAGAAAATTAATTGTCACCTCATCCTCTTCAAACTGAGTTTTCCCAGGATTGCGGAAAGGTGGAAGGTTGAGGGCAGCACCTCGTTTCTCCACCTCGTCATGGATGTCAAACCCCTTGTCTGCCATGATTTGGTCTCCCTTCTGTAGGTGTTCCAAGAACCCCCACTCTGTTGTGATAAACTTGTCAGAAGCTGCTCCACCGTAGACTCGAGATATGTAGCACAAAACTCCATCAGGGGTACATGCAACAAGTACCTGTACACAACAATTTGTGACATTGACTTGCATGAAAAACTTACAGCAAAGTCTGAAAATGATCAGCGTAAGCCTGTTCATCAGTTTCATGTCAAAGTGACCCCCCCCCCCCCCCCCCCATCATTAACTTTTTTCTGTCTGATTTGTGAACAATATGCACATGTATACAGTATGCTGTCAACTTTAACGACTTGCATGCTTAAAAATGAAATGCAAATTCCTTATTAAACTTAAACGCCACTTCAAAATCTGGATGTTGTTGACACAAGTGTGTGCGTACTTTTATATATAATTATGTGCAGTGAGTGTATGTGTAATATGTGCGAATGAATTATTGATGAATGTGTATGTGCACATGTATGCAGAATGTTGTAATGTAAGACCAGGCATGCATTTACTGTTAATCCATATGACCCTCTGCTTCTTTTTCAAATTCAAATTTACTTACCACTACCAGCATGCAATTTTTTGCTGATTACATCCTTTACATCCATTCTGACTATAGTATGAAATGTCCCATTTCTTCTCTCCCTACCTGGTGTACTTGTGGAGCAAATTTATAAAATATATATATTTTTTTTTATTACCTTCAAGGTGTTGTGTGACTTGTATGATGACCAAGTCTCCCGTTGTGCTGTCAGTGAAGAGGGTGTTTCTACAAAAAAACTCGGTGCAGTCAATCAGTGCACGGAGGTTTTTGTATTTCATGCATGCAGGGGGGAAGAAGTGCCTCACTTCATGTCTGGTCGGAAAGCGGCATGTTGCTTCCAGTTCCAGCCGCAGCAGCCGGATCCAGGAAGTAAACGTGTGAGTAAACTGGGAGGTACTGATTTGCATCCTGGCTGCAATGTCATGTGTAAACAGGCCCACTTTCAGGCGAACCAGCACTCCCAGAAACTCCAGCTCTTTTGATGTGCTTCTTTGTTTCCCTTTGTTCGTCTTCGCTTTGTCGTAATCTTTGCCTTCACCACGCCAATAATGCATGTTCTCTGCTTTGGAAGCAATGTACTGAAACACTTGTTCATATACTCTTCTGTTGGTAAAACCAGTATAGAACTGCACTGCTTCATCTGACGGAAGCAGTGAATCAGCAGAAAAAGAAAGAATCCGCAGCTCCTCCTTCAGCTTGGAGATTTCACTTTCTAATCTCAGAACAGTGGCAGCCTGTTGTTGGTTGGCCACCTCCAGTGCCTTGATTAGAGTGATGCTGTCAATGTCTTCTGTTTGACATTCTGCAGCATGTGTTGTTGCTAATGCAACTGCAGGTCTTGCATATAAGTGGTCAACTCCTGACCTGTAGTCTTCAGGGCGGACCTCTGGCACTGGCAGTGACACACCCACTGTATTGAGACAGAAGGGAAAAGGTACTGTCAGTCTTCAGTTTGTTTACATTTGATAGAGTGATATTGATCATCATACTGTGATAGAGAAACACATTTTCTGAGTATATAAATATTCAAGATCAGGCCTGCAACTAGTGCAAATGTAATAAGCTTCAAAAACATGTTTGTTCATAGGCTACAGGTAAACAGAATATTTGCAGTAAATGGTGGTTAATTCTTTGCTGTAATTTTGTTTTGTTTTGTTTTTGTGGTAGATAGATAATTCTGAAATTAAACAGTCCATTTGTTTTCAAATGCATAAAATAAAATCATTCTTGTTTTTATGTGACTTACCCCATAGCAGTTAGCACATAGGCTTTATTCATTCTCACAGTAGTTTACAGAAGTACTTTCAAACCACAATGCCAGTTTGCCACAACTGCAAGTTTAGCAATCACAAAAATGATGCCCAGGCTCCTTCCCCATAACATCAGTAATCTTCTTCTTCCAATGTTATCCAGGATCAATGTCTGATCATTACTGATATTTATGGTGCGAGTTAAAGGGGTGTGGCCGAAATTGAAAATACAATTATAATGTTTGTGTTAATAGTAGTTATAAAAGTGTGTCCCACTCCCTGAATAAAAAAGGCGACTTACGTGGTTCTTCCAAACTCCCAAGCATCACTTCTGAACCAATGTCAGGAGTGACAGTGCCACTCACTTGTCGCCTGCCATGCCGATCGAGAGAGGCAGCAAGGTCACTGTTTGACCAGTACTTTGCCCTTTTGCTGGTCTGGCTTTCCCTGGCACTCACGTGTTTTTCGTACCCCACATTCACTGATGGCACATAGTCTACAGACTCTGGATTGTTGATTGCAATGCCAGACACAAAATGCAGTCCACAGACTTTGGAGTTCTTTGTGGGCACAAAGTTCTTCCTTCGAACAGCTCCAAGCCACAGTACTCGGCGGTGTTTTGCCTTGTTGCCGTTTCCCATTGGAAAACTAAAGAAAGATAACTGTTCCGCATTGTTTCTCGCTTTTCTACGACCACTGGTACAGTTTATAACACAGCAGTGGTCCTTTCCGCCCATCTTGATCCCGGCAAATGCGAAGTTTTTAATCACTTATTCTGATCGCTTGGAAAACACTGCTCGGCTATCAAACCCCGACCGACAAGTTCCCCCCTACTTCCGGTAAATTTTGGACGAAAATCTAAGTGAAAGGGGTCTGTTGTCTATGTCTCTGCAACTAGTGCAAGAGTCAATGACTCGTTTTCACCTGGGCAAATGTACCTTAGAAGTCACCTGGAACATAGGCTGGACCATCCTCAGTCTGCAGATGTCTTCTTTTCTGTGTTTCCCTTGCCACTCGCACTTTCTCCCTACGCTGCTGTTGCTTGTTCTCCACACTTCAGCGACTCTTTGCTGTCCGGACACTGTCCCGCTGATTCCCCAGTATCTTGGTGTTTTCACCCACAGCTAGGCCCAGTGGTCTTGCACTTTTGGCAGTATTTTCACGTGACATGGTAGTCAGTGCAGATTCCAGTCAGCAGATCAATGAGGCAATCAACGTCAAGTTTTGAACTATGTCCCGTGTCCTCTGGCAGGCCACGTGCCATCATAGCTTACTGCAATGTCAGTGATGTCCTCTTCTCCACTTCGCCCTGATATAACCGCAGTGGTTGACTGGGCGTAAAACACCAGGTTACTCACTTACCCCATCTCCACCACAATTTAGTAACATGTCTTTGTGAGCTTCCCTAACAGCTTGGCCTTGGACAGTGAAGCGCCACAACATGTTCTTTCAGTCTTGGTGTCAGTTGATACAGAGCATCACAATGGGTCTTGAATGTTTCTGAACTAAATCCAGGGAGATTCACCCTGAAGGGAGGCTGGGGATGTTTGATGTCTCACTCCTGTCTGGAATCTCAGGGCTGTCATTTGATGCTCCTTTCCTATTGATCTCCTCTCTTGTTTTGTTTTTCTGCCTATATCTCTTGCCCTTTCTGCCTTGTCATTTTTCTGCTGATAGTGATAGTCCATTCTCCTGACTTTTTTTCCAGAAAACTCTCAAATATGTTTTGGGTTAGGCTTTTTTGTATGGCTCTTGTTGAGCAGCTAGGAGATGATAGTTGGTAGGTGGTATGTGCAGCTGTGTGCCATATGGCACTGGTATTTGCCATTATGCATTTATGTAACATTTTTTAGATTGTGTCTGTCCATTCCTTTTTTATATTTTCCTTTAACCTGGTATCGATAAATTAGACGGAATGGTCAACGATACCAGCATGTCCTAGCCTTATGTGCTCTTTTAACAGGGGTGATATTGAAGGGACTAACTGTTCGAAAATTTGTGTCTGATGTTTGTTTATGTATGTTTTATGTTTGTGAAGTGATTGGTTTTGTAGATTGACTTGACAGGGGGTTATATGTGAGAAGAGTTTAGAAATGTGTGTTTGCTTATGACCTGAGGTTGACTGTCCTGAGGTGACCCTGTGTGGTTGACAGGACATTAAAATCCAATTACTTATACTACTACTGCTACTACTGGCCTTGGACAGTGAAGCTCCACTATGTGTTTTTTTCAGTCTTGGCGTTAGTTGATACAGAGCATCACGATAGGTCTGGAACGTTTCTGAACCAAGTCCAAGGAGATTCAGATACTCGCAGAATTTGTTCAGTTTTCCAGCTGCAAAACCACAAAGAACACTTGCTGTAACAGTTCTCCTGGTAACTTCGAATGAGTTTTCTGCTGGCATTGTTGGTACCACAATTAAAGTATCGCAATTTGAACACATTACCTTCAAATACACAGCCATTCCCTTTTTCCGAGGCTCCTCTGAATGTAGATGTATGACTGTTTATCCACAAACAGGGCAGGCATAAGCTGCAAAAAAATTGGCAATTTCGTTGAGTTTGCAGGTGCTTGCTGGGAGTGGTGTGTTGCTATCCACTGGCCCTTGAACACCAGCGTCTCCCAGATGATCAACCAGTTCACTTTTACTACCTGATTTGCTTCCGTCTTTCTTTTGAAATGCTTTGAACTTTTTACCACTAGCTCCTGTAACATGTTCAGAACAAGCAGCGGCAAAAGTAGAACTAGAAGCAACTGGGCTGGAGATAGAAGATGGTACAGAAGAAGCTGCAAGTTCACAGTGAGATCAATGGCGTTCATGCGGCTAGATTTCCCGCTCCCAGTTTTGCTTTCTACTGTCTCTAGACTCTAGCATGTTGCAACTGTTGCTTTATTGGAGACTATGCAGCATAGCTGCGAACAGTGGTTTGCTTAGTTGGAAGCATCATTATTTATTGAAAAATATCAGAGTAGGTCAAAATATAGCCTTGCATGCTTCTCCCACTGCCATAATTTTTTTTTACTTGCCCTAATTTCTTGCACGGAAAACATCCACTTTTGTATTGTCACACATATTGTTGACTATGTTAGAAAGGATGTGTAGCCATTTGCTAAATGTTTCATTAGTTTTCCAAACAAGGCAGAGATTGTTAAATGTTTGATCAGTCTTCCAAAAAACAAGGCAGAGGATGTGTGCAGACTTCACATTTTTAATCTTTTGGCAGTCTTTTCTGATTCAGTGGAAATGAGTCAACTAGGAAATGAAAAAGAGCAGAGGCTCTGTCTGTCTGTGTATATAATATATATATATATATTTATATGGTGGGGCTGCATTCGCTGCTACTTTATCTGCTCCAAGGAGCTGCCTTAGTCACTGCACAGGCCAAAGCATGGTACCTGTCACTTTTTGATGAGGAGAAGACTTCAAGCAGCACAAGCTTCCGGAACAGAAGTTCAGATAAATTAGACGGAATGGTCTGCAATACCAGCATGTCCTAGCCTTATGTGCTCTTTTAACAGGAGTAATATCGAAGGGACTGACTCTTCAGACATTTGTGTCTGATGTTTGTGTATGATGTTTTATGTTTGCAACATTGATTGGTTTTGTGGATTGACTTGAGAGATGGTTGATATATATGTGAGAAGAGTTTAGAAATGTGTATTTGCTTATGACCCAAGTTTGACTGCCCTGAGGTGACCCTGTGTGGTTGACAGGACATTAAAATCCAATTACAACTACTGCAATTTATGTCTGGTGTTGATGTGTCCCAAGTGCACTACTAATGAGGTACACAAGGACCATCCCTGGGGTCTTACTGAGTGAAGTGGAGCAACAGCACAGGGATATGCTTCCGACACTTGTAACTCAAGGTTGCAGCAAACTGGAGAAGTCCCAGGAAGATTCACAGGCACTGGGGTCTGTGCCTTCTGAGCTGCAGGAGCAGACTGACAAAGCCAAGGGATCGATCACCAAGACATTCCTTTCTGACTGAGGGTTTAGCTGGCCATGCTGCAGTGACAGGACAAATGATTGAATCCTGTATCTGTAGTTCATGCAGGTTGGCTATGGACAACCTGGGAAGAATCTCCGTTGTAGTGGCTTTGTCTTTCAGCTTTGCTGGTTGCACACATCTGTTGGTGTCTCCTGAAACATCAACACAGGGGGATGAGTCAAACAACACAGGGGGATGAGTCAAACAACACAGGGGGATGAGTCAACAGCCGATTGTTCACATGAACACTGGTGACCTCTGGTGGCACTTCCATCACACACACACATACACGCACAAACACAACAACTTACGGACGTGGGCGGCAGGGTTCAGGGTCGACAAAGTGATCACTGAGACGTTCCTTTCGACTGGATTTCTTTTCATTATACCACTTTATAGGACTGCAGAAGTGCAGCAAAATCTCTGAGCTGTTTTCTGCTCATTGGAAGGTGGCTGTGTAACAAAAAGAAGAAGAAGAGTGTGTCATTCCTGTGCTGCAAATAACGAGATCTGACGTGACTGAACTTTGTGTTGGCGTCAACATCTGTGTTGTAACTGCAGAGCTGTATTGTTGATTTGAACTTATAGGCATTTGATTTTTGTCATCAGTGCCATGTTTTAGGAAAAAAATAATGGGATATAATGCTTGGTATGTGTTACATGTTATGGTTTAGACATCACTGTAAGTCAGAGCGAGAAAAGGTGAGAGGGAATAACAACAACCTCTCGTATGTACCATCCAAAAGAAAAAAAAGAAGAAAAAAAATCAGGAACCTCTGGCTGTGGCTCTTTTGTTGTTCCTTACTTCCAGCCTGCTACTTCTACTGACCATCTACATGTATATATATATGTGTATAACATGAGAAAAGTTTTTCTGTTTGTATTTAACTCACTTCTTTAATTCTTATGACCGTTTTGAAAATAAATGTGAATATATACCAGTTTTTCACATGTACATATTGTTATCAATTATTGTGTGCCAACAAAATGTGTAACACCCTGAGATAACTGTAATGGTTGACAGGGCATAAAAACACCAAATTGCTTACTTATATGTAACAAGCGTCCATACCTCATTGACAGCTCATACAAATGTCTTATGTATTCTTCTACATGTTCCACTTCTTTCTGGTTTCATTTGTGGAAGCTAACTCTTTCATGAATGCCATTTCTTTTTGGTTCAAAGTAAACACTGAACCTGCCTAGCACTGTATTGAACTTGAATTCATTAATTTGCCTCTGCATCAGCCAAACTAAACTGAGAGAAAATCTGTTCTGCCTCTGGGCCCATGCTGTAGATCAAGTTGCTGACCTGCACCTCTCCACTGTTGCCTGTCGGTTCACTAGCTGTCTGGAAACAACACTGGAACTGTGATCTCCATTCATCAGGCCACCCTGGGGCTCCCGAAAGTTAAACTGCTGAGAAGGCCTGAATGATGAACAGTGTGATTGGAGAGAGAAAAAAACAGCATACAGCTGACAGTCACATTAACTTCTGACACCATGTTCAGATGTTGCTAGCCGGGCTTAGTGAAAGTGTTTCAATTGATGAGCCTTTAGTAACGGTAATTAGCTGAATTGCCTTGTGACAGATGATTAAAGTACATTAGCTTGATTTGACTTTGATCTTACGTGAGCGTGGCAGCATTGACAAACAGCAGAAGAAAAACACTGTTTTTGGTCAATGCAAGCACACAATGAACAAAAGTCAAACAATAATTGTCTTGGTGAGTGTTTTTCTCCTAGGTGAATATGTTTGATGCAAAAATGTTTTTTGTTGTTGATTTTGCCCTACTTGAAGGAGAAAATTAAACTTTTAAATAGATAAGTTGTTTTTGTTTGTTGTTTTTCTTTTTTAAGGAAGTATTTTTGGTTGCGTTGTTATGAATGTAGAAAATAGGTTTCACATATATATGAGAATGACCTGGATGACATACACGTGTGGAAAACAGTCAAGTCTTAATGTCTTAATAGTTCATCTGCTGTGCATTGCATTCTCTTTTTGAGTGCATCTTGCCCAACAGCGCTGAGAACATGGATACATGTACCTTACATATCAGGTCATTGGGGCACTGAGAAAGAAACCTGTTTTCTGAATTATATAAATAACCAGTGGGGGATTTTTAAAGCAAGCTTTTGACTGAAAAGAAATGGAAAGCAGTGGGTCCTTTTGCAATAATGCAAAAAACAAAACAAAAAAGTAGAAGAAAGAAAAAGATTTTTTATTGCTTCAAATTAGAATATAAAACACATTTTGTTTTGTCTGTGATTTTGTATGACTATGCAGCATGTGAAAGAGAAAAGGTTTGGTCATGGTATTTTCTCCCAGGTGAATACATTTATTGCAATTTTTTTTTTTTTTTTTTTTTTATTGATTTTGTTCTTGGTGTGTGTGTGTGTGTGTTTCTTCATGGGCAGTTTTGGATCCATACTTTTTTCCCTTCTTCTTATGTAGACTGACCTTATTTGGGCCTCTGTAAAGAGTTTGGGTCAGATTTGACCCACAAAACTTTGTAGCAAAACATAAAAAAATAAAATGAACAGGATCAACTGGTACAACATATATTTTTCTCTAGATTATGTAACGTTAGTTTCAGCAGATCGGACAGGAACATATTCGTTTAAATAAAATTCTTTATATTTAAGTTGGTTATTTGACCAACCAATACCGTACCGTTTTGAGATTATTCTCGAAAGTATGTATTCTCATGTAGTACAGATCTCCATTTTCAATTAGTACAGATCTCCATTCAGTTCGGTTTGGGCAGTTCCTGTGTGTACACTTCAAGAGCCCTGAAAAAGAGAAGCAGACGAAACATTTGCTCGACGGACAACTTCGAAGCTTCAACAACCAGAATGACAATGTCCAAAATGATGTTCCAGGTGTGAAGATATAGTTTCACACACGCACGCGAGCACACACAATACGCACACACCAGAGCTCAGGAACTGTGTGAAAGTCGTGGCCATCCTGAGCTCCCGTCCCTAATAAACCTACGGTTTCTGTGGACGTAAAGCAACACTCAAACACACGCACACACTGAAAGCACAAGCACACTGTGAAAGCAAACACACACACACACACACACACACACACACACACACACACCACACACACACACAGTGAAACTGAAAGAACAGTGACGGCAAACTCCTCAGTCAACGCCCTGCTCCTGCTCCATTGCCTACAGTAACAGTTACAGATCTACAGTAACACAGATCGTAAGTTTTATATATATATATATAGAGAGAGAGAGGGAGTTATTTTTTTCTCATAGACAGCCGTAATGTTCATACCACTTACCAGTGTCCACTCCTCTTTTTTTTTAACTCTCACAATCCATACTGCATTGCCACTAGGAGTAGGAGCAGGGTACCAGAGTAGTAAGACTGTTAAACAGTAGGTTGGCTAGTTTCTACTTGTACAAAAAGATGCAATAATATGGACCTCACTTTATACCAACTGGGTTTCATTATGATCCCTATTACTAGTATTAGTATTACTAGTAAAGTAGTATTACTACTATTAGTGTTACTAGTGTTACTGTTAGTGGTTATCTGCTGTGGAAATTGGTATGCAGTTGTTGTTGTTTTGCTGATGATCTGACAGATCTTCATTAAACTTTTTTTATTTACAGTGCACTTTGCTCAAATACATGCATCATATAGAGTTGAGAGACTCAGAGAGTGTGCATCACTGCATGTATACATGTATGCGTACATGCGTGTGTGTGTGTTTCTTAGTATTTTTCATGAGTTTAAGGTGCAACTGTAATCCTAATACTTGTGTATTTTATTATGATTTGTTTTCTTTGACAAATCTGGATTATTTTGCAGATGTTTGAAATGTCTTCATCGGCATTCAGCTTTGGCATCAATGCTGACAGAGCCAGAGCCAGCTAAATACTCTGCTTGCAATGGAACTGGGTAGATTCAACATCACTTTGGGTGGCAAGACACTCCTTGATGGCTGGCGAGGAATTGGCAAATCTGAGAATCTTCCAACTGATGCTGAGATTGCAAAATATCTTGTTGCATTGTGAGTAATGTTCTCAGTCACTTGTAAGCAATGAGACTTGTTTAGCGTTTATTTACAAAGTACAATTTGGGTGTATTTTGGACGACTAAATTTTCACCAGATGAAAATATGAACATTAAAAAAAAAAAAAAAAAAAAAAAAAAGAAGAAGAAAAGAGTTGATGTGTTTTCTGGTTTGTTTGTTTTCGAGTCCACAGTATGCCCATTTCTTCAGGAGCACATGTATAACTGTAAGTCTTGCAACCTCTCATGCCTTAGTGTCAGTTTCTGTATTGCACTTCATGTAGTCTCAGCACTAAGTTCTCAGGGCTTGTATGGAGGAGAACTAAAAGTTTAACCCACTGTATATTCATGTGCATTCACACACACTCACACACATACACATATATGCACATGCATGCACATACACACACATGCATGCACACATTCGCACTCAGAACACACACACATACCTGTACACATGCACACTCTCTCAGTCTGTCAACTCTATGCATGCATTTGAGCAAAGCGCACTGGAAATAAATTTAAGTAAGATTAATAAAGATCTGTAAGATCACCAAATGTTGTTCCTTGGAGTTTTGGACTGTTGCTCAAACACTAAAGACTGTTGTTTGCTTGAGGGTAAAAGAGCTATAAGGACACTAGGACATTCTTTGCAGAATCGCTTTTGGTGAACGCTGGGTATTGGAAAGTATTTTGTCCATGGATGTAAAACTGTAATCAATCCCTCTCCTACAGTGTGTGTGTGTGTTTGGAAGTGGGGGGGGGGGGGGGGGGTTATGTGCATGTGTCTGATTATGTGCATATCAGTTATAAACTTTTATGTATGTGTACTTGTAATTTGTATCATTTATGCTTCATATGTCACACATTGTGGATTAATGTTTTTGACTGATAAATTGTGTGTGTGTGTGTGTGTGTGTGTGTGTGTGTGTGTGTGTGTGTGTGCATCTGTGTATGTTTGTGTGTGTGTGTGTGTGTGTGTGTGTGTGTGTGTGTGTGTGTGCATGCACGTGTATGTGCATACATGTGTGTGTTTTCAGGTATTCCAAACTAGACCAGGACAGAGAGCAGCTTAGACAGACTGGTGGGCGATGCATCCAGTGCCACACACCCCTCACCTTGTATTGCATGACCTGTCGGCTTCCTTCTCAAGCTCCACCTTCACAGCTGGTTCCACCTCAACAAGGCTCTCATCTTTCAGAGCAAGCTCCGCCCCGACGAGGTTCTGATCATTCACAACAAGCTCCGCTTCAACAGGATTCTTGTCCTTCACAAGAAGCTCCACCCCAAGGATGTTTTCATCCTTCACAACAAGCACAACCCCTACAAGGTTCATCAGCACAGCCAGCTCCCTTCCTGCAAGGTTCATCATCACAACAGGCTGCACCTGCAGCGGCCACAGGTGATGCTGATTCTGAGGAAGGTGATGTGCTGGCAGTCAATGTTGATTCTGACTCAGCGGAGGCACCTGAGTCCAGACTGGATTCCAGGGAATCAGAGACAACTCAAACTGATTGCAGCCTTGATGGAAAGACTCGGGCAGAGTCATCATCTGTTGCAAATAGAAACGCAGACGCTCCACGGACGGCATACATGCAGATTTCTGTGCGCGCTCCCTCTGAGCGAAAGGGGCGGGCAAAAGAGACATTCTGCAATGCTTCAGGAGAACTGTGCGAACCTGGGCTGGGTCTAAAAGAGACACAAACAGATGCAAGCTGTGTTAAAAAGAGACACATGGGAAAACCAGTAGAAAAGATCACTTTGCATCAAGAATCAAACAGTGTGCAGTTGGAAACTCTCAGTTTCCCACATTTCACCAGACGGCAGGGTCGGAGAAGTGCCAAAGCCCTGAGAACCAAAGCTGGCAGAGAGGTGCATCCAGCTTCTGAAGCGCAACCTAGAGACAGTGCCAGAACCTGCACACAAACAGCGTCTAAAATAACTCTCGCAAAAATGAAGGCCAAAGGTGTTCCAAGAAATGGTGCAAATGAGTCCGTGACAGTGCGTGGCAGTGACAGTGTGAGTGGGAACACTCAACAAGCAAACCCTACCTGCCATGCTGATAAACTGGTTCCCACACACAAAGAGTTGAAAGACCGTGGAGGTTCTACAAGGAAAGATGAGTCTTCACCCAAGTCAAAGGGGCGTCCCAGATCAAAACTAGTTTCTGGGAAATACTTGGGCGCCCTGAAGAAATCCAACGGACAGGTTCAGTTCTTCTCCCGCTTTGAGTGTGCTCACTGTCATGAAGTCTTCGATCGAAAAAGCAGCTTCAACAAACATGTCTCGATGCACTATCATGGCAAGCCCCATATCTGCATCAAATGCGGCGATGGTTTCCAAACTGTGATAGATCTGAGAAAGCACAAGCGCTCGACTCACTCCAAGTCGAACAAGCCACCCAAGTTCATGTGCGATGAGTGCCCCGCTGAGTTCAAGACGGAGGGGCGGTTCCACCTGCACAAGAGGCTGCACAAGGAGAACAAACTGTTCGCGTGCAAGACCTGCGGTTTCGTGGCGCCCAGCAAGAAGGGGTTAGACAACCACCGGCTGACCCACAGGAAGGCAGCCTGGGTCCAGTGTGAGTACTGCGGGGAGACCAAGCGGGTCAACAACATGCAGCGCCACATTCTCATGCACCGGGGTGAGAAGCCGTACGAGTGCAAGCAGTGCGACGCCGCCTTCCGAACGCCCTTTGACCTGAAGGACCACGTCAAGCGGCGGCACTCGGAGGTCAAGCCATTCAGCTGCGAGAAGTGCGGAAAAGGGTTCATCTGTGCGGACAACCTCAAGCACCACCTCCTGGTCCACAGTGGGCAGAAACCCTACAAGTGCGCCCTCTGCCCTTCCAGGTTCTCCCGTAGGGACTACCTCACCAAGCACATCCGAACCCACACGGGGGAAAAACCCTACAAGTGTGGCGAGTGCGAGGAGGCCTTTGCCTATCCCAACAGCCTTAAACTTCACAGGAAGCAGTTCCATGGTGGCGGTGCAGATAACTGTGAGAGCAAAATGAAGGCGGAAGAGAGTGGCCTGGCGGTGAGAAGGGAGGACAGTGGCCCAGTGGTGCACCACACTTGTAACACATCAGGAGCGGATGGTCCAGGGTTTGGTTTTCTTCCTGCAGGGGTGTGGCTGCCCACATTTTCTGCTCCAGAGCTGCATTGATACTGATTGACTGACTGACCACTTTTACATAATATATATATTTATTAATACAGATAGCACGGTGAATTATTACAGACTATAGTCCTATGTTCTCCCCTCCCAATCAGACTAGTTGTGCTCTTGTTGCACTTGAATGCGTGAGTGACTGCAGCTTTTCACAGCTCATTTTTGAGTATCCACTGAAGTGGTGTACTTACAGTGAACCTACACTAGGTACAGCACTGTAAACTGCTGCCGATTCTGTGTACACCATACAAGTTACAACAATTTACCAGTTTACCATGTTATTCAATGCCACATCTTTAGGTCTGGTTCATCTGGTCTTTCAGTGCGTGCTGGGCTATTTTACAAAAACATTTTTTTTTGTTTGTTTTTTGTTTCCATTATCCACCAAACTCTGACATAGATTACAAAGATCTTTAACCTGTGTATGTGATTGTTTTGTACACAGATCTCGATACAGGAGACCTGAGCTGTTAATAGTCCCATTCAAAGGACTGTTGCGAGTGTTGGCATTGAATGTGTCATTAATCAGTGTTGGAATTATACGTACCTTTTCATAATGGATGTTCAAGCATGAGAACAGGAAGCCATTGACTGTCACACTAACAGGGATTTGGCTGCCTGCATTATTTTGCTGTGCCAGAGTTGGGACAATGATTCTGATGACATGAACTTGTGAAGAACATTTGAGAAAATACTTTAAAACTGATTGAATGAAGTCTCTTTTATTAATAATAATAACAATAGATAGTTCTTATCAAATGCCATTCTCCAAGTTAAGTTCATTGCGCTGTACAAACAACAACTTAACAACAACAAAAAATTTTTACAGGACACATGTCAAGGGAATCTTTAAGTATAGTATTCTGCCATAAACACCTAGCTAACTACGACTATTTCTACTATTTATGCTATTATTATTATTAGTTTTAAAAACCAGTGTGGTTAAAACTGGAAACCACTGACAGCATGTGGAGTCCTCCATCTCTGTTGTGTGTAAAATATACTTACTGCTATACTACTTGCAGCTTTTGAAGGTGCAGTTTTAGTGAACTGGACACATGTTGGTGATTTTAATGTTTTTTCTCTCATCTTGGAGAAAGAAATCTACACAGTGCATGTGTAACATATTGTTTGGGGGTGCATTTGTGGAAAATGCGATACATTTGTCTTTGGCAGGTAGGTCAAATGTCGGTACTGAGATGTGCTTGTGATTTACTGTTTTGTTGTTTTTTCTTACTTCTTATATGTCTTGGGTTTCTGTGATTGGAAACTGTATTTATAAGCAACTCTTGAACACAAGTTATGTCTTTTTTTCTTAATTTATGTCAGAGCTTTCTGGATACAGTGAGGAAAAATGTACAAGTGCATGAAACATGAAAAATAAATTTGTTCATCTGTTGATACTGTTTTGTGTGTGTGTGTGTGTGTGTGTGTGTGTGTGTGTGTGTGTGCGTGCATGCGTGTGTGTGCATGCATGCTTGTCTGCTTATGTGTGTGCTTGCTCAGGTGTGTGTGTTCACAGATGTATCACTCATTCAGTCATCGCCACAGTTGTGTTTGTGTGTGTGCTTGCATGCTAGTGTGTGTGTGTGTGTGTGTGTGTGTGTGTGTGTGTGTGTGTGTGTGTGTGTGCACAAACACGTGATTGTGTGTGTGTGTGTGTGCATGCACACAGTGTGTGTGTGTGTGTGTGTGTGTGTGTGTGTGTGTGTGCTTGCACTCGTATGTGTGGGTCTTCCGTCACAGCTCTTCCTCTTTTCACAGACAATGCTTAATAATAATAATAATAGTGAATACTTAGAGCACCTAACCTGCATAGGACCTAAGTGCTTGCACATTCTTTAAATGCATATACTGTTCAAATTCAATGCATACAACATGAACACACACACACACACACACACACACACACACATCAGTTCCAGTAATTCCTGCCGACTGCCCCCTCCTTCCCTCCCACGGGCTGGTCAGCTATTGGACCTCCCACACATCACGGCCGGGCATATCCTGCTGGTCCGGCCTTTGCCTCCAGACCTCCTCAAACACACAATGATAGTGCAATTTGATATACATGTACACAGTTCCTACAATGCCTGAGCATTCCACAATGGCAGCTAACAGACAATAGACAATGAGTACTATATACTAGATACGCAAAAGTGTGTGTGTGTGTCACTGTCAGTGAGAGACAGAGAACAGAGAGACAGACAGACAGAGAGAATCGTGTCATATATATATATGAGTGTTGGCCAGATAACGTTGTCCGGCTGATAGGCGGGATTTGAAAACTGACGAGTGCCAGTGGAGGAAATGATGTCGCCGGTTCAGAAGCGATTTTGATGAACAAGGTATTCACAACTGAATGGCGTTGAACGAGCCTTCCCGAGTTTTCTAAGCGATACATCTGTGAAGTGAAAGATGGTTTACCGTGAGCGAGAAAGCGTGAAATAAATTAACTCACCACAACACCGCGAAACTCACTCGTGAAACTAAAGCCATCAAACATGGCAGCGGCCATGCGCCTACAAACGCACGTGCGGCACGAGACCTAAAAAAAAAAAAAGAAGAAGAAGAAGAAAAAAGGTTTGAACTGCAGCCCCGAGCCATGTATAATTATAACCGGCGAGAAGCAGATGACCTCGCGCGTCAGCCGTTACCGCTAGATCAACGAACTTCACAACTGTAGGCTAAGCCAACCAGGTTACTCAGCGACTGATCCGGCTTTTCACCTCATTTTCTTCTTCTTCTTCTTCAGTCTTTTCTGACTGGGCCTATATAATTTATGGCCGATAATGTGTACAGGGTATGTAGGCATTCCTGTAGTGAAGCTGTACACAGCACTTAACGCTTGCGGATTCACAAAGATCTACTCTCATTGAGTGACGACGGGACTGAGTTGACGCTGAGGCCACGCCGTGCACGGTACCAGGTGGTGTACGTAAAAGGATTTTGGCAACGTGCAGGTCAGTGCGGAATCCAGGTGGGTGAGTGTCAATATACATACAGATTAAAGGGGACTAAAGTTCAGTGAGGTAGCGACAGACTGTATAATTATGTAAGTACTGGAAAACATGTTTATGCTGATGTTTATTAATAGCTGGTGTGTGTGTGTGTGTGTGTGTGTGTGTGTGTGTGTGTGTGTGTGTGTGTGAGAGAGAGAGAGAGAGAGAGAGAGAGAGAGAGAGAGAGAGAGAGAGAGAGAGAGAGAGAGAGAGAGAGAGAACAAAAGTGTACTTGCGAGTGGGATCGATATACATATATTTTTTTATTATGTCAGACAAATAAATCCAGCCTCCTTTAGATTTTCTTTATTATTGTTTTCATTTTTCGTGAATTAAGATCCAAACACACACACACACACACACACACACACACACACACACACACACACACACACACGGACGCACACACACACACACACACACACACACACACACACACACACACACACACACACACACACACACACAGAGGCGCTCTGGGCCTCACGCTGTTTCATTAAAATTGTAACCAAATATACCACTCTAACTATGGGCCTATGACCGTGACTCTGAATGTTGTCTCTAGCCAGTCACTACTCAGACCAGCAACATGTCGGTGTTGGAACGACTGCTGAGCTCCCTGGACACCACAACCGTCATCGTGTTCCTGCTGATCTTTCTCCTCGGCTACCACTGGCTAGGAACGACAAAAAATCTGCCACCTGGTCCTCGAGGTCTCCCAGTGGTAAATATATACTCTGTCTCTCGCTGTCTGTGTGTCTCTGTCTCTGTCTCTGCCTGCGTGTCTGTCTGTATGACAAACAGCCATAATGCGTCACGTTTTCAATTTTCGTACTTTCATTGGTCGCTCTCAAGTGACATCACGGCAGTGAAAGGTTGATAATAACAACTGTTATAATTATAGTGCTATACCCGATAAATATAACAATAGGCAGGTTCGGTACCACCATCGCCTTTTTTTTTCTTTTTTCTTTTTTTCTTCTCACACAATAAATTGCTGCTTTTGCCCTAGCTGTGAGCCGGTTTGGCCTATCGGTAAGGCGTTAGGTTGGTAAGCAGAAGGGCCT
>OY757552.1:6942573-6950073 GCA_963584105.1 Alviniconcha strummeri
CGCAACTGTACCCTCCCCACCAACATCTCAGACACCCGTACACAGGCACGCAGACACGCATTCACCAGCACACACTAACACACGCCCTCCGCACTCCTGCCGCACAGCAAACAAGCTGCAGGCGTGCTTTTTTGCCTCGTATGTCAAGTCTTACAGTATATATTTTTGTATCTCATAGGTATCTAGGTGTGACCACTTGTTTGCTGTTTTTCGGTTTGTTTGTTTTAACTGGAGTTCCTTGGTTGCACTGATTCAGCGTGGCAGAATGAAAGAAAAAAGGTCACGTGCGCGCACGCACGCACGTACCCCCCACTCCCCCGACCGTACACGCACGCACGCGCGCACACGCAGGAACCTGTGTGTGTGTGCGCGCGCGCGCACACACGCACACACATAGCGGCAGACACACCAACGTAGACAGGCACGTACACATGTTGCTCGAATGACTGTAATTCCACGTTCATACATGCTGATCTTGCGACTTGACTTTTTTTGTATTTTGAGATTCTATCTCTTTGATTTGTATTTTGAGTCCTACCTTTGTAGATACGCACGAGCGCAAGCGCACACGCACACACACACACTCGCACGCACGCGCGCACACACTCATGCACAGATGCATAGTGGCACACGCATGCATGCGCATCTGCACGCACGCCACACAGGGACACACGCGCGCACGCACGCTCGCACACACGCACGCACGCACGCACGCACGCACGCACGCGCGCACACACACACACACACACACACACACACACACACACACACGCACACACACACACACACACATTCACAGATGCACAGTCGCACACGCATGCATGCGAACCTGCACGCATTCGCACGTACGCCAGACAGTGATACACACACACACACACACACACACACACATACACACACGCGCGCGCGCGCGCGCTATGTTACATGTGAATAACATGTCAGTCTTTGAAGAACTTGTTACCTTGCTGTTTTTTATAGTTTGAGATCTTATCTTTCAGTCGTTGGTACTAAATTCGACGACTTCGTCGATGTGCTGTGCGTTTCTTTTTTTCTTCTCTCTTTTTCCATTGGACACATTGTTTGGTACCGTTATACTTGCCAGCCGGACTAGATCGGTGTGACCATTATGGCCACAAGCTAGGACCTTGGGGCCAAGGTCCTAGCTTGTAACTCACGTGCACAATGGGCTCATGGCTGACAAGATGTGCGTGCGGTCCTTGAGCACTGGTCACGACGAAGACGAAGGGAGAATGCGGATGTATGTGTGATCGTGTGAATGGAAAGCGTGCGAATGAAGTGAGACTGAGAGTGAGCGGGAATGGAAAGAATGTCATGTTTTCATGCCCATGTTCGAGTTTTGTTGTTCTATGCTTTGATTGTCATACAAGTCCTTTTGAAACATTGATTTTGTTTGTCATGGATCACGGAGAAAGGGAAAGATGTGCTAACTTCGTGAACACCTGTTCTAATTGTAGTCGTTCCTCTGTGCGCAGCTTTAGAGTGTCAGCTGATAGACTTGTCAGTATAATTTAATGATGGATAAGATAACAGTTGCCTCGGTAAACTGTCGCGGATTAGGAAATGTGCAAAAAAGAAGAGATGTATTCCATTATTTGCGACAAAAACGCTATTCTATTTATTTTTTACAAGACACTCATTTGGACCCGAAACTCGACAAATACATCACAGCGGAATGGGGTTTTACTTCGTTTTTTTGTTCCAATAATACAAGATCTCGAGGTGTGGCCATACATTTTAATAATGATTTTGAATTCAAGATCAAGGGGATATTTAGGGACAATGGAGGAAATATTTTGATGGTGCATATCAGCACAATGAAAATGGATGTTTTGCTAGTAAACATATATGGGCCAAGTAGAGACGATCCAATTTTATTTCTCTCTAAAACTTAACGAAAATATTGCAGAACTTAAAATACCTAACCTTATTCTTGCTGGTGATTGGAACCTAGTTCTGGATCCAATCATAGATTATTGCAACTACAAACGTACCAATAATGTTGAAGCCCAAGAGAAGGTGGAAGAAATTATCGCCGACCACTGTCTGGTGGACATTTGGAGAGAACTCAACCCGCAACTACAGCGGTTTACGTGGAAACGAACGAACCCCTTTCAACAAAGCAGGCTAGATTTTTTTCTGATCTCAGAAAACTTGTGCAATACTGTAAGAGATACTGACATTACTCCAGGATATTGGACCGACCACTCCATGCTCACACTAGAGTTATCATTTGGGGAAGATTGCAAAAAAAGAAAAGAAAAGAAAAAAAAGACATACTGGAAATTTAACAGCTCACTTTTAAAAGACAGCGAGTTTGTACAAGAAGTGAGTGACACTATAGAGAAAGTAATTCAACAGTATGCTGCGTTACCATATGATAGGGACAATTTATCAAAAACCAGTTCTAAAGACATACAGTTCACAATATCAGACCAATTATTTCTCGATGTACTACTAATGGAAATACGAAGTAAAACGGTTGCTTATGCCACAATGAAAAAGAAAACAATAAGAGTACTTGAGGAAGAACTGGAAACCAAAATTAGATTAATAGAGAAAAAGGTTAATAAAACTGAACTGGACCTGGAGAACTTAAAAGCCGCAAATGAAAACCTGGTTGACATTAGACAAAAGAAAATGGAAGGTGTACTGCTGAGATCACGAGCTAGAAGGGTTGGGGAGGGAGAAAAAATAACAAAATGCTTTTGCGGCCTTGAAAAAAGAAACTGTGTTAGTAAACAAATGAATAAAATTATTGCAAAGGATGGCAGCATTTTGACGCAAACGAACGCTATTTTGGAAGAAACAAAACAGTTTTATGAATCTCTTTATAAAAACAGGAAAACAGAAGACTGTAAAATTGAACAATTAATAAAAGAATACCCAAAAATAGCCGAAGAAGAAGCTGAGAATTTGGAGGGGAAAATTACAGTTGAAGAAGCAACATGTGTACTAAAGAGAATGAAGAGTGGAAAAAGCCCAGGCTCTGATGGATTCACTGTCGATTTTTAAAAAGTCTTTTGGAAGAAGAGACTAGACAATCTGGTGGTGAGAGCAATAAATAATGGTTTTGATAAGGGTGAAATGTCGCCTACACAAAAAGAAGGCATTATTGTATGTATACCTAAAGGGGACAAACCCAGGGAATATCTAAAAAAACTGGAGACCTATTTCATTGCTGAATGTAGTATATAAAATAGCCACATCATGTATAGCAGAAAGAATGAAGAAAGTTTTACCCACATTAATTAGCGAAGATCAGACAGGTTCTATGGCAAACAGATACATAGGAAACAATACTAGACTTATTTATGACTTGATAAATTATTGCAATACAAACAGATTGGCTGGATTGTTACTGTGTATAGACTTTGAGAAAGCCTTCGATTCTCTTGACTGGACTTTCATGCACAAAGTACTAAAGGCATTCGGGTTCCAAAAGGACATCAGAAGATGGATCAGCGTATTTTATAACAACATCAAGTCAACTGTTCCAGTTAATGGGCAGCCATCTCCTTGGTTCTCCATAAAAAGAGGATGTAGACAGGGAGATCCGATATCACCATATTTATTTATTCTTTGCGCAGAGATTTTAGCAATTATGATTAAAGAAAACCGAGATATTAAAGGGATTATTATCGGTCAGACCGAACATAAAATATCAGTTTGCCGACGATACTGAATTATTTCAAAATGGAAAGTGTAAAACATTCGAAGAAACGATTCGGGTCCTCGATGATTTTGGAAATAAATCTGGACTGAAGATCAGTATTGAAAAAACAATTGTAACCTGGTTGGGATCGAATACTAATAGTAACATAAGGTACATGCCACACCTGAAGTTTGAATGGAACCCACCTAAATTTAAGATACTTGGCATATGGTTTACAAACGACCTCGAGAGCTGCGCACGGTTGAACTTTGAAATAAAGTTCCAGGAAGTAAAAGGTTTGTTTATAATATGGCTAAGGAGGCTGATAACCCCTTTGGGTAGAATAGCTATTCTTAAGTCTTTGATATTGTCAAAACTTGTACATTCTTTGCCGGATCCACCGGACACGTTTATAGAAGATCTTCAAAAAATGATTTTCCGCTTTGTATGGAACAGAAAGCGTGACATAATAAGCAGAGACACAGCGGTAAAACATATTGCTGATGGCGGTGTGGGTATTCCTCAAATAAAAAGGTTTATGAATGCTCTAAAGTTAACATGGATAAAAAAACTAAAAACTACAAATCATAGGTGGAAACAAATAGCATGTCGAATGTACCAAGACATGGATAACATACACATGTATGGTCCAAGCATTTACAGTAAAGAAGTCAACAGTAATAGGTTCTGGGAGGACACATTTAAAGTCTATGAACTTTTTCGATACAAAGTAAAGCCAGAATCATCAGAGGAAGCATTAGCTGAACCTCTTTTCCTAAACAGGAACATTAAAGTTGGCAAAAAATGCATTCTTTTTAAATGTTGGTTACAGAAAGGCATTTTTTGCATAGGCCATGTGATAGATGAAGAAGGACGGTTTTATAAATATAACGAATTTGCAAAAAAATACAATAATCAAGTTAACTATTTGAAATACTTTGGATGTGTACAGGCCATCAAAACATATCTTAAAAGCCTCAAGATTATTACTGAATCAAATGAAATGGTTATAAATCCCAGATCACTAACAAAGATCTATAATCAAGTGAAAGGAACTAAATGTTGTTATGACATATTAATTAACTGAAAATGGAAAAAGTCCGAAATGCTGTAGTAAATGGGAAATAAAGTCAGGAGAAGGAATAGACTGGAAAGCCTGCTTTAAAAAGACAAAGAAAATACAAGCAGTAAAACTGAAATGGTTCCAGATCACACAGGATTTTAGCAACCAATATTGTGTTAAAAGAAATGGGCATTGCACAAGATGTTTTGTGCAATTTCTGTAACCTAGAAAGAGATATGATTCAACATTGTATGTGGAGATGTCAACATGTAAAATTGTTCTGGAATAAATTAGAAGTGGTTTATATGTGACCACTGCAACAACGTTCAGAACTTAAAATTCAACGAAAAAATTATCTTGTTCGGTACAGATGATAATTTCAAAAGTGACAGTGTTCTTGATTTTATTATTCTGTATACAAAATATTTTATCTATAGTTGCAGATATGAAAAAATCAAACCTCAGTTATGTGCATTTAGAAAGGAGTTGAAAAAAAGATACGAAATTGAAGCACACAATCAAAAGCTGAAACTGACCCTACCTGACTTCTTGTCAGACTAGGCCTATTATAAACCAGTAATAATGCTTGAATAGTTTCTTGGTTGTGCACCTTTTGTTGCTTTGTGTCTGCTTCCATTTACTGTTCTCCTTTTGTCTTTTTTTCCAGGACTGATTTGTAAGCTTCCTGTAGGGTGTTTTTACAGAATGGATAAGAATTTGAATAGCACGGGACGACAGACAGTGAAACCGACTATTAGAAATAACTCTGTGTGTGTGTGTGTGTGTGTGTGTGTGTGTGTGTGTGTGTGTGTGTGTGTGTGTGTGTGTGTGTGTGTGTGTGTGTGTGCATGCGTACGAGTCTGTCTCTTCTCCATATTATCTCTTCTACAACTGTTAAGCGTGAATAGTTCTCCTCCGCTCTTATCATTGAAATATATGTTGTAATTATGTGAATGGATATTGATGTTCTCCTCAACAACAAAAAACTGAATAAAAAAAATAAAAAAATAAAAAATAAAAACATGAAATGGCGGTCAACATTACAGGGGACTTGGGGACCTGAAGCACAGAAGCGTCACGGGCCGAATCAGTAAACAATAATAATAATAATAATAATAAAAGAAGAAGAAGAGACAGACAGACAGACAGACAGAGACAGAGAAGAAATACGCGTGGGTAAGGGGTTGTGTTGAAAGACAGACAAATAGCATGTTGACGGCGTAAAAAGAAGAGGAGGAGGAAAATAAGAAAATAAAGAAGAGGAGAACGAGGGAGGGAGGGAGGGAGGGAGGGAGAGAGAGAGAGAGAGAGAGAGAGAGAGAGAGAGAGAGAGAGAGAGAGAGAGAGAGAGATTGGTTGATTGATTGATTGATTGAACTATAATTACGCAAGGATAAAGGCCGTTTAGGCCCGAATACCTGTCGGGCACCCTGTCCTTGAAACAGTTACAAACACTTAAACACACACATATCATGGGGGGCGGGGGATCATTGTAAATCGAGAATTATGAATAATATAAAAAGTAATAAATCAATTGATAATAACACTGGGAGACTACACATGAATGATATGCACATTACAAACCAGTGTAATGTTCGAGAGAGAGAGAGAGAGAGAGAGAGAGAGAGAGAGAGAGAGAGAGAGAGAGAGAGAGAGAGAGAGAGAGAGACGGACGGACGGACGGACGGACGGAGACGAACAGAGAAAGAGACAGACAGAGAAACAACAACAAACAACAAATGCCCCTAATCGTGTTTGCACATTTGAGATCTCTGTCTCTCTGTTTTCTCTTCTTCTTTCTTTCTTTCTTTCCTTCTTTCTTTCTTTCTTTTTGTTTTCTTTTTGTTTTTCCAGCTACTTCACGAGACGTTTGTGAAGAAAGGTGACATATTCTCTGGTGGCCCCAGCAACCTGCACACCATCAACCAGGTTATCGCCAAAACAGGACTAGGTCAGTCTGCACAGTCTCTGAATCCCTCCTGATTCAACATAGGCTACATTTTTTTTTTTTTATTTTTTTTTAAGTTTTTTTTTTTTAAATAGTTTTTTGTTGTTGTTATGTTTTATTCCAGTTTTTGTGCAACTTACAGCAATATTGTGATAGTGCTTATAATAAACTAAGTAGTCTTCAGCGAAAAGAGTTTATAAACATAACAAAAATTAACTATATTTGGAAGAAGAAAAAAAGAAGAGAGAGAAGGAGACAAACACACATGCACTCACACATGCACGCGCGCACGAACACACGCACGCACACACACACATACACACACACACAATTCCAAACTAAAATTCAAGCAATTAAACGGCCCAACAGACAGATCAACGACGATCCTAACAAAATAGTACTTACATAGCATGTGCATGCGAACAATGTATAAGTGTCTGAATGCGTGTATGTATGTTGTACATCGTGGCACTTAATATTTACTATCTATGACATAGTCTATACGTCAATCAGTTGCTGGTAAGGACACCATTCAATTACAATCTTATCATATGACATATTCAGTTTTGCAGTATATTTGTACACCTCAAAGTTAGTTTTTAAATAACGTTTGAACGAATGCAATTGTGGTATAGTCTTGTTAATTTTGCATTTATAAATAAAGAACTTTGCTTGCAAAATAATCAAATCAAAAGTACTGGGTCCACTTCTATTCTGCATCTTTATTAATGACTTGCCCCTGAACATAACTAAAGACAATGTCGTCTGTGATCTTTTTGCAGATGATAATTCTATTCATTCATGTGGAAGCGATCT
>OY757552.1:6957573-6960979 GCA_963584105.1 Alviniconcha strummeri
GTTGGACAGCTACAGTGCCCTGACAGCGTGTGTTCATCGTGTTGTGTTTGTGTTGGACAGCTACAGTGCCCTGACAGCGTGTGTTCATCGTGTTGTGTTTGTGTTGGACAGCTACAGTGCCCTGACAGCGTGTGTTTGCCTTTGTGTTGGACAGCTACTCTACAGTGCCATGACAGCGTGTGTTCATCGTGTTGTGTTTGTGTTGGACAGCTACAGTGCCCTGACAGCGTGTGTTCATCGTGTTGTGTTTGTGTTGGACAGCTACAGTGCCCTGACAGCGTGTGTTCATCGTGTTGTGTTTGTGTTGGACAGCTACAGTGTCCTGACAGCGTGTGTTCATCGTGTTGTGTTTGTGTTGGACAGCTACAGTGCCCTGACAGCGTGTGTTCATCGTGTTGTGTTTGTGTTGGACAGCTACAGTGCCCTGACAGCGTGTGTTCATCATGTTGTGTTTGTCTTTGTGTTGGACAGCTACAGTGCCATGACAGCGTGTGTTCATCATGTTGTGTTTGTCTTTGTGTTGGACAGCTACAGTGCCCTGAGCGTGTGGTCATCGTGTTGCGTTTGTCTTTGTGTTGGACAGCTACAGTGCCATGACAGCGTGTGTTCATCATGTTGTGTTTGTCTTTGTGTTGGACAGCTACAGTGCCCTGAGCGTGTGGTCATCGTGTTGCGTTTGTCTTTGTGTTGGACAGCTACAGTGCCATGACAGCGTGTGTTCATCATGTTGTGTTTGTCTTTGTGTTGGACAGCTACAGTGCCCTGAGCGTGTGGTCATCGTGTTGCGTTTGTCTTTGTGTTGGACAGCTACAGTGCCCTGACAGCGTGTGTTCATCATGTTGTGTTTGTCTTTGTGTTGGACAGCTACAGTGCCCTGAGCGTGTGTTCATCATGTTGTGTTTGTTTTTGTGTTGGACAGCTACAGTGCCCTGACAGCCGGAGAGAAGCAGAAGGCGATCTCACTGTGGCGCCTCAAGTGGACCCGCTTCATCCAGCAAGTGTGCCAGCTGTGGACTTGCTAAGCCGGGGAATCAGTTCGCTGATTTGGGGCCGAGGCAAATCCGTTCGTGTGGAAGTAGTTTAGATGCCATTTAAATATAATTTTAGGAGAGGCAAGCGTTGTGTATTCTGATTTTATTTTGCGCTCTCTTTCTTTCTTTTTTCCTCCCCCTTCTTTTTTCCTAATTAGGCAAAACCAACAATAATCAACAGTGGTACGATAGGATAGACATAGATTAAATGACTGTCAAGATGGCAGGCTGTTTCCATTCGAGCGAAAATCGTATTTCGGCAAACGGTAAATATCACTCATTAGTTTTAAAAGGACTAGCCTTCTCAGTACTGGCGAAAAAACGACAACCAAAAAGCAATAAAAGCTAAACAAAAAAACGATATTTTGGGGATATCATTTTTTTTTTTTTTTTTTTTTTGACCAAACAAATAACCAATTATTGTGAGCTAAAAATAGCTTGGATTTAACCCAACTGATCACCAGTTTATAGAACGCTGTAACAACTAACATGCCCTCTAAAGTTCACTCCACAGAGATAATACTAAAAAAGATTTTGTTTTTAAAGAAGGAGAATGAGTGATCGCCGTAAAACCCACAGTATGTGCATTTCTTCTGTCAAGAGCTTGTGGTGCTCTGTCCGTGGACGCTTTGGTCAAGTCAGTTGAAGCGCAGGAAGGAGCGCATAAAAAAAGTGTCAGTGACGCTTTACCACTGAGCTCTTCCCGCTCCCCAAACAAGGTAAACGGGAGAAATGAAACAATACCTGACGTCAAATTCCTCTGCATTTCTTTCCCAGATGAAAGGATGCTTGTCGTCTCATCCATGACTTTCCGATGGCTCATACCCAATTATAAACTGCACATATGCGCATTTTAATCAAATCTGAAGAATGGCTGGCCGAGACAACTCGTAAGACTCTCCCATTGAATAATAGAGACTGTTCAAGGGCAAAAAATGTTGAAGGCGTCAAAAGAGAGTTGCTTCCCCCGAACATACTCTCATCGGAGCGATGTCGTATGAAACAGTCACAGAATTAAGCCAATTCGAGCCAAGAACTTACAATAATACAGACAACATCAAAAAGTAAAAAATAATTTGAAAGGCTTCTTTACTTTAAACAAAAGTCCTCTCTCTCTCTCTCTCTCTCTCTCTCTCTCTCTCTCTCTCTCTCTCTCTCTCTCTCTCTCTCTCTCTCACACACACACACACACACACACACACACACACACACACGGACGCACACGCGCGCGCACAAAAACAACAACAAAACTTGTGTGGCTATTCACAGCAGTAAAGACGAGGACATAAAATTCCACTGGTAACTGCTATTGTTGAAAGAAATTAATATCTAAGAGATAGCTAAAAATGTGACGTTTCTCAACCGGGCATACACGTTTACCTGGAATGACCGCTGACCAGGCTGTTTGATGTTGCACACTTATTGAACTTAACTGCATTTTCCCAACAAAACTGTTGTTAACAGTTATTGTGGTAATTTCAGACTAGCTTAATGATACATATGCTTCAAGACATAATAGATCCATGCTTCATGCATTATTTTTCAAACAGCTACAGTGAGGTCACGCAGACGACGCCGCGAATGCACACACACGAGCGTCAGACACTCACACTGATACACTGGGCATTTGTACTCAGAAGTTGTAAAAGTTACAAATACATGTCTATAGTCTGCGTTCAGACTTTGATTTCTGCTCGCACTGATACAACCGTCACAGTTGACTGGGCATTAAGAAAAAAAGATTATCTACCTATTTTGGTTTCTGATTTTTCCAATGTTGCATCCAGATCTACACCAGTCAGCTGAGGTGATAAACACCAGCATTTTTCGTTGGATAGCATTAGATTCAGACTACGTAGCTACCTATTTTGGTTTCTGATTTCTCCAATGTTGCATCTAGATCTATATCAATCAGCTGAGTTGATAAACATCAGCATTTTTCGTTGGATAGCATTAGATTTAGACTTAAATGGGACATACCGACGAAAAGCCTCTCCCACGGGCCTCTTACGTTGCCCTTACGCCGTTTTAAAGGACAAGTCCAAGGTTAGGAGTGACTTTTGACACAATTTCCGTTAAAGCTCGCTGAGAACGATGATGTTGATGAAACTGTCATCTGAGGGTTATAAATGCACGAAAAAAGGCATTTTCTGTCGTACCGAAAGCGTCGCCATGACGCCCAAATCACGTGACCATATGCCTACTATGTCACTCTGGGGAGTTGCTGCAAAATGGCCAACTCAAGCTCCGAAGACGAAACTAATACTTTGCCCGAGAGACCCACAAGGATACAGCCGTATCAGTTTGAGCTTGTCAGGCAGGATTTTGAAAGAGTACCGGAACATCGTGTCAGCTTCGAAGCAAACCCCATGCGG
>OY757552.1:6961179-6971179 GCA_963584105.1 Alviniconcha strummeri
AGAACGTAAAGAACTCAGTGCAAATGTAGCCTGTTTTTGTTTTGTTTTGGATTGCGACATGGTGTAAGGTGCTCTGCCGTCATGTGTTCTTGTTTGGGAAGTCATTAGGCGTACACGTACGTGCCGGTGTCTCCGTATGCTTACCACTTGATTAGCATTTTCGGTATACCGGCCTTGCATCAGCTTGTATCGATCAATTAGAAATCTGATAATTGACCGTTCCGAAGCTCACGTGTTAATATATTTTAGTGCACGCGGAAAAACAAGCAACCGGAAACAAAACGTGAGTGACGGAAATGACTTTATATAAACCCCGGGTCTGTACAAAACTGCACGTTATGTATATGAAGTTAGACTCAAGCTGCTTCATGCAAAACACAAGAGGGTGACTGAAGAATGTCAGGATCAAAAGCAAAGGACGTCGAATTCATCTGTTGATCTTTTACTTGATAATGAACATTTTTACATCTGTATCAGTTACTTTACCGGTCATAATAAATATACTATTTGGAAATACAGGGGAAAATATGTGGGAAATAATCTGTAATTTCGTGTAACAGTACTAGATCCAAACCCATAAAATGTTCAAATGAATGCTATTTATTAGGACAAACACACCATCTAGAAACTTTCGGGGTAATCCCTTTTATCAAGCTACAAAAGACACTTAAGCAACTCATAGTTCAGGAGCTGTGTGAGAGTCGAGGTGGACGTCCGGGGCTGTCCGTCCTAACGAGCCTTCTGGTTTCCGTGGACGTAATGATTTATTGAACCGTGCTTCGGAATTGGTCACAACTTGTCCCTAATATGTCAACTGGCATCTGAGGACATTAAGCAACACTTCACCACCTTAAGCAATAGTTAAACGGTGAAAAACGATGAAAAATGAGATGAAAAGCTAAGTCACTTATCTGTTTTTGGTTTCAGATTTTAACAGGACGACCAATTCGCCTGTTCAGCTTTTACTTGGTAATGAACATTTGTATCTCTGTATCAGTTATGTATATGAAGTCGAAGTCAAAATAACTATACGGTTTGAAAATACAGGGGAAAATATGCAATACTCTGTTGTTCTCACGTCCAATCATCACAACCGACCTTTTTATCACAAATGATTTTCTATAGGGCATCTGGGAAAACGTCATATTCACTTAACAGGTTTGGTCTCAGTTATCTTCTCTATGTAATTTCTTTTTAAAGTAATTATCTGTTCTTTCATTAAATTCAGAAACTTTAGTTAAATTGCTGAGTTGAAATTGTGAGTGCATTGTCCTGTTTTTTGTACGACCTTTTACACTGGCTCATATATACTCTCATACATATTCACCCCCTCACCCTCTCACCACCACCACCACCACCACCAAACCCCCGCATCTGGGGTAAAAAAATAAAATAAAATAAAAAGCACGCCCTTTCTTGTCAACATCGTTCTGCTTGTCTGCTCCTATAGTTCAAAATCCTAATTATATTTTGTAGCAGCTGTCTTTCAAAGCTTCGAGGGAACGTGTACATACTTCCTTTTCGCATCAAGCTCCAGATACAAACAACTATGAGAAACATCCACACAAACCATCAGTCATTGCCTGCCCATCAAGTATATTCATCTATCAGACCTATGCTCTAAAAATTCATTCTCTTCGAACAATCGTGGAAAGCCTGATTCATTGCTTCAATGGCTTTATAACACTGCTCTTTGTAGCTGTAGCTCCCGTATCTAATATGGAAGCTCGACCGCAAGTTGTCAATGTAAAAAGACTGCGTGGAAACACGTGTGGAACATGGATTAATTAATTACTTCAGCCGGTCGAAGGTGAAGGACGCTGTTATTGAATGTGGGTATGATATCGACCGGTATTTAACCGAAATTGTGTTCCTGTAAAGGGACATAATCCAGACTGTTTGTATTTCAAGATGTGCTTTAGGCGCTTTCAGAATTGTCATTATGTTATTATTTATTTGTTTTGTTGCCTCTTTCTTCTTCTTCTTTTCCTTTTTTTTGGGGGGGGGGGGGGAGGGGGGCTGCTTTATTGTTGTTTGTTTTTGTTGCCTTGGTGTGTGTGTGTGTGTGTGTGTGTGTGTGTGTGTGTGTGTGTGTGTGTGTGTGTGTGTGTGTGTGCGTGCGTGCGTGCGTCGTGCGTGCGTGTGTCTGTGTGTGTGCGAACATGAGTGTGTTTGTGTGTGCGTGTCTGTCTGTTTGTCTGTCTCCATAATTATGTGTTTAGCTGTAACCTGCCACCTGCACAGTGACCGAATTTGTTTACCTGCTATTGCGGTAACACGCGGGTGGAACGAATACAGAAATAAGAGTCAGCACAGAAAGTTGACCCTGGAGAAGAAAACTCTTCCTCTGCCGCTCCTGCCGGGACACGAACCCGAGACCTTTCGATCATGAGTTCGTTGCTCTACCACTGAGCTATCCCCGATCATGTTCAAGTCAAACTTGAGGTCAAACAGGCACTCTTCTACAGGGATAACCAGGTAAGCTCAGTTCTTTCCCACATGTTGTCGTCGTAAAATGTCTATATATAGTCTGTTTTTAAAAGCACTGGCCGTTAATAATAGTTCTTTACCTAATGTAGCCTACGCATATCTGTCTCATTGATTCTCTTGTTACACTTAGGCCAACTGTTTTTTGTTTGTTTTGTTTTTGTTTTTTGTTTTTGCTGTTGACAGTGTTTGGCCAAGCGGATTTTTCATGTTCATTGTACCTTCACAACTAGCTGTGTCTTTTAGTCTGCGTGTGTGTGTGTGTGTGTGTGTGTGTGTGCGCGCGCGCGCGTGCGTGCGTGCGTGCGTGCGTGCGTGCGTGCGTGCGTGCGTGCGTGCGTGTGTGTGTGTGTGTGTGTCTGTGTGTTTGTGTGTCTGTGTGTCTGTGTCTGTGTGTACGAGGGAACAACACGTAAAAGAACACAACTCGAGTCGGTAAATGCAACAAATATCTCTTTTGCAAAATCAAACAAAGCTCCAGCAGAGCAAATCAGAAAACACACGTTCAGCCCACAATAAATACAGCACATCAAACTCAACTGTGTCCACCTTTTCTTTCAAACGACAGCACTGACGCACGCTCTCTCTCTCTCTCTCTCTCTCTCTCTCTCTCTCTCTCTCTCTCTCTCTCTCTCTCTCTCTCTCTCTCTCTCTCTCTCTCTCTCTCCTTTTACCATGTCAGATACAAGATAACAGTTTTTGAGTACACGCATTGTGAACTCACTCCGCCGAAGTCTTCGTGGCACTGATGGGTATCGGCACTCCCACGGTAAGAAAGGAACCCGTGTACACTTTACTGACGGCTGCCTTGCCCCCGAAGTGCCGATAGGCCGCGTTGCTGGCCATAGCCACCATTCCGCCTCTGCCAGAGACGCCGGCGGAAGTCGAGCCCGTTTCCGGGGAAGCTAGCCCAGCCACGACGGTTTTCCTTTCGACGTTTCTCGCCGATTTTCGATCCTTGATCAAAATTTGTTTCACTTCCGTCAAGTCGATGAACTGTACGCTTGACGTCACATCCGCTCCCGGCGCCGCCGGCCCGCCACTCCTAACGCGGCCGCCATCTTTGTGGTCTCTGCTTCCACCTCTTCCTCTCCCACTGTGGAGGGTTCTTTGGCCTGCTGCGCCTAGAGTGTCGGCGTCTGGTTGGTGCAGATACTGCCTGTTCTTGGAGGCCAGGCGAGCCCGGGTCTGGATGTACTGGCGGTAGCGCTGCTCTCGCATGTCGACCTCTTGGGAAAACAGCAAGGAGGCCCTGTTCATGGACAGCGACTGCTGTTGCCTTTCCGCCGCCGCCGCCTCCGCCGCCGCCGCTGCCACCGCCGCAGCCGGGGAGGAAGAGCAAGAAGAGGAGGACGCCGACGATGACGACGTCGCCGACGAGCGATTCTCCGCGCCAGTCGAGGATCGCCACCTCTTGGGAGGCACAGGGCCAGCCGTGAAATCCACGACGACTTTTCCCTCGGCCGCAGTTCCCACCTTGCCGCAGCCTAAGTCAGCGGCACCAGGACACGCTGGGCAGGTCCGCCCCGAGCTGTGGTCATGGTCGTGCCTCGTGTCTGTTAGAGAGAGAAGGTCGTTTCCGGCGAAATCGGCCTCCCTGTCGTCTCCTTGCAAAGCCGCCGTCTCGGCTGCGCTGAGGTCTGCTGCCGGAAGGGGCGGTAGCAACGTGTCCCCCCTCCTCCCACCACCACCGCTGCCGCCGTTGTTGTTGTTGCTGTTGCGTCGCCAAGACGTCGGAGCCGACCTGACACACCCGCTGCCGCGCGTCGTGGAAGCTTCGTGAGGTGGTGGAACCGGCACTTGCACCCGTCGAGCCGTTAGCGGGTTGCTGTTTCCAGCATCACCTGCTGCTCCTGGAACTCCCTGTAAAGGAATGCCCGATCTGAAAGTGTGGAAGAAGTTTCCTCCGGCGTACCTCTCTAACGGGCCCTGCTTGTCTCTGACTATGGCGTTCATCAGGGTGTAGGACTTGAGGCTTCCGGTGGCGGGGAGCATGCGCAGAGAGGTCGGTCTGCGCGTGCCGGATGTGACGTCACGATCCAGATCCTCTGCCCGAGGATGTCGGGCCCAACTGTTCAAAAAGAAAATAATAATAATGTTGTTGTTTTTTAAAGAAGATATATAATGTTCGTTGCTTATTTAACAAACGAGGGAGTTATTTAAGGGAGTTAATTAGCGCTCGAATGACGTCACACCAACACAACAATTACAAGTACAAGAAAAATTCATTAATCTATTTTGCGGAAATTGCATGGTCTGCCATAAAACGTATTATATCTGATATATTTTTGCACGAACAACACACGTTCTCACTCTTTCCAAATTTATTACAATCGACTCGCACAAATAGCTGCCTCCCATTCACTCCCACATAATCCTCCATTTTTTCCCCAGCCTCATCGTCCCTGCATCACCATCTCATTAAAGAAAGAAAAAGAAAAAAAAGAAAGAAAAAAAATCACGGAATATAAAAAGGCACACAATAAAGTTTTTAAAAAATCTTGTCGGAAATGCAAAGAAATTCTATTTTAGGAGACTTGTGAAAATAACAAAGATATATCATCAGTTTGGCGCGCTCTGAACACTTTCACTAAAGGAACCAACTCCAGGCAGAAGGAAATTCCGCGTCATTTCACAGCTGATGCGTTTAATGACTAGGCCTACTTTCTGTCCATTGAAGAAACCTTAGTTAAATCGCAAGACTCACCTGACAGCAATAAGCACTACTCCTGCTCAAAACGCCTTGTTGATTTCTGTCAGCGAAAGACATAGGGAACTGATCCGTTTACCATACCCTTGATGGCTGTCCATCAAATGGGAAAATATATCTCTGGGATGAGCAATAAAATGTCTTCCGGACCTGACGAAATCAGCAATCAGTTGCTTAAACTAGCTTCGCCATATATGTCACCTATATTTTTAATTTGTGCATCGAGCAGAATGTTTTCGCCTCAGTATTTCAAAAAGCAGAAGTTATTCCTTTACCCAAAACTAGAGGTCACAAAAATCCAAATGATTATAGACCAATCTCATTACTGTCGGTTGTGTATAAACTTCTAGAAAGACATGTTCATAAACACCTAGTCACCTATTTGGAGACACGAGACCTTTTCTATCCACTTCAGTCAGGCTTCCGCCGTAATCACTGTCGCAGTACCGCACTTGCACGGTTGACAGACTCGTGGCTTTCAACTATAAATAGTTCAGACCTGTCCGAAGATGTCTTTTGGGACTTTAAAAAAATTTCGATCTCGTTGATCACAGAATCTTATGCTCAAAGCTTTCTCTCTATTTAAACAGTTCGAACTCATTGCCTTTTTTCTGTTCATACCTTAAAGATAGAGTACAACGTGTCTTTATCCGTGGCTCCTACTCGTCTGAAGGAACTGTTAAATATGGTGTACCACAAGGGTCAGTCTTGCGACCTGTACTCTTCTGCGTCTATAGTTAATGATCTACCTCTGCATATACCATCAAATTCTGCAGAATGTAATATGCTCGCGGATGACACAACACTTCATACAACAGGAAAAAGCGTCTTGCAAATTCGAAAGACGCTACAGCTCTGTCTTGATCGTATATCAATGTGCTCATTAATCCTGTAAAAACAAGGTCAGTGATAATTACTAAACGACAAAAGCACCAGCTCTTAGACTTGTCATTGATATTGTCATTTGATAGTCAGAATATTCTTCTTCTTCCCGATCGCCGCTACACTGAGAGTCCAGTGTGCAAGATTAATGTAGCTGTCTTCTCCGGTTCCTCTTTGCTGCCCTAGAGTTTGGTGTGTAGCTGGACTGCCGTTGGCCACACGTTTGCTCTTGCTGTCTGCAGAAGTGGGCATCTCTGCAGTATATGTTCAGCCGAATATTGAAAATGTAACTGAACATCGAACATCGCCTACTAGGTCTCATTGCCGACAACAAATTCCGATGGCAAGCCCAGATCGAACACATATGCAAAAGCATGTCCAAAAAAACAGTTTTTTCTTTGTCAACAGCAGCAGCATGTCATCAAAATCGATACCAGAAAATTCTTCTACAACGCTCACATAAAACTTCACATCGATTATGCATCAGTAGTGTAGGAGGGCTGTGGTGAAGTAAAAAAAATTTATTATTTTTTAATGAACTCCCTACATCAAAGGGCAGGCAAACAAATCCTTCCTGATCCTTCCCTATCTACAGAGCAAAAGATGAATGCACTTGGAATTTTAAGCTTACTGCAACAGCTCGCTTACAGTAAAGGAATATTTATGCATACAGTTCTTAATAATAATTTCCCGAATTACCTGGCACAAACTCTTCATTAGTCACCAGTCCCACTACTCTAACTCCAGGAATAACCTCTACATGTCAGGACCAAGGCTTGGCTTTTTTTAAACTAGAATATCCTTTGCTGGAGCGTCCCTGTGGAACTCCCTGCCTCAAAATATAAAATCATGTATTTCTCTTCCTTGTTTCAAATGTAATCTGCACAAATATATGTCTTAGAATAACCTTTCGTCAAATTTGCCTGAAAGGTTTGCATGTATGCACATGAAAAAACAAATGAAGAAAAAAAAATAAGTAAGTAAGTACCGTGTTGTCTTTGGAATGAATGACTGTAAGTATCGTGTTGTTTTTGGAATGAATGACTGTAAGTATGTTGTTGTCTTTGGAAGGAATGACTGTAAGTACTGTGTTGTCTTTGGAATGAATGACTGTAAGTATCGTGTTGTCTTACAAAGACCTGAGTCGCTTACGGTAACTCTCACCTGGCATGCGAGTCAATACAAGGTACATAAATTCCACCAGAGTTACATCCTCCTTGCTGATTACCTTATGATTTAGCTCTCCCTCCTGTTCCTCCTCCTCGTCCTCCTCCTCCCTATCATCACCACCATCACTGGCAGCAGCAACAGCAGAGTAATTACTCGACATGCTGCTGTCACGTCCATTCCTAACCATTCTCGGTTTTGAATTTGTTTTTAATAGTTCTAATGATAGTTCTAATTATTAAAAAACAAAACAAACAAAAACGGGGAATGTCTTCACGACAGAAAACGTCTTCCATTGGTCCACTATTTTCACTACACATACAAAACGTACCTCGTTATGAGCTGTCAAAACGTCTTCATCCCAAATCGTCCCCCTGTTTGAACTTCCCTTCGCCAACACCACCAACTCCAACAACCCTACAGTGACTGCTTCCATCTGCGCTTCTGGCTGTTAGTCATCATCATCATCATCATCATCATCATCATCATCACCACCACCACTACCACCACCATTACCACAGTACCAGCCCCACCACTAACACCGTCACTATTAATACCACCAACTCCAACAACAAAGTATATACTCACTGATAATAAAACCGCGAGTCTACGGGAACCGCATCCACCTGTGCTTCCGGCTGATCGTTACCATCATCATCATCATCAACAACAACAACAACAACAACAGCGTCGACAACATCATCACAACACCAGCCTCACCGCCAACACCATCACCACCAACTCCAACAACCAAGTGTATACTCACTGATTGTAAAACTGCGAGTCTACAGGAACTACTTACACTGTGCTTCTTGTTTATCGTTACTGCCATCATCATCATCATCATCATCATCATCATCATCATCATCATCATCTCAACAGTGCAGCCCCAAAGCCAGCACCATCACCACCAACACCACCAACCCAAACGACGAAGTATTACAATTATGCTCACCGATTGTAAAACTGCGGGTCGACAGGAACTGCATCCACCTGTGTGAAATCCCCGAAATCCAGACACTCGCTCACGAGGTCAGCTACAGGGGTCATCACAGTGGCCGTGAACTCCAACCCGCACTCACAGGTTCCCGGCAGCTGCACGCGCACCATGGCGTTACTGCCGATGTCATCAGTGTCAGCAGACTTCTGACGCAGGAGCTGCTGGCTAGCGGATTTATCGTCTTGGTCGTCAGCTGTAATATCTGGGGTGACGACGCCACCGGAGTTTTGTTCGGGGTGTTTAGAGTCGGGTTCCTTGCTCAGCTCCGTCGAGATTTGGATGACTGGAAGAGGTTCGGTGCTGTTAGTTAAAGCGAGGGCGGATGTGACGTCATCGGAACAGGCTGACGTCACGTCAGTGTCGTTGGGGTCCCTGCTTCGTTCGGTTTGGATCTGGATGACCGGAGGAAGTTCGGTGCTGTTGTTAGTTAAGGCGGCAACGGCGACGTCTTCTGAACAGGATGACGTCACATCAGTTTCCTCGGGGTCCCAGCTTCGGTCGGTTTGGATTGGGATTTCAGGAAGAGGTTTGTTGCTGTTAGTAAAGGCGATGGCAGCCGTGTCGTCGTCTGAACCGGATGACGTCACATGAGTGTCGTTGGCTTCCCTGCTTCGTTCGGTGGGGATTTGGATGACAGGAAGAGGTTTGCTGTTGTTAGTTAAGGCGAGGACAGCCCCCGTGACGTCTTCTGAACAGGATGACGTCATGTCATTGTCGTCACTCGCGCCGCCTGGCGGAGGGCCCGATTCTGCAGTCACGTTGTCGTAGGCTGACAAACATGGTGCTCTGTTCTTGTAGCTAGAAACAAGAATCTTGATGACATCCATCTCAGGCGCTTAATATGGTTCCTTTGTTTTGTTCACAACTGTTGTCGGCATTGCTATAACTGTTGTCATTGCTGTCGTTGCTGTTGTTATATTGTTTTTCCAACTCCCTAAAAGTCAGTCCTTCAGCGTGCATCATATGCTATAGGACTGTAGTTCAGTTGACCTGTGCGAATATTGATGTGGTCAAATTTCAATGTCTCACACCCTTGCCCAATCTCTCCTTCCTACCTCTGCCCAGTGCCTCATACAATGTCTCACATTGTTGCCCAGTGTCTCACCCACTGTCTTACGCCATTGCCCATTGCCTCCCACAGTGTCTTGCAGCACTGTACAGTGTCTCACACAACGTCTCACACCACTGCCCAATGCCTCATACAATGTCTCACATTGTTGCCAATGTCTCACCCAATGTCTTACGTCACTGCCAAGTACCTAGAACAATGTCTCACACCACTGCCCAGTGTCTCACACATTGCCTCACACAATGGCTCACACCACTGCCCACTGTCTCCTACCTCTGCCCAATGTCTCACACAATGGCTCACATCACTGCCCAGTGTCTCATAGAATGACTCACACCACTGCAAATTGTCTCATAGAATGGCTCACACCGCTGCCCAGTGTCTCTCACCCTTGCCCAGTGTCTCCTATCGCTGCCCAGTGTTTCACACAATGTTTCACACCGCTGCCCAATGTCTCACACAATGTCTCTCATCAGTGCCTTATGTCTCACATAATGTCTTACACCGCTGCCCAATGCCTCACACGGCTGCCCAATGCCTCACACCGCTGCCCAGTGCCTCACACCGCTGCCAAATGCCTAAGACCGCTGTCCACTGCCTCACACTGCTGCCCAATGCCTCACAACGCTGCCAAATACGTAAGACCGCTGCCCAGTGCCTCACATAGCTGCCCAGTGCCTCACAC
>OY757552.1:6978105-6995605 GCA_963584105.1 Alviniconcha strummeri
CGGACAGGTATGCAATAGAGACAGACACAGACAAACAGACAGACATATAGGCAGGTAGGCAATATACAGATGTGAAGAGCATACGGGTGCCTCGGCCGGCGAAACATGCCGCCAGACCGATACACCGTAGCCTGGGACAAACCAAACCTAGTCGATACATAGCCGCCTTACAACACTGACTCGGGTTTCGCACTTCCACTAGAGATTGTAGACTGATATCTGAAAATAAACTCCACTGATGTCTGTCTGCTGTGCATTATTTATAACATTCTCATCTTCTCAGTCAGATCTCTGTCTGTCTGTCTGTCTGTCTGTCTGTCTGTCTGTCTCTCTCTCTCTCTCTCTCTCTCTCTCGCGCGCGCGCGCGCGCGCGGCGCGGGCGTGCCTTTATTTATATTTTTTTATAACTCAGTTTAGTTTAGTTTTTCATTTTAATGTGTTGTTTTCTTTCCATTGTGCACCTTTCGAATTGATAACTAACTTTACCCATTTTTTTCTTTTTTTTCTTTTTTGTTTCATTATTATTTTTCCTACAAGTCGCTAACCGGCGTCAGCTTGAACCTATCGGATCGTAGTATTATAGTTCTTACCAGCCGTAGTCACGGTAGACTCTTGAGGTTTTACAATGCGGCTGCGAGTCGGTCATTTGAATGTTTACCACCTACCCGATGTGTGTAATTTTCTGGAGAGTCAGTCATCCTCGGAATATCATCTTTTTTGAATTACAGAGTCGCGGTTAGACTTTAAAATTACTAAAAAGCTAGTCACTCACTCATGCAGAATCACATGTGAGCGCCGCAGTGAGTGTGCCAAGTTGGAGCCGAGCTCAGTAAAAGCGATCTACAACTTACAACAACAACAACAACAAGGACTCTTTACTGATCATTCAAGGGTCGTGGCGGATGCCGCCACTTTCACTGCATGAAGGTTTTTCCAGTCAACAACTGTCAGTTTGGGAAGCAGGACCGTTTCCTTCATTGATTCAGTTGCGGAACCCGGAGTGGCGGATGCTGGAGTCAGTCAGAGTTGCTTGCCCTTTATAAATAATCTGCCTTGTTCTCAAACAGCACAACTCTGTACCGGAAGTTGTTCGCAGACATGTGATCGGCTGATCGTCTGCAAACAAAACTGTGCATCATGGCACGTTTTCTTGACGTCGTGTTTTTCTTCTATTTCCTCACTCACATTCCAATTTCCCTGTTTATCGACTCGCAGGCTTTGTTACCGCAGCAGTTTTATCCCCAGCAGGTGAATGATAAGATCGTTTTTGCGTACTGAATTTGCACGTGCAACCGTTTTCCTTGTACCTGTTGTGATACAAATGCGGTGTTTCGCACCACAGTGCTGAAGGGGGCGGGGATAGCTCAGTGGTTAGAGCGCCGGACTCGTGATTGAAAGGTCGCGGGTTCGAATCCCTGCTGGAACGGCGGGAGAATTTTCTTCTCCAGGGTCAACTTTCTGTGCTGACTCTTATTTCGGTATCCGTTCCACCCCCGTGTTACCACAGTAGCACGCAAAAAATCCCGGTCATTCTGCCAAAAAGTGCAGGTGCAGGTTACAGCTAAACACGCATACACCTTACGTATGTGGATTTTATTGAACCGTGCTTCGGCATTGGTCACAACTTGTCCCTAATATGTCAAATGACATCTGAGGACATTAAGCATCAACTCATCATCATCATCACAGTGCTGCAGCAAAGTATCTTGCGCACCATCCATTGTGGAGTGTTGCCTCTGACTTGGTGATGGAGTGATGCTTAATGTCCTCAGATGTCAATTGACATATTAGGGATAAGCCGAAGCATGGTTCAATAATTCTTTATGTCCACGGAAACCAGAAGGCTCTTTAGGACGGACAGCCCAGGACGGCCACCTCGACTCTCACACAGCTTCTAACTATGCCTCTGACTACGGAGGTTCCAACAGAAGTCAGAAGGCAAAGACTGGCTTTGTTAGTTCTTGTTTTATGCAGTCTGGTGATTGAGAGAATGGGCGATTCTAGAATAGGGTAGCTCAATTCCAGAATCGACGCTTATTTTTAGAATTCCACCTTTGTCATTTTATTTCTGGAATCAAGCAAATTCCTACTCTGCTCGGAACACATACATGTAATTGTACTTTTAGTTTGTATGTCGGATTTGCTCAGAACACACACATGTAATTACAGTTTGTACATGGGATTTGCTAAGAACATATACATGTAATTGCAGTTTGTATATGAGATTTGCTTGGAACACATACATCATTACATGTAAAATTGTAGTTTGTGTATAATAGTGTGGGAATTTGCACCACATGTACAGAAGCTTGCACCAATTATAACTGTTTGCACACACACACACACACACACACACACACACACACACACACACACACACACACACACACACACACACACACACACACTTGGAGGACTGCACAGTCATGTATCCTAGGAGTAGGACAGTCATGTATCCTAGGAGTAGGACAGTCATTTACTATTTTAGTAACCCTATTCACTATGTCTCTGTGGCCATGAGAACCTATTTGCATCTTATTCTAATTTTGTACCCATTATTAAATGAAAATTGCATTTAAACTGGCATTAATTTGACTGGGCACCCAGATACTATAACATAACCATTAGATCATTTGATGTTCAGTGATAAAATAAAAAATGTAAAAAAAGTTACTCCTCTTGATCTCATATTTTGTGTAGAAATCAAAGGGATATAATTTTCCTCAGATTGTATGTATGTGTGTTACTTTCGGTTCCAGTTGTTCGATTTGGTTAACTGGTACTGCCGGGAGTTGTAAGTATGTGTGTTACTTTCAGTTCCAGTTGGTAGACTTGGTTAACTGGTACTGCCAGGAGTTGTACGTTTGTGTGTTACTTTCGGTTCCAGTTGGTAGACTTGGTTAACTGGTACTGCCGGGAGTTGTATGTTTGTGTGTTACTTTCAGTTCCAGTTGGTAGACTTGGTTAACTGGTACTGCCAGGAGTTGTACGTTTGTGTGTTACTTTCGGTTCAGTTGGTAGACTTGGTTAACTGGTACTGCCAGGAGTTCCGAGACCCAATGATGTTGCGCCCCCCAGCTTGGTTCCGCTCTTTCATCTTCTGCGAAATGCTTCTACAGTTTCCATTCTTCTTCATTGCTACCTATGCATTCTTTAAAGGTATGAATAGTTTGTCATGTTGTATATTTTTAAAGGTAATTTGTCATGTCTTCAGTTTCAAAGTTCATGTCTCATGATTTGTTGTTGAATATACTCAAATCTTTGAGTAATGTGCAACTTGCTTATTTATAGCTGCTTCAGATTGTAATAGTGTTGCATGTGTTGAATCTTAAAAATATGTACATTTAGAGACTGTGTAAGCACTTAGGGCCTGTGCTGGTTAGGCGCTTTAAGTAGCCATTATTGTTGTTATTTAAAAAAATGTAAATAACCCTTCCTGCCCTTAATAATAATAATAATGTACACTTATCACATGCTCATCAATGCCCTGAGCACTCACATAATACATATTAACCTAAATACGATAGTCTATACACATGTAGAGCACAGTCCTGTCAAAAACAGTTTACATAAAGTATTATATGAACAAACACACACACACACACACACACCGCAGTGAATTTGAATGTGCATGACACTGATCAGTATTATACATCATGCATGTGTGCACACCAGCACACACAGTCACACACACACACACACACACACACACACACACACACACACACACACACACACACACACACACACACACACACACACACACACGTGCACACTATGACTGTAGCAGAAACTAGGTATTGATATTAGTTGGGGTGACAATACTGTGAGAAGAGGAAGGTTTTCAGTTTGGCTTTAAAAGATGACAGGGTTGAACAGTGTCTAAGGTCTTGTGGGAGGCCTTTCCCCTTTCCGTGCCTTTGTAACATCATATTGCAACATTCATGAAAGAATATTTTCCATCTGCCAGAAAGACCTCATAGGATGTCCAGCTTGAATTCCAGCTATTCAGATCTATGCCAAAGAGAGACAGAGTTTGAGAAAATTACAGTTTCTGGCTGGCTTGAACTATCTGCAGGACTCTTTCAGGGAGGGGTTTTGTCAGCAGCAGAAATTATGTGGCAGGGAAAACCAAGGGACAGAAATGTTTGGTCCATCATGGAAAGTTACTTTTGATGACAGACAGGGTTGATGTTAACTTGTAATTTCTGGAATTCTACTGGATACCAAAAAGAAAATCAGCAGTTGATCAGACATACTGGCTGTTATTTTGTTTCACCAGTTCGCAAAACAAAAGAAATGCAGCACAGTGAGAGAGGGGGTGTATGTGTGTGTGTGTGCATGCGTGTGTGCGTGTGTGTTTGTGTGTGTGTGTGTGTGTGTGTGTGTGTAATGTGAGTGCATGTGTGTGTGTATGGTGTGTGTGTGTGTGATGTGATGTGAGTGCATGTGTGTGAATGGTGTGCATGTGTGTGAATGGTGTGCATGTGTGTGTGTGTGTGTGGGGGGGGGGGGGGGGCTGGGTGATGTGATGTGAGTATGTGTGTGTGTGTGTGTGTATGGTGTGCATGTGGTTATGTGTGTGTGTGTGTGTGTGTGTGTGTGTGTGTGTGTGTGTATCTGTGTTCTAAGCAGGGAAGGGAGCTAGGTGTTTGCTAGTACAGCTCTAGTAGTAGTAGTATAGATGTCTGTATATCTGACTGGTTACAGTGATTGTCAAACCAGCTTCTGTAAACTGTGTGTGTGTATGTGTGTGTCTGGGTGTGGGCACACATGCATATGTGTGTGTGTGTGTGTGTGTGTGTGTGTGTGTGTGTGTGTGTGTGTGTGTGTGTGTGTGTGTGTGTGTTTGTGATGAAATGAATTTATCCTGATGTCTCTGTAAGTACTCTGGGCTCTTATAAAATGGGGCACCATAAATAATCTATTATTATTATAAACCACTTTCAGTTTCACCACCTTATAGCTGTCATGCCAGTTGGGAAAAATGTCTAGTGTGATCACTGGTTTGAGCCTGGATGAACATGAACCTCTGTGGGGATACTGAGTGGGTTTTTTGTTGTTGTTGTTGTTATTGTTGTTGTTTGTTTTTTTTTTGGGGGGGGGGGGTTGTTAAAAGGGATGGATTATGCAGAATCTAAGGAATCATTCCTGTTATTTTCAATACACCGATTTAACTTGATTAACGGGGGTCACAATGACACTGGCAGATTTGCATAACTGTACTTTTTTTGCGAAGTGCTAAATCATTTGCATAGTAAGTGCTGATTTATTAATTTTTTTGTTTTTCTTTTCTTTTTTCTTTTTTTTAAGTGTGTGAGTCTAGCCCATGTAAATGTATGTAGGGGAGAGGGGTGCTGAGTGAGGGAAGCAGGTTGGAAGCATAAATGAAGAGTTACAAGTCAGAGGTTACTATAACATAACTTTTATTTACACCAACCAGGAAACAGTGTAGGCTCTCCCCTGAGATGAACACATGAACACAGGCCGCAACAGCAAACAAACAACCTGCCTCTGCAGGGACACTGGGGGAAAAGGGACCCTGCTGGCCCATGGCACAAGTTTTAACACTTTAGATAATTGGGGCCATAAAATTCCCACCCAATCAAAAAAGAGAAAGGATGACAGGAAAGAAAGTTAAAGGGTCATGGCCCTGGACACACACAGTGCACTCGGTTACATGTAGTATAACTGAAAGAGTACATACCTAATACTTTGTAATAGTCTCAAACTCATAGTGTGTCATGCTAATCAACATGTTTGTTTTACTTAAACTATCTCTTCTCTCCACAGTCTGTCTTAGCCCCTGTGAGCACAAAAATGTTTACTCTGTGTGGGTGTGGGTGTGATGAATGGGCATGTCTGTAGGCATTTGTAGCTAATGTAAGCAATGAGATGGGATGCCATGAGTAAATACCTTTGGCTGCTGACAAGCCCCCCCCCCCCCACTCCCCCCCTTCCATCCCCCACCCCTACTATCCTGCCTGCAAAGGATATATATGTGATAATATTAATTGACTCATCCATCCATTTTCATTTTTATTTTTACAGAGGTCTGTGTGGCAGACTAGTGAATAGTTATGCATGGCTGCACCAGAAGTATCTGTCAAAACATTATAATTATTTTGAAAAACGCAATGTTTTAAAGGGGGGTGGGGGTGGGGGAGAATAATTAGTGAGACTGCTCTTAATTGATTACCATGTCAGGGTTTTGTTTCTTTGCTTTTGTGTGTGTGTGTGTGTGTGTGTGTATGTGTGTGTGTGTGTGTGTGTGTGTGTATGTGTGTGTGTGTGTGTGTGTGCTTTTCTACTTCTTCTTCCTTTTCTTGTTTGTGGGGGGTGGGGGGATTGGATACTTTATTGTTCTGTTGCTATTGCAATCTAATTAAACATATATCCTGTATGCTTCTTGTTTCTTTCATCAGCTAATTATAGTATACCAGCATTCTTTGGTATGCAGTGAGCAACAGCTTGCATTAAATATTTTGTGGATGGAGCTGATTGCCTGGCTTTTTTTTCCCCTTTTTTTCTTGGTGGTGTTTTTTCTGGGGGTTGTGTGTGTGTGTGTGTGTGTGTGTTTTCTGTGTATGCCAAATGGTGTAGGCGTATCAAATTCAAAGGAAATTCAGGTGTTTGGTCATGGGCGGGGAACTGAGCAATGTTCCATTAATTTTTTTGCCTTAGTTCAGGAGTAAACCAGGTTCAGTTGAACAGTTTTCATAACCTATTAACTATAGAGATCCAGTGACAGTTGGTATCCGCTTGACTCAGTGCATCTGCAGCACTTGTGTATTTTGTCATTGTAAATGTTCTTAATAATTGTGCTATGAGCTCTTTTGAGAAAGGGCACTTTATAATTTGCAACTTATTATTATTATGGTTACTGTTATTAGTGTGTGTGTGTGTGTGTGTGCGCGCGTGTGTATGCACATAGTTACGCTTGAACACTTGTTGATGTCTACACATTATGTGTTAGCTTTTGTTAAGTTGCCAGCAACATTTTCCATCTCAGTGTACATTAAATGTGTGTTATATTATGTCTGTTCAGTGCTTTGAGCCACAGAGTACGCACTTTACAAATTTCCAGTATTATTATTTAAGTTAAATACCAGCATTTTAATTGTTTTAATTCAGCCATGCTAAATTTCTGTCTGCAGGTGCAGCAAAAGCAAGGTGGATTCGCATTCCTGCCATCATCTACTCCACCCACGTGGCCACCACCCTGATCTCCATTTTGTCCCATATTCTGACGTACGACTTCAGCCAATCCGAGCATCCTGGTCCACGAAACACAGAGGAGCGCTTAACCCTCTGCAGCATTTATTCCCCCTACTTCATTTTGCCCGTCCTAATTTTATTAGATGCATGCTTCAGTTCTGCATACAGAGAACCGGTGAAAACAAAGCGAGGCTAATGTTGTGAGGAATTTTAGTGCAGGACTTGGCACGGCAGTCTGAATCTGTCCCTTTAGTTTTTGCCACTGCCCGCTAGCAGCGGGCGGATGCTTAAAGATAAACAACGGGCAAGTGGCCGGCTGACTATAACCCATGCTGACCCTAGAGACTAGCGCACACCTGCACTTCACACAGACCGAAGCGCGCTGTACACAGGGAGTGCCATACGCTGACCTTGCTATGCTGCACGCACAGTGGTGGTAACAGCGCTGTGGTCAGCGAGAGCGGGTGAAGGGACAAAGCAGCAAAATTGGGGTGGTTGATTGCAAAGTATTTTACTCATTAAGACTTGCAGCTAAAGGTTTTGTATCAAATGAGCTCTGTAGAGAAAAGAACACGGTTTCTGTCAACACTAAACATGCCATATAAAATAGCAAAACGCATGACGTACAAGACGCACAAAAACAACACAGAAATCACGGAGATTTGAGCACTCCGTCGCCGACCTAATTTTTCCACGTTTTTCCCACGACGCTAAGTCACGCAAACGGATTTTTGCAAGAGTAATGATGTCATGCTCACAAACCTACATGCATCTACTTTAGTGACATCAAGCCAAAAGTCATGATTCACCTACCTTACGCTTGTAGCGGGCTTCATTAATCACTCGACAAACAGTAATCCATTCACAAGAACATGCACTCCAAGCGCCTCAGATGCTACTCACAGTGCTTCTTTTCCTTAGGGAATGTGTACTGACAGTATTTAATTTGCTACAAGTCATATTGAACATGATGGTGATTTACAATATTTGCGGTACCTATTTTGTTTTCCTACATGTGTCACTAGTTTGTTTTCACTGCCACAGTAAAAGGTACCATACATTTAAAATAAACCCGAAAATAAAACCTGTTATACAGACATTCAAGTTTTGAAGCACATTCAGAACTTTGTTATAATCGTATGTGCTCCTAATTTGCAGCTTGCAAAGCATACAGTTACGTTTTGTTTTCTCTAAAGATGGCATTAGCCTGTGGAAGAGAGGTGTCATGTGCGTGTTCTTTCACTAAGTTAACACTCTGAGCTGCTCCTCCTTGCTCCTCAGTCCCAAACACATTTTTTCAGGCAGTTGATGGTTGATGGCACTTGAATGCTTATTGTCTGTATCTTCAACAATGTCTATTCCAAAAATCGATAGAATTTCGTCAGAATACTGAGTACAATGGGTCCCCTTACTTCTATTTTTATCCTTCTCACCTCTTTTCACTCGTTCTCCACACAGTCTGCAAAGAGAATTCATTCTCCTTGCGTGTTCAGTTAATGAATGGTCAGCCGAAAAACCGCTCTCCATGATGGAAAAGGGATGCACACATACACCAGCTAAGTCATTATATCACAGCTTACAGGACTGAATCATGAAAATGAATAACTGGCTTTAAAAAAGAAGAGACTGGACTAAAAAACACACCAACATTCATGCAGTCAAAAATCCAGGCTTTGCTACAGCATGCGATTGAAACTGCCATAAAATGCTTCAAGATCTGCAGGCACAAGTAATAACAAAGAAGGCCCAGTTTCCACTGGTGCCAAATGCCACCCTGGAATGTCAGGCGTGACCTGGGGTCAAGCTGAGTGCAATGGGGGTGAGCCGGTGAACTAAAGAGTGGGAAATAGCTGAGACTGGACTGCCGTGTTGGAGGTGTGTAAAAAAAAAAGAGATTTTTTGTTATTTACGAAAACTATATATATATGTGTAACAATTGTTTTAACCTTTTGGTTTCCATGAAAAAATATGTGGGTTTGTGCCCTGTTAACTGTTTGTGTCAGTCTATGGCAAAAACTTTTAAGTTTGATGTATGCCCTGTTAAGTGTTTGTGTCAGTCTGTGGCAAAAACTTTTAAGTTTGATGTCAGTATTTTCTTAGAGGCTGTACAGTTGTTGAAAGCTGTCATTTCATACAAGAGTTTTACATGAAAATTCTCAGTGAGCTTTACACTTTCATACCAATGTTCATGGCCTGACATACTGGACCTGCTCTCTTAACACATTGAAACTGTGCATGCTTAGTACCTGTATAAGTACACAGACATTATGCTTCCATTATGGACATGCTTATGAAAAGAGAAAAAATGCTTTTCCTGACTTTGGCATATATAGTGTTCTCAAGGAAGGTTATGACATGTTTCTTGATGCTGTGAAGACTTTATTGTTGGCTTTTCTCCGGAACACTGTTTTCCTGAGACCTTTCACAGTTTTGACATTGTAACAACCATATATTTTCTTTAATGTTTTTGGTTACCATATTACATTTCAAGGTCAAGGCAGCAGTGGGAAGAAAAAACTTTAGATTTTGTTTTCATCATCTTCTAATGTTCATCAATCATTAAACTCCTGCGTATCATTTTCACCAATAGGTAATTGGATTTTAGCGGCCAATCAACCATGAGGGTTGTTTTATCAGGGTGAGTCCAAATCAGGGCAAAACACAAGTCATCACATCACAAGTCAAAACCATATTCTCTCTTCATGTCACTAATCACTTTATGTTGGAAGAGAAGAGACTGGGGGATCATGACATTGAAGGTCATAATTGTTTGAATTTTTTTAAAGTGAATTACAAAGGTGGATTTTTTGGCAGTAGGCAAAGCATGCAAGTCTTCATGGACCGCCAGAATGCATAGTCTCGTGCAATACAGTGCTCGGATATCAGTGAAGTGGCCAGTGGCCTCTTGATCTCAGTTTTCTTTTTAGACTTCTGCTTGTGTGTTTGTGCATCTACTCTCTCTCTCTCTCTCTCTCTCTCTCTCTCTCTCTCTCTCTCTCTCTCTCTCTCTCTCTCTCTCTCTCTCTCTCTCTCTAATATACATAGGGATTTACAACAAAGTCTATATGATGTCTCTGGATGGTGTTGTAGAAATCGGATGGCACTGAATCCGACGAAAACAAAATGCATGTTGATGGTGACGAGACAAAAACACCAGAAAAAACAGCTCCCTTTAAATCTAAAGTTCGAGACCACGCCAATAGAGCAAGTTTCAAAACATCGCCTACTTGGAGTGACTGTAGACGAACAGCTAAAGTGGCAAGCACATATTAACAACATGTGCAAAACCGTTTCTAGAAGAAAAAAATCTTCTTTCGAAACTGAGCCAAATTGTCAGCCAAAAATCCAAATTAGCATTCTTCTTCGCACACATTATGTCACATATGAACTATGTTTCAAATGCATGGGATAGATGTGCCGGTGTGCACATGAAGCCACTGTATTCTCTCCACAAATGTGCCGTAAAATTCTTGATGCCAATTCCTAATTTAGACTACAAACAAAAGTGCTGTGCTCTCAAACTACTCCCTTTAGACAAACAACTATTGCTCAACAAATGTGTTCTAATGCAAAAGGTTGTTCACGGCAAAGCCCCGCAGTATCTGAAAGATCTCATGATTCCATCTGAACGTCTTCATGTTCATGGGAATAAACAGCTTTTGCCCAGAACAAGGATTGATATCTTTAAAACGAGTTTCTCCTTTTCAGGCTCCTTAGCGTGGAATAGTTTAGCTCATCATCTCAGATACCCCATGGATTAAAAACGTTCAAAAGGAAAGCATTTCAGGCACTTGCTAAGCCACCTTGAATACTTCATTTTACTTCTTCTTTTTTTTCTTATTGTTTTTTCTTTTTTTTCCTTCTCGCGTGTCAGACAGCTTGACACGAAATGTATAGAATGTTGTTATTGTTTTCCCTTCCTTGCTCTTGTAAAGTTTTAGATGTGTGTGTGTGTGTGTGTGCGTGTGCGTGTGTGCATGTGTGGTATTTTCATGAAATATTTACCTTTGTTTTCCTCCTGGTCATCTTTTTTTTTTTTTTTTTTCCCCTCAAATTTAATGTTTGCATATATGATTGTGGGTGTATGTGATGTGCTTTGATTTTGGTTAGGTGTGTATAATGCATCATCGCTTAGCTTCCAATCCTGTTAGATGTGATCTTGTCTTATACGAAGATAGTGAGATAGGCATTATTCTGTCGCTTTCTTTTATTTGTTAATATGTTTTTTGTAATTCTCTCTCTCTCTCCTAAAGAAAATAGTTTGTATTGGTCTTTGCTTTATTATTGCTCTGTTCGTATGGTGTGATGTTTTAGACAGAAATTAGTTTGTTTTGATTTTAAGTCGTTTTTTCTCTAGCGTATTTAAGTGAATTTTTGTTTGATGTATTGAGTGTTGCTGTGTTTGTCATCAGGGACAGATTTGCAAAAAAGCCGTGCTTAAATCTTTATCCCTGTGTAATAAAGTACTCTCTCTCTCTCTCTCTCTCTCTCTCTCTCTCTCTCTCTCTCTCTCTCTCTCTCTCTCTCTCTCTCTCTCTCTCTGCACATATGTGTATGTGTGTGTAATTTGTTGATCACAATTGAAGATACACTGAAAATCATATAGAACCATAAACCAGAGACTGCTATGATTGTATTAATGTTTGGTTTTTGTAAATTATACTATAAAAATAAGTTGTTATGAGTAAAGTTGGTTTATATTACTATTTTGAGATGATTGCACTTCTGTCTCTGTATTTTTGATCCATGTACAATTTTTACTTCAGTTTTTACTAAGATGCTTTCCTGTATTTAGTCTTCCTTACACCACAAGGGGCTAAAAAGGTTTACTATATTATTTGATCTTCCTTACCCCACAGGGTATGAAGGGGTTTCCTGTATTTGATCTTCCTTACCCCACAAGAGGCTGAAGGGGTTTCCTGTATTTGATCTTTTTTTAACCCCACAAGAGGCTGAAGGGTTTGCCTGTATTTGATCTTCCTTACCCTATAGGGGGCTGAAGGGTTTTCCTGTATTTTATCTTCCTTACCCCACAAGAGGCTGAAGGGGTTTCCTGTCTTTGATCTTCCTTACCCCACAAGGGTATGAAGGGGTTTACTGTATTTTATCTTCCTTACCCCACAAGGGCCAAAGGGGTTTACTATATTATTTGAGCTTCCTTACCCCATAGGGGGCTGAAAAGGTTTGCTATGTTAGTTTTGATCTTCGTTACCCAACAAGGGGCTGAAGGGGTTTAATCTATTATTTGATCTTAATTCCTTACCCCACAGAGGGTTGAAGAGGTTTCCTGTATTTGATCTTCCTTACCCCACAAGGGGCTGAGAAGCTTTACTATATTTGATTTTACTTACCCCGCAAGGGGCTAAAGGAGAGCCCTAAAGGAGGTGAAAGAAATAAACTTTGTTTTATTATTATTTGTCTCAGTGCGTGTGTGTGTGCGAGAGAAGAGAGTTGCACCCCTTCCTTGGTCTTGTGACGTCATAACTTATGACGCTCATGGCGAAGGTTTTTTTTCCGCTTCTGCCAGAGAGACGTCATAGCTAGGATGTCCTGTTCGAATTCTCGTGCACGCTTCGGAGGAGTCAGGCAACTTTCTAGAAAATGAACGTTTTTTTTCAGTTGACAACCTGTATGACTTAGAGACTTGGAAGAGATTGCTTCACACACACACACACACACACACACACACACACACACACACACACACACACACACACACACACACACACACACACACACACACACACACACACTGACGCATACACACACACGCAAACACACTAACACATACACACATCACACACACACACACACGCACACACACCGACCCACACGCCCACAGACCCCCCACCCCCACACACAAGCACACACACACATCACACGTACCATACTCTAGCAGGGAAATGGTTAACAATGCACACTGACAATACTGTTACAGACTAAAACCAATGATACCATCGGGGCCCGTGCATCTTGCCACCCGATTGGCACGCTTAATTCAGTCTCGGGGACAAGAGATTGCATGCCTCCTGACACACGACACGCTGCCAGACCAAGGTGGTGCCAAAGGTTGAGACGTGGGGAGCCAGGAATTATGCCGTGCCAAGACGTAGGCCACGGTCGGCCGGTCCGCCAAACCACTGACATGCACGAGACAATGGCTAAACGCTCGTAGCCACGTACGTAGCATGCAGTCACGGTAATGGATCTACTTCGCGGCGTGGGACCGCTTATCAGACCGGGTGGCATTTGGCTTTCTTCTTTTTCTTCTTTTTTCTTTGTGAATGCGTGTGTGTGAGTGCGTCTGTGTGTGTTTGTGAGTGTGTGTGCGTACGTGTGTGTGTGTGAGCGCGTGCGTGTGTGTTTGTGAGTGTTTGTAAGTGTGTGTGTGTTTATGTGCGTGCGTGTGTGTGTGCGTGCGTGCATGCATTGTGAGTGTGTGCATGCGTGCGTAGGTGTGTGTGTTCTCTCGTGTGTTCCCTCGCGTGTTAAGTCTATCGCGTTACCGTCAGCTGAGGCCATTGTGGCGCGGCCGGTGTCTTCAAAGGGAGTAAGCAAAAAAAATTAAAAAAATGAAATATATATTATTTTTTAAGAGAGAGGATTTTTTTTATTGATTTTTTTTTAACAAAAAAAAAGAAGATTCATTTTCACATCTGTGATAAAGGTGACAGAAGGTCCAAACCTACGAATTCCTCATTGTAATATATACCCTTTCGTCGTGTGTGGTTCGTTAGTGTGTCTGTTACCCGCTGTGTCTGTTAGTGTCTCTGTGAGTGCATAATTGTTCCCTTGTTTGCTCTGTGTGTGTGTGTGTGTGTGTGTGTGTGTGTTGGTTTGTGTGGTTTTTGGTGGGTGAGGGGTGTTGCTTTTTGCATTTGCTTGCGTGCCTGTTTTCTGATATGATCTATCGATTAGTTGGGTCGGTGATTAAGACGGGATTAATCGATCGACTCTTGTGCTTTTTTTTTTTTGCTTTTTTTTTTTTTTTTTTTTTTGCTTTTTCTTTTTTGCTTTTTGTAGGGGGGGGGGGGGGGGGGTGAACGGGGGTGTAATTTTGGTGACTAGCCATTGAGTTTTTCGATTGGTCTTTTTTGAAAATTAAGCTGACGTGACTAAGTGAGATAAGAGGTTAACTAAGTGTATCGAGTTTCATTTATGTCATCGTTTGTCACGTTGCATTATTGTCTGTCTGATCAAAATGGCGCCAGCGAATGGCTACAGGGTGACGAATTCGTGCTGATGTAGCTGTTTTCTACGTCTTTAATGTGTATTGTCTGTGTAATACAATGAGAAAGAGAATACTCGTGAGGCATTGGAGAGACAGTATGTTCCAATCTGGTAGGGCTTCACCACCAAGGACCAGAAGAGACCGTAGGACCAGAGCACAAAGACTGCAATGCACCACCAGGAACAGACCAAGGACCAGAAGAGATCGTAGAACCAGAGGAGCACAAAGACCGCACTGCACCACCCGGAACAGACCAAGGACCAGAAGAGACCATAGGACCAGCGGAGCACAAAGACCGCACTGCACCACCAGGAACAGACCAAGGACCAGAAGAGACCGTAGGACCAGAGCACAAAGACCGCGCTGCACCACCCGGAACAGACCAAGGACCAGAAGAGACCATAGGACCAGATGAGCACAAAGACCGCACTGCACCACCCGGAACAGACCAAGGACCAGATGCATAAATGCTGCACGCGTGCCTGTTTGCGTGTGTGTGTGCCGCGTGCGTGTATGTGTGCAGCGTGCTTGTATGTGTGCGTGCGTGCGTGCGTGTGTGTGTGTGTGTGTGGGGGGGGGGGGGCGTGTGGGCGCGTGTGTGTGTGTGTGCGTGCAATGAAGTAAGTGAATAGGTATTTTTTTGCTAAATTTTTATTTTATGTTGTAGGATGTTGTCACTATTCCTGCTTGTGTACGCTGTTAAAATATTTCGATAGGTAGGGCGTTTACGAATTTGGTTTTTTATTATTATTATTATTATTGTTGTTGTTGTTATTGTTGTTGTTGTTGTTGTTATTGTTGTTGTTGTTGTTATTATTATTATACGAGACCGCCGGACCAGAGGAGCACAAAGACCTCACTGTAGCACCAGAAACAGACCCAGTACCATGTCCTCTTCCACTGCTCAATGTTCTTCTCCTGTACGTGTATACTCAGTCTTTGAATGGAACCTGAATTTCTCTGTCTCTCTCAGATCAATAATTATGATAACATCACTAGATCATACGGTTAGTTATTTGGTTTTTGTTTTTTTGTTTTTTTTTACCTCCCGTTTTGTTGTTGTTGTTTGTTGTTTTGGGTTTGTTTGTTTCAGTTTTGTTTGTTTGTTTTTGTTGTTTTGATCTTTGTTTTGTTTTGTTGCCTCTGACTTTTTGACAACAATTTGCCATCTTGCCATCGTAAATGTCTGTGTAATTATCATTTCATCTATAGGTAACGCTCAAATAAGCATACTGCTTTTGTGTTTCCTGTGCTTATTTGTTGGGCTTATGATTACGATGAATGAATAACATTTTGTTTAAACCAACCTCAAGTTCAATGTTGCTTTACGCCCGCAGAGACCATAAGAACTACTAGGGACGGGGAAGCCCAGGACGTCCATCTCGACTCTCACACACGGCTTCTGAGCTCCGAATGGAACCTCTTTCCGCTGCGAATCTGAAACAGAACGAGGCCCACGTGCAGGATCAACACACAAGGGAGTTAATCAGCGCTCAAAATACGTAACACAAGTACAACAACGAAAGACCTGAGCCGCCTACGGAAACTCTCAACTGGCATGCGTATAAATACAGGGTGCATAAACTCCACCAGAGGTACATCCATGTAGGTCTTCGTTGGTAAATTGTGTGACGCATTTCGAGCGCTAATTAACTCCCTTGCGTGTTCATTCTCTTCCCGCCATGTCTATTCCTTTCAACCCCTTCACTCGGCGAGTCCTTCCACAGAATTGATTAGCCCTCAGTCGGTCTTCCTCGACAAGCTGCAGCCAGTCGACCTGCAGCCAGTTGACCCCACTTCTCCATGAACCTCCAGATCGTGTGTCTTGTCTAAGAAGAGAGATAGAAAATAATAAAAGAAGAAAGTAAAAATGAAGATGGACAAGGAGTTGAAGTAAAACAATGTTAAGGATCTAAACTTAGATTTAAAACGACGTCACCAGAATGACGAAAATTAGGAAGTCTACATCTTCCTGTAAAAAAAAATATATAAATATTTTTTTTAAACCCTTTTAAGTATTTCCTTATTGTTGATTTTTTTTTTTTTTTTTTTTTTTTTTTAAAGTGACACTCAAGCCACACCAGTTGAAAACAACCACCACTCCAGTCGTTCCGGAACCAGCTTGGCGGCAGTCTCCACAACCTGCAGCCAAATCCCACAGCATCGAGCCCAAGAACCCAGTTCCCAGTAAAATATGTTTTTAACCCTTTTAACCATTGGTTGTTGATCCAAACTCATATAAGTTTCAAAAGAACGCTATTTACTGAGACCAAATACAACCAGCAAATTTTCGGGGTAATCCCGGCCTTTATCAAGCTACAAAACGACACTTAAACAACAGTTAAACGGTGAAAAACGATGTCATCGTTTTTCACCGTTTAACTGTGGTTGTTGGTTGTTGCTTTTTTAAGTGGCACCCAAGCCACGACACTTCAAAACCACCACCACTACCACCACCACCAGAGCCACTGAGTTGCCCGCAAGAAGGCCCGAATCTTAAATAGAAGAAGAAGAAGAAGAAGAAGAAGAAGAAGAAGAAGAAGAAGAAGAACAACAACAACAACAACAACAACAACAACAACAACAACAACAACAACAACAACAACAACAACAACAAGAAGCGGTCTGTAGACAGACCCAAATGGCTCATCATCGCAGACCTGCCCCACACAGTGCGTGACCCGTTCTAAAAGGACATTTTCCAGGGCGCTGAGGGCACGTAGCAACTCCTACCGTGCAGCACTTCTAGCTTCCACCACCAGTTAACAGCCCGGTCGTTAACTGATTCTCTCAACCGTTACTTAACTGATGTGTGTGTGTGTACGTGCTGTTCGCGTGTGTGTGTGGGGGGGGGGGGGGGGAGGTGGGGTATCTGTGTGTGTGTGTGTGTGTTTGTATGTGTGTGAGTGTGTGTGTGTGCTTGTGTTTGTGTCTTTGTATGTGTGTGTGTGTGTGTGTGTGTGTGTGTGTGTGTGTGTGTGTGTGTGTGTGTGTGACAGTGTGTGTGTATGTGTGTGCGTGTGTGTATGTATGTGCGTGCGTGCGTGAGTG
>OY757552.1:6998042-7030542 GCA_963584105.1 Alviniconcha strummeri
ATTGGTGTTACAAGTCACACCTCAAAGGGCAAGGCCACTTGCCTTCCCGAACTCTTCAGACGGACTTGATATATTCAATAAGCAAGTCACAATCGGAAGTAAAAATATAAATAAATACATGACAAAAAGTATCTGAATAACAAAACCAAAAAAAAAAAAAAAAAAAATACAGCTGCGGAGAAAAAAGAAGAAAAACAACTCACCCTAAATATTTCACATTCTAGATTAAATTTTTTCTTTCTTTTTCCTGTCTACTGTGCCTAATTAAATAATAATAATAATAATTTGCAGTTGTGAAAATTAGGGGTAGAACATTCTACCAAAAAAAAAAAAAAAAAAAAGGCTTCAAAGAGAACATACATAAGTTTGGCTGGAAGGAAAAAAGTGAGAAACCTTGTGACCTGACCCAATATCTGTTACATGTCTGCTTGTGGCATTTTTTTTTTTTTGATATATATATTTGTTTTATTTAAAAAAAAAAGAAAAAAAAGAAGAGATTTTTGACCTAAAACTTGATACAGTGCCACACTCCTGATAAGACCACCCCTCCTAAGACTTGATACAGTGCCACACTCCTGATAAGACCACCCCTCCTAAGACTTGATACAGTGCCACACTCCTGATAAGACCACCCCTCCTAAGACTTGATACAGTGCCACACTCCTGATAAGACCACCCCTCCCAAGACTTGATGCAGTGCCACACCCCTGATAAGACCACCCCTCCTAAGACTCGATACAGTGCCACATTCCTGATAGGACCACCCCTCCTAAGACTTAATACAGTGCCACATTCCTGATAGGACCACCCCTCCCAAGTCTCGATACAGTACCATATCTCTGATAAGACCGCCTTGTCTTCTAATTAAAGATCACTATTCCTACCCCCCCCCCCCCCCCCCCCCCCCATCTTTCTGTCCATGGTGATGGACCCCTGATACGACCAACCAAAGAACCACCCCTCTTCCAAGACCATGCCTCTCGCCCGATATTTAGGATTCTACCTTAAAAGAAAGAGGTTCCACTGTGCCGTGACAGAGGACCAACGGTCTGGCACCGCAGATGGCAGAGACATGCCCACCACACTCATGACTGCCTCCCAGAGCCCAACTCCCATCAAATAATGTACTGTGGAAGAGCACTCCATTCCCCAGAAACACACACACACAGCAACATTACACATCTCGGTATGTCAGCCAATAAACATGAACAAAGGAAGAAGAAAAAAAAAAAGAAAAAAAAAGAAGAAGAAGAAGTCACCGTTTGATTCAATAAAATAGTATTCCTTTTCTCTCTTCCTTCATTCGACCAGGTTACAAAAATGCACACCAGAAGAGAGGCTGGGAGTGAGAGAAAGAGTGGGCGATTCGGTGCACCTGCCACAAAACGTAAGATGGATACAATCCCAAACCAATACAGGAACAACAAAAAAATGGTCCGATGCACACTAACACCACAAATCCGCCCCCACCTCCCACCCCATCCTAAAGTCTCTGTCCATTCCGCAGACTCCTGTTTCCTCATTGCCTGTAATTCAACATGAATTAAAATATTTCTAGAACCCCCAGAACACAAAAAAACAAACAAACTGCCAGTCACTCGTAACGTTACGAGGCAGACCACACAAACGCGTGTCTAAAACAAAACGATGGCAAAAGTAATAATGAAGACAAAAGGTAAAAGGAGAAGAATGATGATGCATCAAGCAGGGTACCATAGCAACAACGAGCAATGAGAACTGGGGCTCTGGCAAGCTTTAACCCACTTCTGAACTAGGCTGCAACAATGAGCAATGAGAATTGGGGCGGGGTGGGGGGGGGGGGGGGAGTTGATGAACTTAACTGACCTCCAAACTAGGCTGCATCTGCCTGTGGTGACAACGTTCTCACTACAACTAATTTTAGACAAACAGATCGAATGCATGGGAAGTATTATGCGCCATAGAAACTTTCCTACATTCTATAAACTATAAAGTGGGGATTAATGTTCTTTGTGCCTAGTCTGGTGACCTAAAAAGCAGACTCGACTTCCACTGAAATCTGTCTATCTGGCCAAAGTGTTAATTAACTCATTACACTCATTAACTCTATCTGTCCAAAGTGTTATTTCACTCATTAAAGTGTTATTTAACTCATTAATAAAAGCAGAAAGTTGGGTTCCACATCAGTTATTAGTGAAAAGGGAGAAAAATAAACCCACACAAAAATGACATACATGCTTTGCTGGTGAGAAACTGGACACACAAAATCAGCCAGAATCTACAATGTCCGTTCAGGTCTCCCTGCAGATACAACCCTTTCACACCAACCATGAGTGAAATCAAACTGATCAGGGCTATGGTGCTATTGCTACTGCTCACTTAAGAGACCGTTATCAGTATCAAAACTTGACCTAAAGAAGAGATATTCCATCAAGTGACTGTAAAATGTGTGTAATTTTAGAGGTCTGGTAAACAAACAAACAAACAAAAACAAAAGTCCAGTACTTTAACTACACAGTGTTGTAACCAGTCCTAAACACAAAGCCTGTGTTGCTGTCTTGTGATGTACTTAACTACGCAGTGTTGTAACCAGTCCTAAACATACAGCCTGTGTTGCTGTTTTGTACTGTACTTAACTACACAGTGGTGTAACCAGTCCTAAATATACAGCCTGTGTTGCTGTCTTGTGCTGCACTTAACTATGCAGTGGTGTAACCTATCCTAAAGATACAATTTGTGACACTGCCTTATGCAGGAAAACTGTAAAACAGTCCATTGACAGTTTCTGGAACCGGTCCTTTGAAAACGCAGTTAGTGCTGCTGTCGCCTGGGAACACAACAGCTGGCAAATGCTGCTGTCACCTGGAAACACAACAGCTGGTGAGCACAAGCTTCAAGAGTTATCATAAAATCAAAGGAGATTCTATGTCATTCCCTTCCAGTGGTACAACGAAACACTCAAAAATGGGAACACCTGTATCAATAGGTGTTCTACCCACATGGCAATCATTGCAACATAATTAATTGGAAATCAAGCCAAAAACACAACCGTTATCTACTGAAATAAGTGGGAGCCTGCAGAACGATTCCACAAATTTATCCAAAGTTCACTGTACACTGGTACAAAATCAAACAGACAAATCCCATTGGAACAGAAGTGAAACACTTTCTAAGGTGTACTTTCCACACACATGAAAAAGAAAAAAGTGCCCACAATGTTAAATAAATCTATTCAGTCTCAGCTCCCCCCCCAAAAAAAAATTAAACAAATGATGTCATATAATGATATCCCATAAACCTCTTCACAGATCACCGCACATCAGTAAATTTCTGTCTTGTTTTGCAAACAACTCCAACTGATTCCTGGACAATTTTCAACAGCAAGGAACTGCAATGAACCCAACAACTTTCAACAATGCTCCACAGATCATTCAGTAAGAGATAGATTCCCCCATAAAAATATCACTCTCAGAATCAGTGTGATCTTTCCAAATAATTCATGCCACAGACAAACTAATAACTCTAACAATTTAATATCCTATACACTTGAAAATACACAAGATTACATCTATTTAGAACAAACTATAAAATAAAAAATTGCTGGAAAAGTGGAAAAAGAGATACCTAATGAATACAGTGTCCCGTACGCTCAATGGTGCATGGTGTATATATATATATATAAAAAAGTTATTGCTTCAAAATGCTTTGGGCCAGTAAGACTTTTATTTTATTTTATAGTGATGTGTATAACACATGTACTGAGTTTCTCTCACTCTGCACACAAGAGCACCACTGCACCCTAGTACATAATTCTGTAATAGCTTTACTATGTTGATGGGTAACACTGATCATGTAATATTTACTTGTGACCGATATCCAGTGCTTCAAGCTTCTCAGCATTTGAGCCAGCAGCAATTCCTTATCTTGTACATTACACATGCAATGAACAATAATAGCTGTTGAAACTGTGGTTTCAATTTTTGTCCTTACCAAGTACGTTTTTGCCCTTATGTGGATATATAGATACATCTGGGCCTTAAATGTCAGGTTTCTTCCCATCCCTGATAAGCCTTATGGTTTCTGTGGACATAAAGTGCCATGTTTACTTACTGTCAGGCTACTACTTACCAGAGATGATGGCTTTTGTTGCAGAGTGTGTGTGTGTGTGTGTGTGTGTGTGTGTGTGTGTGTGTGTGCACGTGTGCTGTGTGTGTGTGTGTGTGTGTGTGTGCACGTGTGCTGTGTGTGTGCTGTGCTGTGTGTGTGTGCATGTCTGTGTGTGTGTGTGTGGCTGTGTGCTGTGTGTGTGTGGCTGTGTGCATGTGCTCCCCTTAACTGCACAATGTGTGTGTGTGTGTGTGGACTTTTTTCTTTCTTTTTTTTGTTGTATTTTATGCATTCATATTAATTCTTTCTTTCTTTTTTCCCTTTCTTTTTCAGCCAAAGCTGAAGAAAAAATTCATCTCCATGCAAAAACAATCCACATAATCATGAACAATAAGGCTTATTTGATTGATTTGATCATTTGATTTAAAACAGGCAAGACATTTTGAAAATATCAACATGGAAATGAAAGATGATCATTTTGTTGCCACCAAATCTAATAAAATAATATGTGAATGAAGCTTGTCATTTTTCCTTTGTCCACGTTTGTGTTTTGGATTTGTTCCATCAGTACCATAGAACAAGGAACTTTCCTGTGATGACTGAGTGAATCTACGGTACTGCTGCAGAACAAAGTTTTTGTCCTTACCAAGTATGTTTTTGCCCTTATGTGGATATATAGATACATCTGGGCCTTAAAGGTTATACAGTTACAGATTCCAAAATGCCAGCTGTGACTGAAATTCAAGAACATGTTACCAGAAATCTGCAGAAAGTCGTACTTAGATACAATTTTGTACATTTCTATCTTCTCCTCAATGGCCACACAGAATTCCTGTCAACTGACCATACCCCCCCCCCCCCCCACCCCCACAAAGAAAAATAAATAAATATATATGTCTGAACAATAAACAAAGAGAACGTGACATTTTTGCTGAAAAGCTCTGTTAAAGTAAAATGTTCTGCTACAGAAATCCTAACAAGCTTGAGCACATAGCTGCCTCTATACACATCTTCATTTGTTTTAAAACTGAAAGTCAAGAGAAAAGTGAATGTTTCATCTGAATCAAACATGTCCTGAGCGGAATTTTATCCTTTAAAAAATTGTGTTTTGGGCAGGTTCCACCCTTTTTCGCAACCGACGGGGGAGTACTGCAGAAAGTGGCCAGCAACTCTCCAGGGGGGCTAGATGGATGTTTAACTATCATCTGCTTGTTGATGTGGTCTCCTGAACAGTTACTCCCCCCCCCCCCCCCCACCAAAAAATAAAAAGTGGCCAGCAACTCCCCATGGGGCAAGATGGATGTTTAACTATCATCTGCTTGTTGATGTGGTCTCCTGAACAGTTACTCCCCCCCCCCTCCCCCACCAAAAAATAAAAAGTGGCCAGCAACTCCCCAGGGGGGCTAGATGGATGTTTAACTATCATCTGCTTGTTGATGTGGTCTCCTGAACAGTTACTCCCCCCCCCCCCCCCCCCCCCCGCCAAAAAATAAAAAGTGGCCAGCAACTCCCCATGGGGCAAGATGGATGTTTAACTATCATCTGCTTGTTGATGTGGTCTCCTGAACAGTTACTCCCCCCCCCCACCAAAAAATAAAAATTGGCCAGCAACTCCCCATGGGGCAAGATGGATGTTTAACTATCATCTGCTTGCTGACATGGTCTCCTAAACAGTTACCCCCCCCCCCCCCCCCCCAGGTATCTCCTGCCCGAGTCCTGGCATGTGTTTTTTTAATTGCCAACATTCTTCCAAGTTCTGGATTTGAAAACAACGTAGCTCAACCCGAAGTACATACATAGGAGTCCTACTTCTATGTCTCATTTTCCACCACTCAGCTGTTGACTAAGTGTCGTTTTGCAGCTTGATAAAGGGGACTACCCTCAGAATTTTCATTCTGTGTTTTGTCCTGATAATAAACAGCGTTCTTTTGAACTTTTTATCTGTTTGGATCTTGCCCTGGACATGCTTTTTACTGCAAGCCCTGAAGACAAGGCATGAAGTCTCTTGTAACAAAAACTCTTCAACAGAAAAATCCCGCAACTAAATGGAGAAAAGAATACAACAGCAACGAAATTAGGATGCTCACAAAGAAGAAGAGAGTCTGGCTTATATTTTGGAATGGGGTCGCCCATAACTGTTTAAAGCTCCTCAAAACATTTAGTCCATTTCACAAATCCCACACTATTCAGCCTTTTGCTGCCAATTTGAATTATTTTGTTGAGTTAAAAAAAAAAAATATAAAAAAATTGCCAAACAAACGTTAGTTAATAGTATGCACAGTCAGCCTTGCTAAACTAGTGATGAAAGAACAGCAAAACATTTTGCAGGCCTGTGCCAGTTAGTGCTCCAAAGAGAAACAATTCAGCTGCTCTGAGAATAGCCCAATACACACGAAAGTGCAAGTGCGGCCCCACACGTATTTTCACTGATCCTAAGCTGTGGAAACAATGGCACCCTCTGCTTAGAAACAGCTATGGACGACCCCATGACGAAAACATCCCAGGAGGAAAAATGTAAAACTGGCCCACAGTTTCAACATCAAAATGCATTAGGTCAATTTTACAGAAGAGGGAAAATCGCAATACTAACAGCCTGATTTCATTCTGACGCATACACAGTTTGCAAGTAGGTAATGCTTGTCTATAACAGGCTCTTTTCTTCTCAGGCACATCCACAGGCAAATCTAATGTATGGTCGGTTAACGTGTGACGAGGGCCCTCGCAGTAGTATGCTGCGAGAAAAAAATGCCCAAGGTTGGCGCGGACTACCCTCAACGCCTCAACCGGTACAGAAACTGGAAAAGGTCTGGAAAAAAAGAAGACGATGCGCTCACAACACATGTCACACTCGCAACACATACTCATGCTTAAGGGTTCATCAGTGTCCACAAATTCAGTAACACAACGGCTGCAGCAACGCTGAAACTTGTCGTCGCGGCTAGCAGAATGCAGCTCCATTGCGTCGCTTTCAACGCAAAAGACAACTCTTTGTTTATCTCGGTGAGCACTGCTCTCCGGAGCAGTGTGGAGGGTAAGCAAGCCAATTTTGTATATGAAGGGTCACGGTCACGTCTCAATCGCAGGCCAATGTCTGTCGCATCCAATTGAAGTGCGCTACAAGATGTATGCCACAGGGTCAGCCACACGCAGAACAGTACTGCAACAGAACAAGAACATTAATTACTCTCAAACAGTACTGCAAGGGGACAACAGTAATTACACACAGACAGTACTGCAATGCAATAGTAATTCTATGCAAACAGTACTGCAATGACACAACAGTAATTCTATGCAAACAGTACTGCAACGGAAGAACAGTAATTACACGCAAACAGTACTGCAACAGAACAGTAATTACACGCAAACAGTACTGCAATGGAAGCACAGTAATTACAAGCAAACAGTACTGCAACGGAAGAACAGTAATTACACGCAAACAGTACTGCAACAGAACAGTAATTACACGCAAACAGTACTGCAATGGAAGCACAGTAATTACACGCAAACAGTACTGCAACGGAAGAACAGTAATTACACGCAAACAGTACTGCAACGGAAGAACAGTAATTACACGCAAACAGTACTGCAACAGAACAGTAATTACACGCAAACAGTACTGCAATGGAAGCACAGTAATTACACGCAAACAGTACTGCAACAGAACAGTAATTACACGCAAACAGTACTGCAACAGAACAGTAATTACACGCAAACAGTACTGCAACAGAACAGTAATTACACGCAAACAGTACTGCAACAGAACAGTAATTACACGCAAACAGTACTGCAACAGAACAGTAATTACACGCAAACAGTACTGCAACAGAACAGTAATTACAAGCAAACAGTACTGCAATGGAAGCACAGTAATTACACGCAAACAGTACTGCAACAGAACAGTAATTACACGCAAACAGTACTGCAACAGAACAGTAATTACACGCAAACAGTGCTGCAACAGAACAACAGTAATTACACACAATACGACAACAGAACAAGTACAGCAATTACACACAAAAACAATCAATACTACAACAGAACAAGATCAGCAATTGCACTAATGTAATAGAGTATTGGTAAGGCGCTTACACATCATGTAAGCCCTAAGGGCACAATGCAAAAACAATGAGGTCAACAAAATAGACACACACACACACACAAACTGCACACACACACACACACACACACACACACACACACACACACACACACACACATAGGCAAAGCATTCAGAGTCCAGAGCAGAAAAGATGGTCTTGAGGGCAGATTTAAATGATTCTATGGAAGACGACTCCCGCTCTTTCTCTTCCCAGGCTCCAACTACCCAGGACCATACTCCCTGTTTCTGTCCGTCATGCTACTTCTGTCAGTTCTTTTAAATCTTCCTTGAAAACCTTTCTCTTCTGTTCAGTCCCATAGTGTGTGTGTGTGTGTGTGTGTAGTGTGTGCGTGCGTGCGTGCGTGCGTGCGTGCGTGCGTGCGTGCGTGTGTGTGCAGGTTTCCATGCATTTGAAAAAAACATTTTATATAAAAAATACATATTTTATGCATATTTATCCCCCCAAAAAGAAAAAAAGGAAGCACTTCTGACTCACTTACGGCCATTATACATTAGGTGTGCTAAATGCCCAATCGGCCAATGTCATCATTATTTAAGCACAAAACTGAAATATTCAGGTTAATTATTTCCCTTAAATATATACACCTGTCATACCAAACATAAAGTGTGTGCATGGCCTTTTGAATGTTTGTTAGTGTCCCAACAATGACATTTAAAATACACCATCACACCCAGCAAGAATCTTAAAAAAACAACAACAACCCAAAAATGCAGTTAATGTTTTTGACACAGGCTTCAAAGGATGGCTGTTTGGCCAGCCTAAGACTGATCACTTACATACATTTTCATCATTTACTGAATCATGTAAGCCCCCCCCCCCCCCCCCATGTACATGTACAAACATAAACATACTGTACACATGCATACCTGTACACACACACACTGTACACATACTGTACACATACACTACACACACACACACACACACACACACACACACACACACACACACACACACACTGTACACACTCACACACACACTCAAATCTGCCACTCACCATGAGACACTAGAACATGACTATCACGGACTCAGTTCTGGCTACTCTCACTGGTATTTCGACTGCGGGTTGCTTCCACAACAGTCTCATCTCGAGGTTTGCCTGTGCCAAAAATGCTACTGTTGCGGGCAGTTTCAGCAGGCGAAAGCAGGGGTTTGTCCACAGTGCGGGGAAGAAGCTTTAACTTTGGTCGCCTGGAGGCAGATTCTGGAAGGACACGATGAGAGTCATTCGAATGAGCTGGTTTGGCTGAAACTGCTTTACGGAGATGACACCGAAGAAGACATAAACAACACAAAGGCAGGTGTGCCCCACAACCTTTTAAGCAAAGGTCTGTGTACGCTACATAATTTCTGCTGAAGTTGATTTGAAAAAACCCATACAAACAAGAACCAGACTGACTCCTCTCTCTCTCTTGATTGTTCAAGGGAGACAATAAGTTGTGTGGTCCCAATCTTTTTAGCACTGGTGACCTGAGCATTTGTTTTTCTGTTTTTGCTGCCATTTTTGTTTCTTCGGTTGGCCTTGTTTTTACAACCAACGTACTTTCATAATTTTTCAGTTTAACTGTTGTTTAAGTGTCGTTCCGTAGCTTAATAAAGGAGATTATGCCAAAAATTTGCATGCTGTGTTTCGTCCTAATAATTAGCATTCTTTTGAATCTTTCATGCGTTTGGATCTTGCTTATTACTTGTCGAAGGTAGACAATCAAATTTCATTTGTAAGGATTCATAAAGTGTTATTGTACTGTACTGTACTGTATCATGCTCAGCAGGCGAGGGTTCTCTAAACTCCTGTGCAGAAGGTAGACAATCAAATTTCATTTGTAAGGATTCATAAAGTGTTATTGTACTGTATTGTACTGTATCATGCTCACCAGGCGAGGGTTCTCTAAACTCCTGTGCAGAAGGTAGACAATCAAATTTCATTTGTAAGGATTCATAAAGTGTTATTGTACTGTACTGTATCATGCTCACCAGGCGAGGGTTCTCTAAACTCCTGTGCAGAAGCACCACCACTGTCCCGGCGTGGTCGACGGTCATAGCCGCCTGGTCGCCCGCCGTCCCGTCCGCCATAGCCGCTGGGTCCCTCAGAGCCCCTGTCGTAGCCTCTGTCCCCCCTGAAGCCCCCTCTTCCACCCCCGCGCATTCCGCGGTCATTGAAGTTCCCGTAGTCGCTGGGTCCCCCTTGCCGTCCACCCCTGAAGTCATCACCCTGACCACCCCAGCTGCCTCCCCGACCTCCACCTCGACCTCCTGCGGAAGACAGAGAGAGAAAATGTTCATCCCTTTTTTTTTGGTCTTAATTATATTTTTCACTGGCTGTTTGCATCACCTGTGCCAACTCCATGAGGCATAGCCTCCATGTGGCTTTGTCAAGCCACCGCCCCACACACACATTCCACATCTGTAAACATGATGCTGAACGTCCACAGAAACCATGAGGCTTATTAGGTATGGGAAGAAGGGGGGGAAGGGGGTATGGAGGTTGGGGAAGAGGGAGATCATATACCTATCGCTACACTGTCACCACCAGATGATTCCTGCATTAAGATGGCAGCGATGAGAGCCATTTTAATGTTTCAGTAGGAAGCGATGGACAAGGTCATGAGACAGTGTCCACAAACCACAACCTTTCTGAAGAGAAAGGAGAGCTGAAGCGGTATTGAGCCGAGGTCCTTCCGCTTACCACTAGGCCGAATCGGCTCACCATTCCACATCTGTTGATTACTTTTGTTTATAAATACTCCAGCCACCCCCCACCCCCCCACCATATTACATTGGCTGATTACTTCTATTTATAACTCCACCAGCATCCTGGCTCATTCCAACCCCCCCCCCCCCCCCCCATCTACTGATTAATTCTTTTTATAACTAAACTGGCATCCTGCCCCCCCCCCCCCCCCCAACACATCTGCTGATTAATTCTATTTATAACTACACCAGCATCCTGGCTCATCCCGGTATTCTCTCCCCCCCCCCCCCCCCCCCCCCCCCCACACACACACACACACATTCCACATCTGCTGATTAATAAATAATTCTATTTATAACTACACCAGCATTCTGGCTCATCCCGGCCCACCCCCCCCCCCACACACACACACACACACATTCCACAACACATCTGCTGATTAATTCTACTGATAAAGTTACACCTGCATCCTTATTCTACTACCAAAGGCCACTGGACGAGGCGGGAGATTCAACTTCTGCGGTGGCTACATAGTTTCCGAGCAATACTCTCAGAATGTTAAAAAGAGACTGCTAGAAATAGTGACTTAAGTCTGTAGGGGTGTGCAAGCGTGCTCCAAGCACAGTTGTCGAAGTTGAACTGATGAAGAGACTGACCCCCCCCCCCCCCCCCCAACTCAAAAACCAAGCTTTTCTTATACACACCTGTGAGTGCACCTCACTCTGGAGTCAAAAAAAAGAGGAAGAAAAAGGAAGCGTGATACTTAATCGAATGACAGGTGATCATAATAACAACACGTGATCAAAACAACATTTATCAAAGGGACACTTAATCCATTCACACTTAGTCGATGTGGCACTTGATACTAGTATTCATTGCGTGTGTGTGTGTGTGTGTGTGTGTCGTGTGTGTGTGTGTGTGTGTGTATCATGTGTGCAACAAAACCCCTGGAAAAAGCTGTCACCATACAATGGACACTTTAATTGTACTGATTAAATTAAAAGATGTCAGCAAACAAGTTACCTCTATCGCCTCCTCTTCCTCTGCCTCGGTCGTTTTTCCGTCCCTCAGCAATGTCGACCCTCAAGTTTCTATCCTCAAACAGCTGAAAGGAGGAAAAGATCATGTGTGGTCACCTGAACAGACAAGGACTACACTACTGTTCTGGTAACACCTGTACTTGAAGCCTATCAGATACACTATGATAATATTAATACCGTGATAAAATATGATGATGATGATTGCTTTTATATAGCGCTATTCTTCGCTCTCGAGCAGACTCACTGCGCTCACATGTGATTCTACATGAGTGACTAGCTTTCTATAGCGCGTTTTTGAATATCCACGGAAGTGGTGTACTTACAGCGTGGGCATGGCTCGTGCCACATGAAACTGCTGCCATCTCGGCACAAGTTCTGTGTACACCATACAACCATGCACCATGTCACTTCATGCAAAGCCATATATATATACGTAAGGTGTATGCGTGTTTAGCTGTAACCTGCCACCTGCACTTTTGGCAGAATGACTGGGATCTTTTGCATGCTACTGCAGTAACATGGATATCAAAGATAAATTCTGCCAGCACCCACCAGGGGCCAGCCACACTGGCTCACTCTTTTCATCAACAATGAACAGAGAAGGGCTGGCTTGAGAAGTGTGTTTGTATACTTTGATAGCGATACTTTTGTCAACTCAAGCAGGCCTTGTTCACGTTGTCACCAACTTACGCGGACTTGCTGGGCACAAAACGGCAGCACTCACTCCTCACTCACAGCCATATTTTCATGACTTCCAAATGCTGATTTTTAACAAATACTGTTTGAAAACAAGTGAAAAAGTGTGTGTGTGTGTTTGTTGCTGCTGGTGGTGTGTTTTTTAAACACAGTTTTAGTCCATTCTGATGAACAGGGCCTGTGATACTTGTTTGTTCTGGGTCCCCTTTACTGCTTTAAACCCTCATGTATGATAAAGCACTTTGAAACACAGTACTGCGGACGACCTGGATTTGTCTGGGCATAAATCACCAAGCTACTACAATTACTACTCCCTGGTTTTGTGTACACACAAATTTGTCCGACAACCTGCAAGGGCTCCAACAAAAAAAAGTCACACAGCTCACCAAGACTGAGATGAGTGTTCACTGAGTACCACCCAACCAGACACAGAAAGCCAGAAACTTCTGGGCAGAACCAAGGAGAGAACATGCTGGGAGAAGGGAAGAATTGGGAAGGAGAGAGGCAGAGAAAAAGAGAGAGTGGACTCCTTACCGCTCCATTATATGTTAAAGCTTCTTGTAATGAGTCTGTGTCCTCAAACTCCACGTAGGCGAAGCCTGAAACAGAAACAAAGTGGCGCATTTTTACAGCAGTAATACTACCATGAGATATTACTGTTTACTGCCATTTTAAACCTGTCCACAGCAAAATGCATTGCACTGATTCTGCAGTTTTGTAAACACATCTTTTGTGTCAACCAGTAATTACTGGTATTTTACAGGTTAAGATCAGCATACACCTGGACAAAAAATCTGCAATAAATGAGACATGCCAGCTATTATTTTGTTTGACTGATTCTCAATCCCCCCCCTCCTCCCCCAAAAAAGCACAGAGACTGAGAGAGCACCTGTGTGTGTGTGTGTACACGTGTGTGTGTGTGTGTGTGTGTGTGTGTGTGTGTGTGTGTGTGTGTGTGTGTGTGTGTGTGTGTGTATGTGTGTGCATGCATATGTGTGTGTGTGTGTGTGTGTGTGTGCATGCGTGTGTCTGCGTGTGTGGGGGTGTTCTAGAGTGGGAAGGGAGCAGGAAAAGTAAAAGAAAATGGGTAGGGTGGGGGCGGATGTTGCTACCCCATCTTACCTTTGAACCTGTCTGTTTCCTTATCTCGCACCAGCCTCACACTTTTGACCTGCAGCAAAACAATCCAGACTAAGTATACTTGCACATTTATCGTCGCTTATTTTGTTAAATGTGATCTCTCCTGGCAAACACTGCATAAGTGACAACTACAAAGTACAAGTTTTCAAAAAGTAACTCCAAAGCAATGTGCTTTGATCTCTTCTCCTTAAATCAACTGATGAAATCACAACATTTGACATAAATCACAATACCAGCAAAACATACAGCATTACTTTACCAGCAAAACTGCTGATTTCCAAAATGGGACTGAACAGTGTCCTTTAAGAATAAGATTGTATCTAAACCTTGAAAACAGAACTTAATTTAGTAAAGTCACTGGTTTCCAAAACACGACTGAACAGTGTCCTTTAATATTTTATCTAAACTTTGAAAATGGAAATTAATTTGGTACAGTATAGTTTCCAAAACACGACAGAACAGTGTCCTTCAAGATTTTATCCAAACTTTGAAAAGGGATCTTAATTTGGTACAGTCTATGGTTTCCAAAACACAACAAAACAGTGTCCTTTAAGATTTATCTAAACTTTGAAAACGGAACTTAATTTGGTACAGTCTGCAAGTTCAGCATTATTACCTAGAAAAGGAACACGCCAGATCTTACATGTCCTTACACACCTTGAGATCTTTAAAGATGAGTTCCAGGTCTCCTTGGACCAAGCCGTGGGGCAAGTTGCCCACGTACACAGTGTAGGGACCATCTGTTGGCATTGATCTTCCACTACCGCCACGGCTTCCTCCTCCTCCGCCACGACCCCCACCTCCAAAGCCACCTCCACCACCGAAACCTCCACCTCCAAAACCTCCACCACCACCTCCTCGTCTTCCCCCATCGTAAGATCTGTATCCTCGATCATCGTAATCTCTGCAAATCAAGGAAGAGCCAAATCTACATCTAAACATGCATATACATATATATATGGATCTGATGAAGATATTCAAAGCAAAGAGACTTAGGAAGTTTGCAAGCTGTGTCCACACAAACTGAAGGTCAATATAATCAGTTCTTTGCCAATCAAAACTGTGATCATGCATGCAGCTGGACTAAGCATGAAATGAAACAAAGTCTGTTAATGACAATATAAACTAAACTATTAATCCAGTGCATAATTTAATTATACTAAGTACACACCAGTACATAATATACTAAGCACACACAAACAATCCATGCAACGACGACACGCGAAAACACACACAACCCCCCCCCCCCAACCACGCACACACACCCAAAAACAGAAACAAGACACTTGTGACTACTGTGAGGATCATATGTGCATGTGGCTCAGTGCAACATCATTATGAAAATAACTGCAATTTCTGACTCCAGAAACATCTAGCTTTTAGTTTTACTGATTTAGTTCATAACTTCATGGGCACTGTCACTGGGCGAAGGTAAGTGAAAAACAGAACTAGAACAGCAGAAGCAAAGCACACCTCCACTTCTGGGGTTACTGAGTCAGTTAGTTCTTGAAATTTAACACCCAGTCAAATGCACACCTTTCAAATAAAAGAAGCTGAACTGAAACAATTTTTAACAAATATATATATGGGGAAGACACTCGGTACACTTTGTTCTCATTTTTCAAACAGGGATGGTGACTAGGGGGATTACTCCACTCTGGAGAAAAACGGAGAAAAAGAAAAGGGGGACTGGGGGGGGGGGGGGGGGGGAGAAAATCCCCCCCCCCCAACCATACACACATGTGGGACAGGAGGTGAGGTCTGAGAGGCACCACAAGCACGCAGGGGGACAGTATGGGATAGAGTGAGCTACACAGTGTATTACTAAATTAGTTTGTGCATTGTTGTAATGTTTCACGCACAGCATTTCGAGCCTCGCATATGGATCATAGTGGCATCTGGCATGTTAAAAATGCATTTCTTATTATTATTATCTGTAAAATGTCAAAATGAGGGGATGGCCTGTGGGGTGGTGATGGTAGGGCACTGGGTGTAAATCTTAATTTATTATGACTATTGTCATTTTCTTAACGGTACAAGAAACGTCATGTGATCAGGAAGAGGCACTGAGCCCATTATCGCCTTCTCCCTGCTGGCAGTGTTATTACTATGATATTAGGCTCAGTAAATTGCAAACAAAAATGCTAAGAATAATCTCATGATAGGTTGAGGGGAGGTCAGGGTTTTTTGTTTGTTAAGTTTTTATTTTAGTGTTGGGAGGAACTGTTTATAACTTGCATGATTCAAAATCTTTCATCACTACTGCATAAAATGGAAGCAGGTTCAATTCTTTTCAAATTTATTAAGGATCGGTTATCTCCCTTCTTGATTTTCACTTCTCTGTCATTATAAAATTAAAAGACCCCCCCCCCCCTTTTTTTTTAAAACATCAAATATGACAGAAACCAGTCATTTGTGATAATTAACTACAAATCAATCTTGCATCAATGCTGCATAAAACAGAAGCAAGTTAAATTTTGTTCAAATCTAATAAGAACTGGTTACCTCCCTTCTTGATTTTCACTACTCTATTAGAAAATTACTCCCCTCCCCCCCCCCCCCCCCCCCCTTTTTTTTTTAATCACCAAATATTACAGAATCAGTCAAAACTAACTACAAATTAATCTTCCATCTCTACTGCATAAGGCGGAAGCAGGTTAAATTCTGTTCAAATTTTATTAATGACTGGTTAACTCCCTTCTTCATTTTTAGTACTCTGCCATTATAAAATTAAATGCCCCCACTCCCCCCCCCCCCTTTTAACATAAAATATTATGAAAATCAGTCATATCTAACTCCAAATTAATCTTTCATCACTACTGATTAAAATGTAAACAGGTTAAATTATTTTCATTAAGGATTGGTTATCTCCCTTTCTTCATTTTCACTACTCTGCCATTATAAAATTAAAAGATCCACCCACCCCCCTTTTTTTTAAACATCAAATAATAGAAATCAGTCATAACTAATTTCATCACTACTGCATAAAATAGAAGCAGGTTAAATTATTTTCAAATTTATTATGGATCAGTTATCTCCCTTCTTCATTTTCACTACTCTGCCATTATAAACTAAAAGACCCACCCTTTTTTTAAACATCAAATATTACAGAAATCTGTCATAACTAACTACAAATTAAACTTCAAACCTACTCTACTCTAAGTCTTGAAGCCATTAAGGTGACAGCTTGTACTAGAAGTAAAACTCTAACTTGTCTTGAGATTCTTTTTGTGTCTTTATGTCTTTTGTTAAGTTCAACACACCAGAAGACAATGATACGTAAAAATATATAGGATTCCTGCAGCTTCCTTCTGCCTGTCATTAGGCTGGTAAGCAGAAGTGCCTCAGCTCGATTCTACTTTGGCTCTCTTTTCTCTTCAAAAAGGTTGCGGTTTGTGGGCACTATCTTGTGACTTTGTCCCTCACACTTACAGTTTAATATGAAACATTAAAACAGCTCTCATTACTACCCATCTTAATGTTGGAGTCATTCTGGTGGTGGCACTGTAGTGTTAGTCTCACTCTTCCCATACCTCCAGGGACCTCCAGTACCTCTTCCGCATTAAACATGTTTAACCAAACCAGCCAAGTTTCTGCCTGTCACTACCTGGTATTGGTAATCATAATGTGCCAAATGAAACTCATCAACTGCATCAGCTTTTCGTTTAAGGTGATTCTTCCTTTCTTCATCATGACTGATATTATGATAATGCTGATACCCTGACCATTGTGGAGCTGACACTACAGGTGAAAAAGGTGAATATTCGCATGAAACTAGCTGACAGTTATCACTGAGGAAATGCTTGCAAGCATGGTGAATGCTGGAGTCTCTCTGGTACTATGTGGTCACAAGTTTGCATTATATTACTGAAATAGTGGAAGGTCCTTGTGTCCATACTTCAAACACAGGACAAGTTGTCTGCAGTTCACCTGTTGCCAAAGGTTTGTCAAAGAGTCAGACTGTTCTACCAACAAAAGCGCTTGGTTGCCAAGGTAACACAGTTCATGCTTCAGTTTCTCACATCAAACACTTGCAAATGCTCACAATGCATTTAGATTGTCATCCAGTCTGGCACATGTGAAAACTGATACATTTTGATAACAGATTTCACAACCCAATGTCAAAGACTGGGAGCAGGTGAGAGAAACATGTTCTCTGCTTCTGCCATGAGACTTTGACTGTAGTTTGAGAGAAATGCATTCTAAGTGGCATAGTCATACAGTCATAGATAGATATATAATATTATAGCAATCTTGATTTTTGTGCCTACAATAAACACATGGTGTTTAAGCAGTTGTATGACTTCTTAAATATCACCTGTTCATAAGTCCACTGGACCATGATGTGCATACTTATACAGGGGTCGCGCTCATTGCAAAATTTTGCGTAAATATTGCATTTTCCGGGTGCTGTACACATTTTAGCTGCATTGCTGTGTCACCGTATGCAAAATGACTGAACACTGATTGAACAAGTTATGGCTGCCGCCGCGTCATTGAACACTAGATCTTCTAGCAAACTCCATGTCATCTCAGCTGTGGCTATGCAGTCCTCCTCCCTGGTATGCACTAAAGTCCAGTCAATGAAGGGAGGAATCTGGAAGACGAAATAAGCACGCAAACTGCTGTAACTTTCAGTCTCTAATGCGATTCTCTAACCCCCCCCCCCCCCCCAATCTTATCCATGCGCCTTATAGTTGGTGGCGCCCTGTCTGTCCTGGAATAAAATATGCATACTTTTCTGAAGAATGGCAATGATTTATTTGAAATGAATCCTAACAAACCTGTATCTGGTTTAGAATCAGTCTCTGTATCAGTCAGGCCAGAAATCTTGTATCTTGCTAAACTAATCGCTAATATAAAATTTGGAATGACCCAATATGCCTAGTCTAACTGTCAGCATGTATCAGAATTTACTCAATTGCGGAAGACTCCGAAATCGCAAATAAAATGCGCGTCCACATTGAATACGAGTGAGATAAAATACTGGCAGCCTCGATATTGACTTCATCTCGTTACCAAATCCAGTGGTAGACGAGAACTGGGTTTCCCAACATCGTCTGCTGTTGTTCATCTTTGGAAAATGGTGCCGTGTACGATGTCCCGATCTTCTCAAGCTCTTTCTAAATGGCAAATTTACTGTACGTTTCCACTTTTTTGTGCATGGACAGACTTTACTGTTTTCGTTTGCTCACTTTAGTGAGCTCCGTCATTTTAGCTTTGCAAGTTTGTGCGCTAATTCAATTTGATGCTGTACGCATTTTTCATACCTTTGATGCAAAATGTGTAATGTTTGGCGTTAGTTGACATAAATCTCTGAAAGGCAGCGCGACCCCTGCTTATAGTTATGGTATTGGAAACATCTTAGGGCACTCAGGGTCTTGATGAGCCCATGATAAATGGACATTCTTATTATTATTAATATTATTATTATCTGGCTTGTATCTATACAGATTATATGTATGATTATACAGATCTACAGGGTATAAACTATAATACTATAAATCAAATGCAACCTGGGTGTTGAACTTCAACTTCAAGACACTGCAGAGACTAAGTCACAGTAAAAACAGTTACTGTGACATGGTACTGTGTCAGTTGTTAGTCACAGACTGAGACTGACTCACTCATAATTTACATTCTGGGTTTGTGGGCATTCTTTACCTTGCTTGGAGTTGGAATGGAGTTGTACTTTTTAACTTTGTGAGCAGGTACAAGTCTTTCGAGTTTAAGGAAGATTGAAACAATTCCTAACTCAGTGTTGTTGTTTTGTGCATTTATGAAACATGCAGCCTATGTCCAATCTTTCGTCCTCTTTCTGTTTTAAATTTAATATTTTAATTTAATAACAATTTGATCTTTATAATTATAGTTAGTTACTTTGTATGCCGCGCTGCGGATCTGAATGTAAAATAACCAATGAATAGTGAAATACAGCAGGGTTTAGGGTCACAAATAAAAATGCCGCATAGACAAACAACAAGCAATTGCAAACTGTTTCAGGATCTTTAAAAAAAAAAAAAATCGCCAACTGGCCATTTGGCGGTGTGCAACTGTAACTCACGCAATGTCTGGGAAACATGTGGGTAAGTGCACTCGAGACAAACGACTGGTGTGTCCCTAAGTTAGCACGATCGGAGTAAAAAGGAGTACCACATCAAACATCAAGGCTTGCGGTTCAATACAGAACCCTGCATGCTGAAATAAATTAAGATCATACCCATCATAACTACCCCTATAACGATCCCTTCCATACCCGCGGTTCTGGTCGTAGTCGGCCATATTGGAAATATAACTTCAAGGATTCCGGTCGCGCATGCGCGATTGAGCTACATCTAAATATAGACAGTAGGTCACGACTGCCTATGGGGTTTTCGAGGGGGTGTAAGGGGAACATAACTACCACAAGGATAATTGTTACCGATTCGCAGTGGTGGAGACGAAGTCGCAGTTTAGACAGCATCCCTGCTACGTACATGGACTCGAGTCATGGTCCATAGCCTACATTCCAAGAAGCGTCTAATGCATTGACCAGTTTAACATCAGCACATAATTATTCAGAAGTTGGATGCCATGAAAAAATAAACTGATCCAATATCAGTCACACGCGGCACTCATCGACGGACACTGACAACAGACACTGCCCGACTCTGTGACCGGCAAATGTGTTTTCGTTTTTGTTTTGTTTTGTTTGTTTTTGTTTTGTTTTTAGAAATGTAAATTATGTTGCTGATGAAGTGGGAGTTTGCACTAGCGCAAGTGAGTTCAGTGGGCGCCCAATCAGACTTTTCAGTTGGGCCCCATCTCGGCATCTGTTAGTTCGGGTCTGCCCATACTCCACGTTTGGGACCACAAAATGTCCCCGAAAATCTCGTGATTGTTGCAGCTACGGCCATTAATACCTTACTGAAGTGGCCGTCGTGCCATTTACGGAAGTGAAACTACCGCACGCCGGCACGAAAGAGAAAATGCGATTAACAGCTAATCTATGGCAGGGCTTATCCGGCGTATCGTATTTCAGTGTGTGTGTGTGTGTGGTATCTCACGTGCTTCTTCTAGTCTGCAGTCATTTTGGTGCTGCACAGTGTGGCCTGATAGTGATACTCACGCAGAGGTACGCACTGAAGATTTCAAAGTTGACAATATTAGCTGTAGGCTACAATAAAGATTAAGACTCTGCTGAGTGACTCAACTCGGTGTTGCCGCGTTTGACACCACTGACATACATAGCTCGATAGTGTATCAGTCGATCGTTTTGATGTTTTTTTCTTTTTTCAATGAAAGTGAGCACTGCGCTGCACACAGGAGACTGATATAAGTTTTGACGAACTTGATCCGGCCTTGGCGAATCGGTCATGGGACAGTGACCGTCATCAGACGTAAGCTCTGCACTACAGGCCAAGAGGCTGCCACAGTAGGATGTACTACTGCGGACACACATAATTATGATCCCATATCCCAAGCACTGGTCACCAGTAAAGTTTACGACATCCTTCCTTTGGAGGAAAGTACCGGAAAGCGATGCTCGGAGTGTGATCTGATCCTGGCCATGCTGCTAGGAATCCAAAGGCCCAATCGAAGGTCTTTGGTCCCTCTTTTAAGCCTAGTTTAAGTCAGAGCGTAGCTTTGCATGCTTCATTTACTGCCAAGAAGTGCTCTCTCTTTCACTCTCTCTCTCCTAATTTCCACCTCAAGTTATTCTTCTTTAAGGGCCCACAATCAACGTGCCGATTATTCTGGCGCCTATAACTGGAAGTGTTCGCTAGTGTTGTACTGGTCTCGAGAGACGGGAAAGAAAAAGAAGGGGGGGGGGGAATCAGGTTTATTCATCTTCATTTTTATTCAGTCCTCTTCCAACATAAAATGGTGTGTGCCATGTGATCGACAAGTCAAACCTTTGCTTGTGATTTTATCAAAATTTTGACAAGGCGGCATTAAAAAGATTGAGCAGTAGCTTGTACTTTCGTAGGCAAAGAAAATGCTTGTTGGTTGCTGCTGCTGTATTGTTAAGCTTTAAATGTTGTGGATGAGCAGAATAGCATCTAATCAAGTTTGTTACTGATACTTAATACCAGGTGAATTGTGAGAGTCCTGGCGGCTGGCTGAGACACCATTCATCAAGTTGCAAGCAGAAACATGATAGTGATACACAGTTCACATAGCTCTGCCTTGGAAAAGTATTGGGGAAAAATGAAGTTGAATGTACCAGGAGAGAAAAAATGGGCCAATTCTGGCACTAGGAGAAGCTTGTAGAACTTAAGCTACATTATAGGACTGGGGGAGGGGGGAGGGCCGGGGATGAAACTGAATGAAATAGGCATGTACACTTGTACTGATCCTGACAGTACAATGTACAGCTTAATCGTATGCTTCTCATATTGCCATGACCGACTTAAGTAACTTGGTGGTTGACTGGGCATTAAACACCAAGTTACTTCCTAAGTTAGTAAGTTACTTACAAGTCAATCATGGCAGTATGAGAAGCATATGATTAAGCTGCACCATATCTGTCAACCCCTTTTGGGAGTAAACCATAGTCCAGAGTTTGTGAACCTGTATTTCCCTTATGCAGGCCAGGGTCTTTTTTTTTTTTCTCTCTCTTTTTTTCGCTGGTGGCAGCAGCATTTTCAATTCCAACTAGCAATGTTGTGCAAAATACACATGCACAACTTCAAATCTCACTTCTGACAAGATTTATTGCACTAGGCCAGTCAGTGTGCATTACGCGAGGGTGTGTGTTGGCTGCTCCTTCAACAGTTTTTCAATCTTTTTGCGCAGTTTAAAACAAAACTGCATGAAAATTATGTTTTCCTGTATCCATTTTCCAGTATGGCCAAATCCCCCCCAAAATAATGAGAAAAACAAATGTATTTTATACTGGTAAACTGTTTGGGTTGACAGGTATGCTGTAAATTCAAACTTTCTGCGGCCTTTACAGAAACCTTTGACAGCCTCTGGGCTTCCAGCACAGGGGGCCTTCATTTCTGCACCTGAGGTACCCCCAGCTCAGGAACATGTTCACTCATTCCTTCTCCCTTTGGGACTGAGAGTGAGAGTGCATAACACCCAACCCCAGTTATTTGTTATAAATTTAAGTATAGCTCTGCTGTTGAATGACTTAGAGTGTTTGTATTTACAGTATAACTGAATAGTGTTTGTATTTACAGTAGAGTAGTTGTATGACAATGAATGAATACATGCTTTACTAAGCAAGCCTCCACCCCCCCACCACCCCATCCCCCACAATCCTCAGGGGGGAGGGGGGGTTGGGTTGCAAGTGCCTTTGGCTGATTTCAGATGGGCTGCCAGAAATATCCTTCACACACACACACACCTACACACAGAGACTTACACACACACACACACACACACACACACACACACACACACACACACACACACACAGTGAGGTGGAAGCAATAGCAACAGCTAAGTCCGTTGTCGTGTTTTATACCTTCATTTTCATTTATGCAATTTACACACAAACGTATCTTCATCCACAAGGAAATAACCTGTATTTATTCTATCTATACATGCTATCAAGAATAGCAATTGTTAATATCAAGTGTGAAATGCATTGTGCATGTTTACATTGTCCAGAAAAAAGAAACGTACACACACACAAATGATGAATATATATAAACACAAAAATAAAATATGAGACACCAGTAAAAAATACATAAATACTTGTTCATTTCAAACTGTAGTGTATCAGTCTATCACACACTTGAAGCAGTGTGTGTTTAATATCTGCCCAATCTCATCCTGGCATACAACAATTCAGTTATACAGGTATCTTGACAAACGTCATAGGAATATGGCCTAACATAGCTGTCAAATATTACTGTGTCTATACTCGTATCACCCTCTCTTTATCTCATTTAAAGCAACACACACAGACACACACATACACACACGCTCACACACACACATGTACACGGAACATGTAGATGCGCATACACACACGTATTGTGTGTGTGTGCATGTACATCTGCACGCTCTGTTTGCCTCTTAGCCTGTCTCAGTTTCTCTCTGTGTCTTTCACTTTTACATGCACATCTTTCACAACAAATCAAATCAATGCCCACAGTTGTTTTTAGTTTTCTGTTTGTTTGTTTTTTGTTTTGTTTTTTCATGATCACAAAGTTCACATCCTGCATCTTACAGCAACGTCCACTAACAATGTATTGACTACAAATTTTACACTCTCCCACACACAAACAAAAATAGAGAGACTCAGAAATGAAACCCAACAAGTTGAACAACAACAACAACAACAAAGCTCATTTGACTTGAATTCAAAACTGGAAAATATAGTTATTTACTCTTTCAAAACTTTGAGTTCCATCATTTGCCATATTTGGAAACTCAGCAAATCTGCTAGTTTAAAGCATGACCATCTTGATGCATCAATTAGTTTTAAATACCTGCTGAACTGTGCAACACAAAGTCTAACCCCAACTGAGACTGATTTAGGACAAAGTGGAAAAGAAATCTGTGCAAGCCAAACATAACTACGCAGGACAACCATAACCTCTGTGATAAATGGTGGGTGGGTGTGTTTCAGTTCTGAGCTTCTTCAGCACCGCAAAGTTCAGTGAAATGCACCAGAGCTGTTCCCTTCGACACTGTCTCTCCTTCCTTGAACATGATCTTCTCCACAGTGCCGGCACGAGGGGCGCGGATCACATACTGTGAGAAGGAATGGAAAAATAGAAAACAATTTAAAAGCCTATGCTCCTGAAGTCAGTTTCCACAGAAATGATTTAAGGTACATCCCCCACCCTCCAATACACACACACACACACATGCATGCGTGCACACGAGCAATGCTCCCAATTCCAGCCATCACTTCACACACACACACACATGCACAGACACACACACACACACGTTTACGCACACACACACACACACACACACACAAACTCTCTCATATACTACACACACCACCAATGCAGATGCACACACACAAATCAAAGAATGAAAGAGAAAAAATACACAGAGAAATATATCTATACAAAAGAAAACTACAGAATGATGGCAGGCAGACAGCCAAACAAATCGTAATTATTCTACGCACCTCCATCTTCATGGCGATCATGACCACCAGTGGCTCCCCCTGTTCGATGGTGGCCCCCTCACTGATCAACACTCGCTCAACAACACCAGGCATAGGTGCCACTGGATCATCCAGTGACCCAATACCTGTTGTCGACTGCAGGTACTCAGGAAGAGGCATTTTAAGTGTGCCACTGCCCTCCTGAGGAAAAGAGCAAAAACATAAATAAAAATTCAAAAAAAGTACCCGTGATACCTTCTTGTTTAAGGTACTTAGCAAGAGTAAAATAACTTCTGTCTACATGCATGGAACACTAAACATTCACAGAATGTGACATGCATTTTGTAAGAATGTTCTGTGTGTTAACCACATACTGTTTGAGTATATTACCACAGAGTTTGCTTTGTTCTTAAATGGGTATGACTTTACTGCTTGTAACAACGTAAGAGTTATTTTGTATAATACTGACGTTATAATTTATGTAGTTAAATTCTGATGTTATAACTTCTATTGTTAAATTGATTGTTCATAGTCCTGTGGATAAGATCCTATACTCTTAGTAAATTCTTCCAAACACTGGACACCAAAACAACAATACAGCTCAACCAGAAGCACACTGGGCGATTCAGGTGGGGTTGTTAACTCCCTTGACTTTTGACTGGCATCGCTTAAGTCCCTTGGCTGCTTTTACTTCCAGTGCGTACTTTCTTCACAATGGACGGCGGTGACAGTGAATTTGCGAATTTTACACTGCCAATTTTAAAGGCACTTTTGGAGGCCCATAGTCATAATGTGTCTGGCAATAAGCGATAACTTTGTTGCTCTTGCTATAGGATGCCCCAAAACACATTTTTTTCTGTGAACTTGTGATCTTCTGGTCAGCCCCAAAAATGACACAAAGACTTTTTTCCACCCTCCATCCCCTTTCCACGGTAATTTTTGAAACTGCATCAGTATTGGCATTTGTACTGCTTCGCGATTCTAGGTTCAACTTCCACTGTTATACACAGCATGAAGCAACGCCTACTCAGAAATCGGCCCGGAAGTGCGCCGCAACCTCTCATGACTTCTTGCGCGAAAGATTAAAAAGTGCATTCACTCTAGCAAACCAGCTTCGCTGAATTGCCCAATAAGTAGCCTACATTTAATTTTTCACTGTTTAAGTGTTGTTTTGAAGCTTGAAAAAGGGGATTACCCTGAAAATGTGCATGTTGTGTTTTGACATAATAAATAGCATTCTTTTTAACCTTTATGTGTCTGTATCAAAACAAATGCACAAAGTATCAGAATAGTTACATCAGTGTCATGGAAAGGGAACAGGTAGAATCTGACAAAAAATTTACAAGATCCATTAATGCAGAACCAAAACACATTTGTGATTTTATCACATGGAAAATGAAAATCACCCACACTGACATTTTCTAAGCAAGTCCACAACAACAACAACAAATTAAAAAATAAATATATTTAAAACAAAATCATGCAGAACATGCAAGTCCACCAACCATGGAGAAAAGGTGCAGAGCGTTGTCTTGGATGATGATGGAGGCTGACGAAATGACACCGTTGATGTTACAGCGAACATGGATGACGTCACCTTCCACGGAAAATGTGCTCTCCACAGCCATCTCGGAACCACCATTCACGACCATGCGATAAGATCCATCTCTCTGGAGCTGCGCTTCCACCGTCACTTCTGATCCAGGACAAATGGCACAACGATGAGTTGTTAATCAACCAACAAGGGAGTTAAGAGGATTTAAGTTAATCAACAAACAAAGGAGTTGGGGGGAATTTAAGTCAATCAACAAACAAAGGAGTTAAGAGGACTAGAGTTAGGAGGATTTATGTCAATCAACAAACAAGGGAGTTAAGAGGACTAGAGTCAGGAGGATTTAAGTCAATCAACAAACAAGGGAGCTAAGAGGATCAGAGTTAGGAGGATTTAAGTCAATCAACAAACAAGGGAGTTAAGAGGATTAGAGTTAGGATTTAAGTCAATCAACAAACAAGGGAGTTAAGAGGATTAGAGTTAGATTTAAGTCAATCAACAAACAAGGGAGTTAAGAGGATTAGAGTTAGGATTTAAGTCAATCAACAAACAAGGGAGTTAAGAGGATTAGAGTTAGGATTTAAGTCAATCAACAAACAAGGGAGTTAAGAGGATTAAAGTCAATCAACATAAAAACGAGAATCTCTGTCAAGAATCAAGAATCAAGAATCAGTCTCTGGTGCAGTTTGTGTACCTTATGCTTACTCGCATGCCAGGTGACGGTTACCATAGATGACTGGTCTTTGATGCTATGCTCGTGGGAGTGCTTATTAACTCCCTTGTTCAATGATTCTCTACAGGCACTCTGGGCCTCCTTCTGTTTTAGACTGTTGTCAGTAAATCCAATCATTTTGCCAAATGTTTAAACACTCTGCATCTCTACAGATGAGCTTTTTCCCATCACCTTTGGCGGTGGAAAAAAAGTTTTAAAACTTATTCCTCTTGACTTTTTATATTACCAATGTGTGTGTGTGTGTGTGTGTGTGTGTGTGTGTGTGTGTGTGTGTGTGTGTGTGTGTGTGTGTGTGTGTGTGTGTGTGTCTCTCTCTCTCTCTCTGTCTCTCTCTCTCTGTCTCTCTCTCTCTCTCTCTCACACACACAAATGCACACACACACACACAAACCACACAAACACACACACACACACACAAAACCACAGATGCACACACACAGAAAAGGCATTTGTTCCCCATTTCTGTAGTCTATTATGCCATAGATTATGTAATTATCGGTATACCTAAACAGATGAGCTCTACATTCATGCTACCTATTGAAACTACCAACACAACAAAGAGAATGCATGAAAATAGAGGGATCTGAACAATGTGAGCAGGGACAGAAAACAGAGCGACAGACAGGTACAATGCGAAACACAGAAAAAAGCTCAGGTTACTTTTATCTCCATCCAGAAGGGTGATGTACTGAGTTGCTGTCTCATTGATTCGCACAGCACTGCAATGGCTGAAGGGTGAAAACGGATCTGAAACATGGCAGTGTCTTCAAAGTTGATACATTGTACATGGTCATTAGTAAACAAGCAACCTAATCCATGATACTTTGCAGCTGTGGAGAAAAAGAAGAAGACCCCCCCTCCCCTCCCCCCCCCCCCCCCAAAAAAAAATCCCACTGTGGTTCTCTTGTGCTGAACAGCTCACAGCATATGGTATATCATTATCAGCCTGCAAGCTACACATATGTAATAGAGTTTACAGTTCATTCTCCAACAACTGATTTCTGGCTGCTGTCTTCATACATCTCAAGTCTCTGTTTGCTCCCTCATTTTGTGTGTAAAATAAGTTCTGTATAGTCAGCATGCTTGTGTGTGTGTGTGTGTGTGCATGTGTGTGTGCATGTATGTGCGTGCATGTGTGCGTGCTTGCATGCATGTATATATATATACACATGTGTATGTGTGCATGTATGCACTCAGAATAGTCTGTAAGTGATTTTGCACTTTACAAATTCATTATTTTCATTATCTGAAAATGTATCCTTTTGTCATACATAAAGGGTAATAATCAAATCAGATTTTCCCAATGTACCATTCGTCAGCAGACTTGTTTCTTGTGCGTGCCTCTGCTGAAAATACAGCATGGCCACTGCTGCCTGGCAAAGTGCTGCACTGGAGAGCTCTCTGGAGGGAAACAACTCCTCGGAATGCTCCGGAATGAAATCGGTGTGAACATTGCTGGCTTGGAATTGTGGGTGAGAGGCAAGGTCAATGAGGAACTGAAGGTTGGTGCTGAGCCCAACAACCTGAAAGAAGTGATAAAATGATGTCCTCAAAGTGTGACTATGAAAGCATCTTTTTAAGCACTTCTTGGTTTACATTGTAAAATATGCAATGCAAATCACAGTTCATCATTCACAAACAACTACCACTGTAACAAGGCATGTATGGAAAAAAATGAACTACACTCTAAGTACACCACCTCAGTGGATATTCAAAAATGCACTATAAAAAGCTACAGCCACTCATTTAGAATCACATTCGACAACAGCGCAGCGAGTCTGTTCCAGAGCGGAGAGTAAAGCTACAGTTATAAAAGTGATCAACAACAACTGAAACCAAAACATTTAAGCTAGAAAGTGAACCCCATGTTACTTTGATGAAAGTTGATCTTGGTCTTCTTGGAAACAGGTTTGTAAGGGATTCATTTACACTGAAATATGATGCTTGTTTTTGTTTGTTTGTTATTTAAAGGAAAGTGCACTTAAAAGAGTGATACGGGTGATCTTTCGTCAGGGTGGTCTCTATCAGGGTGGTCTTTCATTGTGATGGTCTTTCGTCAGGATGGTCTCTCATCAGATTGGTCTTTTCTCAGGGTGGTATCTCATCAGGGTGGTCTTTTGTCAGGATGGTCTCTCATCAAGGTGGTCTTTCGTCAGCAAAGTCTTTAGTCAGGGTGGTCTCTCATCAGGGTGGTCTTTAGTCAGGGTGGTCTTTCATCAGCGAAGTCTTTAGTCAGGGTGGTCTCTAATCAGGGTGGTATCTCATCAGGGTGCTCTCTTGTCAGGGTGCTCTCTCATGAGAGTGGTCTTTCATCAGGGATTCAGATGAATACTATGCCTAGTCCTTCAGAACTCAAGTGCACAGAGGAGTCAGTTAGTTGGCTGACCTTGTAGTCCTTCAGGGCAGAAATGGTGCGCCGGAGGGCCGACTGCCGATCTTCCGCCCACACCACTAGCTTGGCAATCATCGGGTCATAGTGAACAGAAACCTCATCTCCTGCACAACACATCATCATTACATCCACTTGTGTGCCTGATTTATTTGCAGTTATTTCTAGGTATGTATGTATAGTATTTTCAGTAACACACACACACACACACACACACACACACACACACACACACACACACACACACACACACACACACACACATGCACCCACACACACACACACACACACAGAGGAGGCCTCTGAAGTTTTTTTTAATTCTCACTGTATAATAATAATAATAAGAAGAAGAAGCAGAAGCCTTAGAGTAAAAAAAATCACAATAAATAAACAAATCATAAGACATCTACATTGATAAAGGCACCTGCAAGGGAAAACTGCAACAACAAAACATCAGCACCACCAATGCTGCCATCACTAACAATAACAATGATGATGCAAAAAGATACATCAACAAAATCCAAACTTAGAGAGAAACAACAACAACAACAAAAACAACAACAATGATGATGCAATAAGACACATCAACAAAATCAAGAACTTTGAAGAAAAACAGCTAAAAAAAAAAAAAAAGAAGAAAAAAAGCATCAAATAATTTCAACAAAATCAAGAACTTTGAAGAAAAACAGCTAAAAAAAAGAAGAAGAAAAAAAGCATCAAATAATTTCAACAAAATCAAGAACTTTGAAGAAAAACAGCACACACACACACACACACACACACACACACACACACACACACACACACACACACACACACACACACACACACAAAATCCAATAATTCACACCTTGTCTGACTCCAGTCTCGATGCGCACAGTGGCATCGGGAGCAGGTGTAGTGAGGTGTACCAAAGGGCCTGCTCCTGGCATAAAGGCATTGTTGGGGTCCTCTGCGTAAATTCTCGCCTCAAAAGCGTGACCTTGGAACTTGATTTCCTCCTGCTTCATCGGCAGCTGCTCCCCTCCAGCCACCTGCGATTTTGTGAAAGGAGGAAACGAGTCAACACCTGCTGAGTTCTGCTCACTTACAGTCAAGATGCTTTCTTCTTCTTCCTTTTTTATTTAATGTCTTTTCATATAAGTGGTATCAGACTGATTTTACAATTATCACGCTAACAACATGCACCAGCAAGTTGGACCAGTAGAACTTATGTTAAAAAACTAAAACAAACAACAACTAACCAACCTTATTTGCAGTCAACACACAACCAGATATGTATATATATATATACGTTTGTGTCTGTATCCCTACTGAAAATCAAGATGCTAAAACTTCTCTGGACTCATTCAAGTCAAACCTCAAAACATTTCTTTTTCCCAAACTATAGCTATGTTTTCCATTCTGTACTGCTGTGTTCATCCATCTGAAGTCTCTGTTGGCTGCCCGTTTTCAGCTGCGTGTAAATTAAGCTTTGTATAATCGGTATGCTTGACTGTACAGGTACCTGTGTGTGTTTGTGGATGTGTATGCACTTAGAATAGTCTCTACAGACTAGATTTTGCACTTTATAAGTACTTTAATTATTACTATTAAGATGCTACTGTTTAAAACGTGCTGCTGCTAGCAAAGAGCAGTAAACGAGTCAACACCTAACAGATTATTTGTGGCGCCCCATCTCCTTAGAGCCTGGAGTGCTTACAAAGACATGGATATACTCATTTTATCACACGCACATGCACACAAACACATACACGCACAAACATGCATGCGCGCACACACACACACACACACACACACACACACACACACACACACACACACACACACACACACACACACACAGCAACACAAACACACACATACACTACAAACACATGCACTACAATACAATTAAAAAAACATACAAAAAGAGACAACAACTACAATAAAAAAAACTATTCCAGACAGACAGAATGAAACCTACTCGGATCATTATTCCAGAGAGAGTGAACCTATTTGGATCATTAGTCCAGACAGACAGAATAAAACCTATTCATATCATTATTTCAGACAGACAGAATAAAACCTACTCAGATCATTATTCCAGACAGACAGAATAAAACCTGCTCAGATCATTATTCCAGACAGACAGAATGGAACCTACTCAGATCATTATTCCAGACAGAATAAAACCTACTTGGATCATTATTCCATTTCCAGACAGACAGAATGAAACCTACTTGGATCACTATTCCAGACAGACAGAATAAAACCTACGCGGATCATTATTCCAGACAGACAGAATTAAACCTACTGGATCACTATTCCAGACAGGCAGAATGGAACCTATGCGGATCATTATTCAAGACAGACAGAATTAAACCTACTCGGATCACTATTCCAGACAGGCAGAATGGAACCTACTCAGATCATTATTCCAGACAGACAGAATGAAAGGTACTCAGATCACTATTTCAGACAGACACAACGCAACCTACTCGGATCTGCCACTCCACCAGGTCAGTGCCGGTGATCATCTCAGTGACGGGGTGCTCCACTTGCAGTCTTGTGTTCATCTCCATGAAGTAGAACTTCTGGTCAGGGTCCATAATAAACTCCACTGTGCCTGAAACGCCCCAGCAAGAAGTGTGGAGTGAGAGAGAGAGAGAGAGAGAACTCAAACTTGAACTCGAAAACTTTATTTTACAAGGACTGGAGTTTAGGTTCAGTCAAAAACCTGTCTAACAACTAGTCAGAGAGAGAGAGAGAGAGAGAGAGAGAGAGAGAGAGAGAGAGAGAGAGAGAGAGAGAGAGAGAGAGAGAGAGAGACATACAGAGAGAGACAGAGAGAGACAGAGAGAGAGAGAGAGAGAGAGAGAGAGAGAGAGAGAGAGAGAGAGAGAGAGAGAGAGAGAGAGAGAGGCTGGCATCAAGCATGTTATAAAATGCAACAGAATGTCACAGATGCTTACAGCTGGCAGATGAAGAGCTCAGTGTAAAGACACTT
>OY757552.1:7039119-7074966 GCA_963584105.1 Alviniconcha strummeri
GAACTGAAGCAAACTATGTTCCTCAACTCCTCTTCTTTTCTGCTGCATCCAGCTGTTTCTGTGGCCAACATCAGGTCATGAATTGGTGTTCTTGTTTAGAAGTTCTTCTGTCTTGTTTTGTTCTTCTGTCTTTGGAGTTGTTTTTGTTTTGATATATATATATATGCACACACTCACACACACACACACACACACGCACACACACACACACACACACACACAGAAAGATGTGTGTGTGTGTGTGTGTGTGTGTGTGTGTGTGTGTGTGTGTGTGTGTGTGTGTGTGTGTTTGCACTTTAATCCACTTTACAGCACAGCCACAGAACTACAACATTGGTTGACCAACAGATGTTATGAGCATGCTATGCTACACATTCATGCACTGATTGACAGAAAATTCATTGTGGGCAACTGTTGCCACTGAATGGCAGACACTGGCAACAAAGCAACCACAGTGTCAATCATCCTGTTTGAGCGCAGACAAAAAAATTGTAAGCTGTTATATCACCATCCATTTTTAGATGAAGGACGCCGATGACGTGCCAAATATACGCAATATTCTTTATCATGTTTAAAGTATAGTCTCAGTTTATAAGATGAAACACATTCCTGGTGATAGGTTTGGCTTACAAAAAAATGCCTCCTGATGTGATATATGATATGTGTTTCACATTGGCTTTGAAATGGCATTTTTTTTAGATCAGAATCAGATGAGGATGTGGCATGTTTGAAACCTGCATGACACAGTGAGATACTTGATGGTGGTGTCATGGTCTGTCTGTTCGCGTTGCAACTCACTGTAGAGTTATGTTGTGTTCATATGGCCATGTTTGAAACCTGCATGACACAGTGAGATACTTGATGGTGGTGTCATGGTCTGTCTGTTCGCGTTGCAACTCACTGTAGAGTTATGTTGTGTTCATATGGCCATGTTTGAAACCTGCGTGACACAGTGAGATACTTGATGGTGGTGTCATGGTCTGTCTGTTCGCGTTGCAACTCACTGTAGAGTTATGTTGTGTTCATATGGCCATGCTTGAAAGTGGATCAGCATCTTTAGTGGGGTACAGTTCTACTTGTTTCTGAGTTGTTTGTTTATGTTTCAGACACCCCGTTCGCTACTGTCACTTTGATGAACGTGAGCTGGTGGTAGGACATGTTCCGTACGTCAAGCATCACTACAACATGTATGACTTTGACACCGGCCTTCATCAGAGGTATCATTTAAAGCATAAAGTTAATAGTAATAGCAGTCGTTTCTATAGTGCAGTGTATCACCAGCAAGGGTGAGCACTCCACACTTTACTAAATCAATGCAAATGTATACATGAAACCTTTGAAATAATATATAAACATATTAGTGTCTTCCTTTCACACCACGCCTGTGCACACTCCCCCCACACGTGCACACACACACACACACTCACACACACATACACACACACACACATGTACACACACTATGCATGCACACACACACACACACAATGTGCACACACACACACACATGCACACACACACACACCTTACACACACACACACACATTACATTGTTTTCTGTTTTCGTTTCAGGCACCGAGGCTCTCTCCATGTGTACGACTTCTTGGCTGACCAGACCACTCAGGGTGTACCAGAAATCTGTTTGTCCTCATACGACGAGCCGCAAGGCTACAACTACAACATTGCTTTGGCTGTGCCGTACGATCAAGTGTAGAGGGCCAGCTAAGAGAAACCGGTCACAGCGTTACCTCTACGGAAGAGCATTGCCTCTATGGAGGAGCAGCCCCTTGCTGTGGCTTAGCGCTGTATGGTTGAAGTGCAAAGAGAGTAGTGTAGACGCTAACAAACTACATGTCTTATGGATAGAAAAAGAGTCTCTGCATGTGGGGGTCAGTAAGTCTGTATCAGTGTATAATTTGGCAATCAACTGACTGAGAGGAAACTTGGTGTGAACATTCCTTGGGACATGAGAGTAAATACAGGCTGTAGTATGCATACCAACAGCTCTTTTGCCGATTCACACAAAGATGCACAAGATTACTGAAGTGAACAAATGGTGTGAAGATGCCCTGTGACATGAAGGTAAATACAGGCTGTAGTATGCATAACAATAGTTCTTTTGCCAATTCACACAAAGATGCTCAAGATTACTGAAGCACAAATTCGCTGGCATGTGAGGGTAAATACAGGCTGTAGCATGCATAGCAGCTCTTTTGCTGATTCACACAAAGATGCTCAAGATTACTGAAGCAAATGAATACGTCTCTCTCTTGATTGTCCTGAGGTGACCCTTTGCAGTTTACAGGATGTTAAAATCCAATTACTAATTCTTTTGGAAGCAGACAAATGAGTCTCTGTGTCAAGGAGGATATAAGCTTAGCTTTGTCTATGTTTATCAGGTGCCTCTGTGGTTTAGTGGTTAGCACTCTGATCAGGTGATTGGGAGGTTGTGGGTTTAATGCTTAATGAGAACTAATTTTTTTGTGTTTCTTTTTTTTTAATTGCCCTGATATAACCATAATGGTTGACTTGGTATAAAACACAGTTACCATTTCTTTCTTTTTTAAATCAGCTGCTGCAACACCAACATCATCGATAATGGGGAACCTTTTTTTTTTTTTTTTTTTAACTTTGATGCAACCAAATTGTTCCTTTTTTTTTCTTCTTCTCTTCAGCTGCTAGCCAAATTCTTCTATTCTCCACAACAGAACTCTGTCAGCCATGGCCGCAGAAGAGCTGGCCAAAACAGGTGTATTGCAAGCATAATACTAATTTTAACTACATTTTGCTATGAAACACTTTGACATGGCAGGTTACAATAATATGGGCTATATTAGCCCATTCATATAATGGGTTGGATTCTGCCATGGACAAATGGCACATGTATTTAAGAAAATACATTATGCAGCATATTATACAAGGATGCAAGGATATATATTTGCCGGTGACATTAACCTTTTCACTGTTGAGCATGCCGGGCCGTCACTTGGAAAATGAATCATAAAAGTGCCAAATTTATTTCATTACGGCTTTTCTCCTCTTGCATCTGAGTATGTGACAGGATTTCTATCAAAATGCACAGTACTGAAAGTAGGTCCATCAAATATACTGTTTCCTATCATGTATGCGTGCACATTTCTGCCCAAATATTTTACAGGCTGGGGCAGTGAAAGGGTTAAACCATGCACAGGAATTTGTCTTGGTGACACCTACACACACACAAACACACACACTGCAGTGATGACAGATCAAGGGGCACAGTCACTGATTCAGACAGTCAAGTCACAGTTGAGAGCTCCATCGACCTGGTGAAAGATGGAAGAATGTTTGGCAGTGAATGGGAGACAGCTGTTTGTGCGAGTGGACTGTAATTTGGAAGAGTGAGAACATGTGTTGTCAGTGCAATGTTTTATTCCATAATTAAATAATGCATTTTTAATGTAATTTCTGCAATGGATTAATAGAGTTGGCTTGTATCTTGTATTGTGTAAGAAGCTGCTGCTCAGCTGGTTGGTACGGTGCATGCCCTCAGCGCCCTGCATCTCCTTCCAGACGGCAAGAGCTGAAACAGGTCATGCTGTGCTGAGTGGGAACAGTCTGCAATTATTATCAGTAGTAACTGTACCCCCAGGCTAGCGCACTCAGCATGGGTTTGATCTCAGTTGTTTGAACTGTTACAGTCTACCTGCAGGATCTTAATCTGCTAGCGACCTTTGTTGTTCTATCCATTCACTGTATAATAGCACCCCCAAACAGAACACAGCTGCCTTCATGGCAGGGATGCAATAGGAGAGGAAGTTGTACCTGCCTAATTTTATCTCCAGGCTCACATGCAGTCCGTGTGGGTTTGATCTCAGTTGTCTGAACTGTTGTAGTCTACTGTCTACCTGTAAGATCTTAATCCAATAGTAATAATAATAATAATGTACATTTATCATGCGCTCTTCAACACCCTGAGTGCTCACATGATACAAATTAACCTAAATAAAATATTCTATACACATGTAGAGCACAGTCCTATCAAAAACAGTTTATATAAAGCATTATACGGAAATGCACACACACACACACACACAATAAATTCAAATGTGCATGACACTGATCAGTACAATACATGCACACAAGTGCGTGTGTGCGTGCACACACACACACACACACACACACACACACACACACACACACACACACACACACACACTGACTATGACTGTAGCAGAAACTGAATATTGATATTAGGGTGAAAATACTGTGAGAAGAAGACTGTTTTCAGTTTGGCTTTAAAGGATGATAGGGTTGCAGCATTCATCGTTCTGTCCATTCACTGTATAACAGCACCCGCAAACAAAGTGCAGCTGTCCTCATGGTAGAGATGCTGTGCAAGAGGAAGTTGAAAGAAAGTGCCAAGTTTTTATCAATTGTTAGCTTTGCAGCAGAAAAATGGACTTGCACAGTCTTTTCTTTGGTCACTCATGGATGGTTTTATTGGCTTCAGGGTTGAATTTTTTTATGTAGTCAATTCAAGAATGGACAGTTTTATGAGAGAGAGAGAGAGAGAGAGAGAGAGAGAGAGAGAGAGAGAGAGAGAGAGAGAGATGTTTTTGGTTTTATGTCATCATTTACCAGCTGTTATGTCTGAGAAGCTGGACTATACCTGCAGTAAACTGTTTGATGATTTGAAAATTATACATTGCATCTTTTCAAAAGTGTGTGTGTGGAGCATTTGTGTATATATAAGCACATGCGTGTGTGTGAATGTGTGTGTATGTAAGTGTGTGTGTGCATGCATGTGTGTGTGCGTGTGTGTGTGTGTGCATGTGTGCATTCGTGTGTGTGTGTGTGTGTCCTATAGGTTACGGAAGAAGAAAGAAGTGTGACTCAACACAGTTCATCAGATCAAAAGTAAAAGTGATTCATTGCTAGCTTCAGACACAGATCACATCATTTTAAAAGAGCTCTGTGAGGAACAAATTCACAGTATTCACAAACTAATGAGCCATAATAATAATAATAATAATATGTTTTGAAATGGATTATGTAACTGCAACTTTAATAGTGTAGTATAGGATACAAGTTTTCTTGAGTGTCCTCTTCTTTGTCTGGGAACATTGCAACCCACTCTGGTTTTTCAGTACTGATTTCGAATGCGTAATTTCCTATTTTAGTGTCCTAAATTACTGCCTCGTTTCGCTTCAATAGATTTTTGTTCATTTTCTTGGTCGCGCTTGCTGTTTAAAAAGCTGTAGATCATTCAAATAACACTGACTGGACAAAAATTAAATATGAAATATTAGGACATTAAAACAATAAATTACTTTCGAATGCGCATTTCCAGCTCGAATCCGTCGAAATCAACGCTGAAGATAGCTAGCTGGCTACCGGCAATCAAAGGCTTCCGTCGTCTGCTAGGCCACTTGGGAAGGGAGATCACTCCATCTAAAGCACACCACTTCCGCTTTGCAGGCCGAGCGTGCTGTTTTGCGGAATGACAGGTAAGTGCTGTGCGTGCATTTCTTTGAACAGTAAACAGCTGGTTGCGTGACTGTTAATGTTTGCGTATGAATCTGCTTTATTGAAGCATTTGAGTGACAAGTCGACTGATCCTTCGGATGAGACGGTAATTATAAACCGAGGCCCCCATACGCATGCAAAAAGATCACATTCGCATGATCTGTAGTTCATGTCAGAATTCGGTGGATTCTGGAAAACACACAAATAACCCAACTTTCACTAACAGTAACAGTGTCAGGGTCTTCATAATGTTGAAGGAAAAAGAAGATCCTGCTCATGACATGTCGCTGAAATTCAGTGTTAAGTGGAAAGCGAAGGAGGCGCCCGCACTAAATTTGAGACACTGACACTGGCACAGTGGCAGTGAACAGCCAAACAAGCAGCAAGCGAACAAGAGATGTGGCCTCAGAACCAACAGAGAGAACTGATGACAGTAATAACAGTTAACACACAACTGTACGGTTTCCATTTAGTGAATCAGTGGCAGTTGCCAGTGTTGGTGTTTGAAAACACACACACACACACACACACACACACACACACACACACACACACACACACACACACACACACACACACACACACGTGTTACAACACACACACACAAACGTTACACACACACGAACACACACACACACACACACACACACACACCACACGTGAACCATGAACAGACTTACAGATTTTTTATTTATTGTTCAGATCAAGCTGTGAGCAGTCTGCTGGTTCTTGTGGTGGACACCAACCCTGTCTGGTGGGGCTCCCGCAATCAAGACACACAGGTAGGTGGGGCTGCTACGACCAAGGAACATTGGTAAACAACCAAGACCCATATCATTATGTAGACAGGGCCCCCAGAAAACAATGCAAACAGGCTGAGATATGTGTGCCCATACAAACAACTGGTTGACACCCAATTGTTTGCTTGGGCCCACATATCTCAAACATAGCAAACAAGTGGTTGATACCAATATTGCAATAATATGGAGCTCTTCCACAAGCAAACAAGTGGTTGACACTGATTTGCAATAGTGTGGGGCTTTTTCAGTTTCACAAGCAAACAAGTGGTTGACACTGTCACTAATAATAATATCATGCTATTGTGGAGCTCTTTCAAATGAGATATGGTGTACTGGTCATTATGACTGTTAGAAGCAAGGACAAAACATGACCATCCAGCGACACAAACTGTATTACATCATGCACCAAACCAGTGTAAAAGGGGAGGAGGGGTGTGTGTGTGTGTGTGTGCATGTGGTGTGCGCGCGTGTGGGTATGTGCATGTGGTGCGTGCACATGCGTGTGTGTGTGTCCAACTCCAAGAACTAACTAACCAGTATCTTTTCTTGGCAGTTTCATTGTCTACATTGTGACCAGTGCCGTATGTGTGAGCACTGTAAAGCTGTTACTGTTAGTTAGGTTAGCAAGGTATGCAGAACATCTGTCTGGCATGCTGTCGGCAAGAAAGAAACATTACCTGGCCGGCTGTCTCTTTCCATTTACCAGAGTTTATTTATTTTTATTTTTGTTGTTGGTGATCACAAATTTACAGAATTTCATTAGTAAGAAGATTAATTAGAGGATGTAACTCAGGTGGTGTTTATGTACCTTTTATTGACTTGTGTGCCAGGTGAGAGTTACGGTAGGTGACCTGGATCTTTGTTGTTTGTGTGACATCTTTTGAGTGCTAATTAATGCCCTTGTGTGTTGATTTCATCCTTAATAAGGTTTTTGTTTTGGTTTTGGTTTTTGCAGCTTCAGCTGACACAATGCATGGATGCAGCGTTGGTGTTTGCCAACTCCCACCTGATGCTGTCCCACACCAACAGACTGGCTGTCATTGCCGCTCACACAGACAGAAGGTATTTGCTGGACCTACCAGTGAAACTCATGAAAATGCAATGCAGTTTTAACTGTTTATACAAGACAAAACAGCAGCAACAACAACAAGAAGAAATTTACTGAAACGATACTGAGGTGTGTGTGTGTGTGTGTGTGTGTGTGTGTGTGTGTGTGTGTGTGTGTGTGTGTGTAAAAAAAAAAGAGTGTAAAAAGATAACAACTGAAGCCTTTCACCATATCAGCTGCAATTTTGACCATAATAAAATAACTGTGGAAAATATTCCAAACTGGTATTGCACCAAGAACTTAGACATTGTTGTATATATTTCAGAGGTGGTAAAAAAAATAAAAAAATAAAGTGTGACATATTTTTTCCAGCATTGTATTTGCAGCCTGAAGTTTTTTGTTTTCTCTCTCGTTTTGTTAACAGTCTTTGTAGAAGGATAACTACATTTATTCATCTGTACTTACCAGATTGTATTAAAGTGCTTGTCAGTACTGAAAAGTTGTGGGTTATGGCCCCTGGAGTGCTTCGGTTATGGGCCTCTGATCTTGAGTTGAGGCCCTTGTGTGACCCTGTTGCCCAGCAACCCATGGAGAATGCTTTTGGCTTTGTGCAGTCACTTCCTGTACCCAGTACGACAGCAAGGGCAGGCGCAAGGGCAGACAGAAAATGGAGAGGCGTCGTCAAGAGGCAACGATGGGAAATATGAGCTGTTTTCTCAGGTGGATGAAATTGTCAAGCGTGAACTGCTGCAGCTGGTTCAGTGTGAGTTGGGTTTTATGTGTGTGTTACAGGCCTGCGTACATATGCATGGGCATATCTTGTGGTTTTTAGGTTTGCTTCTCAGCTTTTTTCTGTTTTGGTGTTTGTGGATGTTTGAGTGCTTTTCTGTCTGCTGGAGTGTGTAGCTGTGTGTGGGTATGAGTGTGAATATGCGTGAGGTAAGTGTGTAAGTGGTGGTGAGCAATTGTGTGAGTATGTGTCTGTGTATGTATGTATGCATGTGTTTGTGTGTGAGTGTACATGCATGTGTGTATTTGTGTGTGTATGTGTGTGTGTGTGACTGTGTGTGTGTGTGTGTGTGTGATTGTGTCTGTGTGAGACTCTGTGTGTGTGTGTGTGTGAGAGTGTGTGTGTGTGTGTGTGTGTGTGTGTGTGTGTGTGTGTGTGTGTGTGTGTGTGTGTGTGTGCGTGCACACACATGCATGCAATCACTTTTAATGCTAATCATGAGAACCATAGCCTCTTTTTGCTATAGCTGTAATTTATTGATCAGGCATTGAAATGACAATAGTTAGTAAGTAAACATGGTGCGTAACATCCACAGAAACCATAAGGCTTATTAGGGACGGGTGGACAATAGTTGTTAGCAGGCGCCTTGATATAACCACACCAGTTGACTGGGCGTAAAACACCAATTTATTTACTTACTTACAATAGTTGTTACAGTGAACACTGTAGTGTACCTCATTGTCAGATATTCACCCCATCACCACCTTTCTTTGCAGATCTAGAGGGAGAGGTTGCACCAGACTCTGTTGTTGCTGGAGCAATGGCAATGGCCCTCTGCTGTATCCTTAAGTTACAAGGCTGTCAAAATAGTCTGAGCAGATTCCAGTGGAATGCTCCAAACTGGCATATGTAATCAAAACCCGCTTTGCATGACCGGCCGATGGACTGGGCAAATGGTGATCCCATAACAGATTGGTCACATGCATGTTACTGTGTCACTGTGTGGGGTCAAACCTGGGATCGGACTTCACCATAAAGATGTGGTTGACTTGGAGGCTTTGTATGTATGTGATGAATGTGTGTGTGTGTGTGTGTGTGTGTGTGTGTGTGTGTGTGTGTGTGTGTGTGTGTGCATGCATGCATGGGAGTGTGTGTGTGTGTGCATGTGTGTGTTGGGTGAGACCGGTACACCCTCCGTCCACAGATTTGACTGAGGAGCAGTCATTGCTGTGCTGCGTTTGGGTGGCAAAACATATGCATGTCCACTCACCATGCTGAGAGAAGGAAGCTTTGATGGGTTGCCGCAGTGCTGAGTTTAAAAAGACAGTTTAGGACAGGGTAATAAGTGCCCACAAACTGAGTTGACCCAGATAAAAATGCCTGTATCTGCAGGGTTTTTGTGCAGGTGTGTGTGTATAAGTGGTACTGTGATTTGTGTGTTTGTGTGTGTGTGTGTGACTGTGATTTGTGTTTGTGTGTGTGGGGGTGTTACTCAGGGGGGGGGGGGGGGGGGGGTTACTATGGTGTGTGGGTGACTGTGATTTGTGTGGGTGTTACTGTGGTTTGTGTGTGTGTTACTGTGGTTTGTGTGTGTTACTGTGGTTTGTATGTGTGTGTGTGTGGTTTGTGTGTTACTGTGGTGTATGTGTGTGTTTGAATTATTATTTTTACAAGCATTCATAACAGAAAGAAACAAAGTGGACTGACACAAATAGCCATAATTAAGGGTTGGACAACAGACCAGACTGGTTGTTAACTGAGCTTTGACCATATTTCCAGATTATTTTCATACCAGTTTGATGTTGTTGCAGTTTAGAATGGAAATTGTTCTTTTCATAGTTGGTTCTTCTGACATGAAATATTTGACTTGTTGCGCGGTTATGACTTGCATTATAATTTATATACTAGCTTTGTTCCTTGACATGATTCAGACATTCACAGGTTGGAAAAAGAGTGCACCATAGGGGAAAAGATGTCTGCCCGAATTCTTGTAAGTCAGTTTGAGCCATTGTTAAGCGTGTATTCAAACTATTTTGGTGAGCTTTAAAAAAAATATAAAAAAATGTTTTTTTTTGTTTTTATTTAAAAAAAAGATTCATGGTTATGTGTGTTGGAACATACTGAGCTCCATTTTGTTGCAAATAATGTATGTGCAACCTTGAATAGACATCCTGCATTAGTCCTATTTAAAAAAGAAAGCAAGAAAGAAAAAAAAGGATTAACTTGCCTTGATCCACTTATACTGCAGGAGTTCAGAAAACAGTGTCACTTCTCATGGGAACTTGGAACCACAAGCTGAAAGTTACTGAAGCACATGAATAGAATTCAGGTCACATAAGGGAATGGAGTAATTCACTTTGTGTTGTTGTTTTTCCAACCCGGAGCATATACTTTTTATTTGTTGTAAAATTTATAACTACCCCTGCAAAATGCCGCCAAACAGGTCAGCTGTTTTTCCTGATTGCACCTAATGACAAAAATTGAGACTGATGGTCTTCAATCCAAAGCTGTGTTATGTTTAAAATGATGCTTAGTTCAGTGATGGTGACCTGTGCTGTGCATGGTTGGTTCTGTGCAGGTCTTAAAAGGATCTGAAGATAATCCATCACAATACATGAACTTCATGAATGCTGTTTTTACTGCTCAGAAACAGGTATGAACGTTGCTGATGTTATTATTTTTTCCCTTCCATCCATCCTCTTTCTTTCTCTTTGTAAATCTTTCTTTCCTTTTTTTTCCCTTTTTTTTTTTCATGATTCAGTAAGCATCTCTGGAGCTTTGTTTGATTTTTTTCTGTGATTAAGTACACACCTCTGAGGCTTGTTTTAGCACACAGTTCATTTCCTCCTCAGCTGCCTTGTATGAGGAAAGTTATATGTCACTGAGTTTGTTCGTACCAGCACCAGCACTTCTCAGTCTTCTGTGGCTTCTGACCCTCCACAAAATCCATTTTGTCATACTGCTATGGTGTGCATATGTGTGTGTGTGTGTGTGTGTGTGTGTGTGTGTGTGTGTGTGTGTGTGTGTGTGTGTGTGTGTGTGTGTCTGTGTGCATGTGTCTGTGTCTGTGTGTGCAAGGAATAAAACATTTTTGAGCTTTTATGTATCCATTCTTATTGATGAGCTTGGTGAAGTGTCACTGAGCATGTGTGTGTTTGTTGCAGAATGTTGTCATCGATGCCTGTATCCTGGACAATGAGTCTGGGTTGTTGCAACAGGTGAGAGCTGCTGGAAATTACATGAAGAGTCTAATGTTCTTACACGAAGAGTGTAATATGCTTGTATCACACAGGTGGTTCCAAACAGGGGTGCATGGGGGAAATTAAGTTTGGGTTCCGTTACCAAATGCTGGAGGAAATCATTCATCAAAAATAGATTAATATAGACTTCTGGAGATGGGGCCACCATGCGGTGCAGGAGCAGTGCCTCTGAGGTCGGCACAGATGATTGGACAGCACACACAAACACACGTGTGTACGCACGCACCGGGGATTGGCGTAAGGGAGAGAAGCAAGGCAAAACTATGGCAGGTGTTGCTCAGCAGAGTTGTTTCCCTTCTGTTGAAAAGTTCTTCAGGCCTGATTAAAGCGTTGGGAAAGAAGTAATGTTCTGTATGGAATTTGGAAAAGTTGCTGTAATCTGTGAATCTTCCTGCTGTGTGTGTTACCTTACATGTCTCCATTTCCAATGTACTTGTCTATATTTATGCATGACCTGCTGAGGTGACTGTTTTAAATAAAAATAAATGAGAATGGGAAAATGTATGTTTTGCATTTCTGGGACTAATTTTTTCTGTTGCATCAGAAAAAATAAAACAATCATTGTTATACCTTATTCTGTGTTTAACCCCTGTTAATGTGTTTTGTTTAACATCTCTTTGATTATGTGCTGGAGAATCTAAAAAATGGCCTATTTGGGAACATAATAATTTAGGGAATTGGGCATCAGCTTTGTATCAGGCAGACTACTTTTCTAACTACAGGCATAAAAAAATAGTTGCGAGAAAGGTTGGGAATTACCATTGTGTAAGACTCAGAGTGCGTAAAGTAAGGTATGCTTGATACTTTTGTTGGACCCGTAAAAATTTAATTTACATTTTATGAATAAAGATTTTGCTAGGTAAGTTAGAAAATTACATTTACATGTTACAGTTGCATTTGTGTGTGTGTGTTGCTCTCTTATACAGGCATGCGACATCACAGGTGGAATCTACCTGAAGCTTCCGCAGGAAACATCACTTCTGCAGTACATGCTGGTGAGTCTGATGATTTTGTTGGCTCACAAGTTTAAAAACAGTATAGACAAATTCTTGCTTTTATTTGGCCAGCATTTTCAGACTTAAAAAAGAAGAAGAAACAACAACAAAAATATTGCCATGTGGATTTGCAAGTATGCCCCAGTACTGGTCATTTTTTTTATGTTCTCATTTTCCAATCAAGATTTTGATTTTTGAGGGGGAAAAGCACAAATAGTCCATGACCATGGGTGAAATTTGTTCAGCATTCACACAGATTAGTCAGTAGTTATACCATAGTCATTAAACTCTGTTTTAGTAGAGAGAAAAATTGGTGCTTTGACAGTCCTCCATGGAAACTTGTGATTATTATCATCTTGTTTTTTCTTTCTTTGCTAAACTGGGATTAAGTCCCAACTCGTTTACGCATTTTTTTTTTATATTTTTTTTTAGAAATTCAAAAACAAAACAAACAAAAAAGCACTGAACCCCAGACCCCCCCCGCCCCCCCCCCCCCCAACTCTCCAACAGTGTTGTGTCACCATGGTATTCCCTCTTTCTTTACAGTGTCACGCTGTTGAATGTTACACAGTGTTGTATCACCATGGTGTTCCATCTTTCTTTACAGTGTCATGCCATTTGATGTTACACAGACAGTGTTGTGTCACCATGGCATTCCCTCTTTGCAGTGTTATACCATTGGATGTTACACAAACATGTGTTGCATCACCATGGTATTCCCTCACTCTTTACAGTGTCATGCTGTTGGATGTTACACAGACATGAATCACCATGGTGTTCCCTTTTTCTTTACCGTGTCATGCCATTGGATGTTACACAGACATGTATTGTATCACTATCACCATGGTGTTCCCTCACTCTTTACCGTGTCATGCCATTGGATGTTACACAGACATGTATTGTATCACCATGGTGTTCCCTCACTCTTTACAGTGTCATGCTGTTGGATGTTACACATACAGTGTTGTATCATATGTTCCCTCTTTCTTTACAGTGTCATGCCATTGGATGTTACACAGTGTTGTATCAGATGTTCCATCTTTCTGTACAGTGTCATGCTGTTGGATGTTACACAGACATGTGTTGTATCATATGTTCCCTCTTTCTTTACAGTGTCATGCTGTTGGATGTTACACAGACATGTGTTGTATCATATGTTCCCTCTTTCTTTACAGTGTCATGCTGTTGGATGTTACACAGACATGTGTTGTATCATATGTTCCCTCTTTCTTTACAGTGTCATGCTGTTGGATGTTACACAGACATGTGTTGTATCATATGTTCCCTCTTTCTTTACAGTGTCATGCTGATGGATGTTACACACTGTTGTATCACCATGGTATTCCCTCTTTCTTTACAGTGTCATGCTGTTGGATGTTACGCAGACATGTGTTGTATCACCGTGGTATTTTCTCTTTCTTTTCAGTGGTTGTTTTTGCCTGACCCCACCATTCGTAGCAAGTTGACGTTGCCCCCTCGAGCTCAGGTGGATTACAGAGCGGCATGTTTCTGTCATCGCCAGCTGATCGACATTGGCTACGTGTGCTCCGTCTGTCTCTCAAGTAAGTGTGTTCATAATTAATAATGATTAAAATATTTATAAAGCATAAAATCTTGTCTATAGAGACTATTCTAAGCACATACACAAATGCAACTCACACACACTCACGCATGCATGCACACATGCACACACACACACACACACACACACACACACACACACACATGCATAGTCACTTGCACACACGAGCATACTGACTAGGCAAAACTTAATTTCCACACAACCTAAACAGCCAACAAACAGTTTTCACTACCTGCAGTATCCCAATTTTAACTTAAGTAAAGGTTGAATCTAATGCTTTAAAAAGTCTCCTTAACTATGGTAGACTGAAATACCATTGTAACGTCACAACAGACAAAATGCTCTGTGTAATCAGCCATTGTGGAACTGTGCGGTTGGAAGATTGTGATGCATGTTTAATAATCTGAAATTGGCATTTAAGTCCCTTTTTTTTTTTCATACACCATGATCACCCAGTATCCCATGTGAACATGTCTGGTGAATAACTAAAGTTGGCCATGAGATTGTAATGACTTCAAAAAACACCAAAACCCCTTTGTAATGCACCACGAGACTAGTGAGAGTATGATTTTGCAGGCATTTAGTGTTTACACGTTTGACTCATTTGAGTGGTTTCAGGCTATTGGCTATTGGACAGATTTTCAAGCCTGTGGAAGATGTGAAACTTGACTACTGAAGCTTGCTCAGCTGACTTAGTGTTACTGCTTTCTCTCTTTTGCAATCGTCCTGATATAACCACGTTGGTTGTCTGGGCCTAAAACACCCATTTACTTACTTACTTCTCTCTGTTGCAGTTTTCTGTGTGTTCAGTCCGATCTGCTCCACTTGCCAGTAAGTAACATTTACATAACTTACATATACTATATATAATGAATAAAATCTGAAACAAGAATGGCTGCTAGTACTGTGCTAGAGTTCTAAAACAAGATCCAAACCCATAACAGGTTAAAAAGAACGCTATTTATCAGGACAACAACAAAAAACAGCATGCAAATGTTGGGAGTAATCCCCTTTGTCAAGCTACAAAACTACACTTAAACAGTTAACGGTGAAAAATGAGATGAAGAACTAGGACATCTGCTTTGGGATGAGCTACAGGGTTCGCACAGTCTTTGAAAGTTTGGGAAAAATGGGATAAGCTTTTCAAGGCCTTGAAAGTCTGTGAAAACTGAGTGGGGTCTGTGAAGGTTTGTGAATTTTGTGGTCCTCAGAGCGCTATGGAAAAACTATCAGCTTATCAGTCAGAAACTGCATTTCCCAAGACCAAACGGTTGTTTAAAACATAAAAAATGAAACGCTTTGTGAAGTCACAAAGAATGCACTTCCTATCAGTTTTGACTCATAGAGTGTGTTGGCCCCTTTACCGGATGTGCGGAAGTGTTGTGTACCTTTGCATTGTTTTTCCACACCATAGTGCAAAGGTCTGTGAAAAGTTTGTGAATTTTGAACGGATTTTTCTGTATGCACCCTGAGCTATGTTGTTTTTGTGTCCAAACCAATGCGCTGTGTAGCACCTCGTCGTGAGATAGGCTATAAGCACTTCACGATGGTGGCTATAGCACTGTTCTCTGTTTCCGAGCATACCCACTATGCTCTGTTGTATATGTCACTGAATGAATGGCTGTGGCTCTACACAGCACATTGGTTTGGACACAAAAACAACATAGCTCAGTTTGATATTGTGAGCGATGTTTTGTATAATTGTTTTAAGTTAGGCGTGAGAGGTTTTTAAAATTTGAATGACAGGGTTGAGCTGTTAATTATTGTGACATTTCCTACTTGTTTTTATTTTACATTTTTTTTTTGCTGTTTCAGAACAACCTTCAAGATCCTTGGTCCTCCAAAAGTTGCCAAAAAGAAGTCTAAAAAGACAAGTTGATGTGTGCATGGGTTTATGCGACTGTGTATGTGTGCATGTGTGTGTGCATGGGTGATTATGAATGTGTGTATGCACGGGTGATTTTTTGTGTGAATTTGTACATGTACAAGTGTGATTCTTTAGAGTTGTTTCTAGGGATGTGAGAAAGTATACACAAGAAGAAAGACCCAAGAAGTATTCTACACTGGCCTGTCTTTAAAAAAATAAGAGGAAGAAGAAGAAAAAAGCAGCTTTATCCAGTGCAGAGAAGAAACAAAAACTGAAAGAATTTTGTTTTAAATGCTTAAGTTTAAAATTTTAAGAACATTATGCATGCGTAAAATTTAGATTTTTTGGCTCAGCCCACTGAATCATCCCACACGCATGGTGTGTAAACAGACTGCCCAAGGTCAAACAACAAAGATGTCACTGGTGTGCACTGGGCCAGCCATCACCAAATGGTGTTCTGGACAGCTTTGCTCATGTGGCGGAGCCAAGTAAAGTGTCATTTATTTAACTTAAAAATCAGTCAATCAGTGGCACATTTCAACCCCCAAAATCCTAAATTTAAACTGAAATCTGTTTTAATCTAATGTAGTAGAAATAACAAACAAACAGGCATCAATATTTCTAATGGAGGGTTGGGGACATGTCAACTTAAAGATTTTGAGTTTTTGTTTTTGTTTGATACAGAGAAAGCATTATTCCAGGTAATTTTGCTATAACTAAATATTAGTGTATGCAGATTGAGAGAAAGGGGGCTTATGTCTAAGAGTGTATGTGTGTGTGGTTCATGCATGATTTAGAATTATTATGTTCTTTGTTGTGTGATCAAACGACAGCTTTAATTTCCAACTGGGATTAATAAAGTATCTTGTTATTGTTAACAATGTGTGTTTACAGTTGCTGAGCTACACCCTGTGCACTCTCAGGGTATGAAAAACTGTCAAAAATCAGAGTTCTACCATTCTGTACATTGACAAAATATATATTGAGAGGGACTGTTCTTTTAAGAGAGAAGGCTGATTGGAAGCCAGTGGAAGTGAACGTTTCGAAAAGTGAATCAAAGTGCTTGTGTGCTATTTATTGTACAGTGTCTAGATTTAATTTTTTTTAAAATAATTTAAAAACAAACAAACAACAACAGTGTTTGACTCAAATGTGTAAATTGCGCATGGATATAAGTGTACTAATGTGTTTGCACTATCAGTGCAAGTATTCACAACACACATGGAAGCAGCCACGCATACCAATGCACACACCATTTACATAACACATTGTTTTTTTAATGGGACAGACACAAACTTTCAAAAAGCAAAATACAACCAGTGCCTACTGTTTTATGCAGTCTCCAAGAATACTGCCACTGGTAGCTCTGCAAATCTGTGTCTTGCAACTGACTGTTGGTACTTCTTAGTAATAATAATAATGGAAATTTGTAAAGTGCCTACCCTTGACTCAAAGCACTGAACAAGCATAATATAACACACATAATGTACATCGAGATGTGAAATGTTATAAGCAATTGTGTGATTCTTGTGTGATCTGATAGCATGTTGACAACAAAAATGGTCTGGAGGTATGTTTGATGGATCGGTTGCGCTATTTGGGTGATGGTGGATGTCAGTGTATCTGTAGGTGTGACTTTATTGTTCTCAGCAATGTGTCACTGTGATGTGATTTGTGTGTGTGTATGCTGTAGTGGGAGGGTGTGGGTGGGTGTTGTTTTACAACATGTCACTGTAAAACTAGAACAGTTTATATTTTACAACTAGATGCAAGTGCCTAACATTATAACAAGTTTTCAATAACGCTCTTTAAAACCACAAGTTCCATGATGATTAGTTCTGAAAGCTTTGGAGGGGTACCCACATTTGTAATCAATACATTCAAAAGGCACTGATGGGTGCTTTCCCAAATTTCAGTGTGGACAACAATCATCTGTGTGTTGAAAATTAGCCAAGCAAACAATCATCTGTATGTTGAAAATTAGCCAAGCAGTTTATTATTCATACATCATATTACACATGCACACACAGTCTTCTCTGGCCTGGTCCTGTGTCCAAAATGTCAATGTGTAGAACAACCAGCTGTATGTTGAAAATTAGCCAATCAGTTCATTATTTACACACACACACACACACACACACACACACGAATGCATGCGCACGTGCGTCCACACATACACACACACACGCACACAGTCTTTTCTGGCCCGGCCCATTGTGTCCAAAAATGTCAGTGTGTAAAACGATCAGCTGTGTGTTGAAAATTAGGCAAGCAGTTCATTATTTATACATTACACATGTATGCACAAGAGTTCCACATTGCCAAGCGGTTTATCATTTACACATAATATTACCCACCCCCTCACACACACACACATACACCTGTAGTCTTCTCCGGCCCAGCTCTGTATGTGTTCCAACAGCAAGTGTAAAAGTTTCCAAGTGTGCAAATTTACAATGGAACCTGCTTTTTTTAAAACTCCTTGGGAGTTTTCTGGGTCGAGTGATGCGCCACTCCAAAGTGCAGAGACTATGTTATATAACGCTGTTTACACAGGCCAACAAAAAATCTTTTGTCACATAAGATTTTAGATTTTTTTTGGATAGTACAAAACTGACTTCCTTCCTTCTACATTCCCACCAGGTTGATGTCCCAGCCTCCCACTCTTGTGAGGTCCAAATCTCTGATCATGCTTTAGGAGGAGCTTCACAGTGCATTGGAACTTCACAGTTCGGACCACTCTAAGAATCAAACAAAAGTGGGTTTATTGGCATGGGAATATGATGGAAAAGACTGTTGAAAAGTTGTGTTTAAAAAGAGGGATTGGTCTCTCACCTGGTCGCCCAGATATAACCATACTGGTTGACTGGTTGTAAAACATCAAGTTACTTACTGGTTGACTGGGAGTAAAACATCAAGTTACTTACTGGTTGACTGGGAGTAAAACATCAAGTTACTTACTTTCACCTGGCTAGCCAAGGGTTTCATTGTTTGTTAATTTGCAAGTAGATTGAAACACGTGAAAGATTCAAAATAATGCTTATTTATTACGACACAGGAAATCCCCTTCTTCAGGACACAAAAACAAGAAGATTAGATTATATTTTTTTTTTATTAATGACCTGTGGACTACACAGGGTCACCTCAGGACAATGAAAAGTCAGTCGTAAGTAAACATGCATGTATACATTTGAAACCCCATATATATTACATATGCAAACATCCAGCTCACATATCTATAGAGTGAGTGAACTTAGCCCCTTTGATATTTCCCTTGCTGAAAAAGCATACAGCTTAAGGCTAGGGCATGTATGTCTCATTGACCCTTTTGTGTGATTTACCAACACCAGCTTAAACAACAACAACAACAACAAAAGAAACAGAACAGGGAGATTTATTTTATTTTCTTTAAATACATAATGACATTAGTGCATATACTCATCAAGAGCCATGAATACAAAAAGCCCATCTCTTAACAAAAAGTGTGATGAATGGAGGAACGGAAGAAAAGGGCAGGGGGAAAAAGCACACCAAAAAACATAATTACTCAGCAGTAATTAGATTTTAATGTCCTGTCATTGTGTCAACCACACAGGGTCACCTCAGGGCAGTCAAACTCAGAATGGGCAAAAAAGAATCAAACAGACAGAGCAACAGGACTAGGTAGAGCTAGACGAGGAAGAGAGATAAAAAATAAAAAATAAAAGGAATCGAAAGACAGTCCTGAGATTGCATACAGGGGAGGCAGGGACACGTCAGATATTCCTGGCCTCTCTTCAGGACAGGTTTCACCGTACAAAATTAATGTTTTAACAAAGATCACCAAGTAGTCAAAATGCAAAAGTTCTAAACCACAGGTTTCAGCATTAGTTTGTGCAAAAGTTCTAAACCACAGGTTTCAGCATTAGTTTGTGCAAAAGTTCTAAACCACAGGTTTCAGTACTGGTTTGTGCAGACACTGAAAGACTTTCACCCATGCAATGGGGTGGGGATAGATAGCTCAGTTTTTAGAGCATCCAACTGAACCACCTAAAGAAAAAATGTTTGGGGCAAACAAAATGTCTTCTTCCTAATAATAATATTTGTCTTCAAATACAAACTACAGAAGAGATTCATAGCCTAAATGTGTGACTCCATATTGGCTGCGCTGCGCTGTAGCAGTAAGAACAGAAATCAGGAACATACAAAATATATGAATGCCATGTGTGGCGCCAATACCAGTGGCATGTATCACTCTTAGGACCAGTCACAAAATTCTGTGCTGCACTGCCACCCCAGGAGATGAATCACACATTGGTATTTTCTAGGTCCCCAGTTTGTGCCTTCGCCATTGCCACCCCATGAGATGAATCACACATTGGTATTTTCTAGGTCCCCAGTTGGTGCCTTCGCCATTGCCACCCCATGAGATGAATCACACATTGGTATTTTCTAGGTCCCCAGTTTGTGCCTTCGCCATTGCCACCCCATGAGATGAATCACACATTGGTATTTTCTAGGTCCCCAGTTGGTGCCTTCGCCATTGCCACCGATATGGACTCGTAACCTTAGAGGCCCGCTGTGACAGTTTTGGTATCAAATTAAGAATATTAACAGCAAGATGAAAGATGAATCCATTTGTAAGCAAACAATAACATGTCAACACCTGTGAATTAAAGCCGTAATATGCATGGAGTGCACGCTCACTCTCGCGTGTGCTGTGAACGCTTGTGTGTGGATGCATGGCAGTGCTAGTTCATTTACATTACAATGATAATAATAATAGCGTTTTTTAATATTTTTTTTATGTGCTATTTCTCCAGATGGGAACACGTGGCCCACAACAATACATGAAAGCAAACAACAAAGAAATTGTGCAAAACCAAACAAATCCTTGTAACACATCAGTGATTGGGTTACATACATGTGTTAATTCACTTCTGATGACACATGTGACACCCCACCCCTCACACCCCCCACTTTAAAAAAAAGGTGACTTGGTTGTCGCTCTCACTCTCCAAACAATATTGCACTGCCATCAGCCATGTAATGCACATGGAAAGGGATCCAAGTTTAAAACAAAGGAATGTTTAAAAAGCTCTTCTTCTTTGTTTTAAATCGAAGATTCTGCCAAAATGTTTACAAATCAGTCGCAGCAAGGGATACTGTCAGTGCACACATGCAATCCTCTTAAAACCTCTGTGCATGGGAATAAATCAAGGAACATACTGTTACTCATAACATTCATATCATACAGACCATTCTGTAAAATCTCATCAGAAATGATAGATCTTTCAAGATACAATTACAAAACAGCACTCATTATCATTTGCTGTTGTTTCCCCCCCCCCACCCCAACCCAGGACATACATCCATGTATACATTCCCCCCAGGATGTACAGACACAGATGTACACAAATACGCACTCTTATTGAGTTATTCCTACTGCCTAAGTATACATATTCAGGCAAAAAGAAAAGAATGGATGGGGGTGGGGGTGGGGGGTGGGGGGGAGACCAATAACCTCATCAACAAAATCATACATGTATGATGTACACACGAGTAAAAAGTAAAATTAAAAAAGGCAAGAATAAGGAATTTGTGCTCTTCTTTATAAATTAGATTAGTCAGTCTTATACTGTGGTATGGCACACATAGTTATTACCAACACATGTGATTGCTATTCTTGTTGTATGGTTGACTTTAAAACAAAATTAAACTCTTTTTTTCACCAATTTCAACAGGCAGAATTACAAGTTAATAACATACTGGGTGCTTGCAAATCTATCTTTGGCGGTAGCCGCCACAAGTATAATTTTTTTGCAACAAATGTTTTGTCGCAACAAACACATGTTTGTCACAAAAGACATGTGTTTGTCATGACAATGCACGTCTTTTGTCATGACAAAAGTATGCTTATTTCACCAAAACTTTTGTTGTGACAAAATGATCTTTGTCATGACAAACGTGTTTGTCATGACAAAAGTTGTGTCTCAACAAGCATACTTTTGCCACAGCAAAAGATACTTTTGCCACGACAAACATAACAACAAAAGTATGCTTGTCATGACAAACCTTTTGTCATGACAAAATTATGTTTGCTGTGGCAAACATTTGTCGTGACAAAAATATTTTGTGGTGACAATCTTTTTTTGCAACAGATCTTTTGTCATGACATACTTTTTTTGCAACAAAAGATGTGTTTTGTCATGACAAACATGTGTTTGTTGTGACAAACACATGTTTGCCACAACAAAACTTTTGTCATGACAAAAATGACACTTGTGGCAGCCTTTGCTAATGATACAAATTAATCTGGTTTCTTCACATCTCCCTTTCACGTTGCTTGAATTTTTGGTAGAGAGTGCCATGAACAACTGTGCTGACCATGCTTGTTCAGTATGATGTTGCTATGATTCTGAATCAGCCTTGAAGTCCAAATTATATTGTAGCCCTAAAGGCTCTAGGCCAGGGAGGATCTGCTCTTCTCAATCACAAATCATACCCTGCTCATCTGAATTCCTTTCTAAAAATCACACAAGATCACAGCTGTGTATGTGTGCATGGTGTGTGTGTTACTGAGAGTGTGTATACATGTGCATGCATGTATGTGCGTGCATGTGCATGCATTTGCGTGATAGTGTATATGTATGTGTATGTATGTCACCATGTGTGAACGTGTGTGCGTGCATGCATGTGTGTGTGTGTCTGTATGGATCAGTATAAATTATAATGCATTGGTTTTGTAAATAATATTGCTAGAACTGTCTGTGTTGCACATGTATGTGTATATTATATGATATATTGTGTTTAGGATCATATTTATTCTGTAAATGTTCAGGAAATTGATGAGCACATTTTAAATATAATTGTTTGTACAGTATCATTGTTACAAAGAAATGATTCAACTATTTCAGTTTCTTCATTTCCGCTCGATATGAACTGCGCATCTTGAAGAGGGACACAAGGAGGAGGAAGAAATTGATTGTGTAGATGGAGATGCAGACGACACATGTGTCACGTATGATGAAGAAGAGGATGTATCCCAGATAAACTGATCCTGCATTCATTAGCAGCGACACAAACGTCTGCACCAGGGAAGAAGGAAACTCAGGTTGAAAAGCTGAAACAGTCCCATCAAGGCCTTGGTTTACACAGTGTGCATTGCATCATCATGTCAATCAGTCTTCGATACTAAGCAATGAAAGGGAGCACCACTTCTTTCTTTTTTTCGGGGGTGAGGGGATGGGGGGGGGGGGGGGGGGGGGCTCAACTGGTTATGACACTCCCACCATCTGGAAAGTAAGCTATCCCTGAAAGTAAAACAGAGAGAGAGACAGAGACAGAGAGAGACAGAGAGAGTTCACTTGAACTCAAAAACTTTATTTTACAAGGACTGTAGTTTAGGTTCAGTCAAACAACCTGTCTAACAACTAGTCCTTGCTAAGCTACTGATGAATAGATATCAAATTACAGGCATTATTTATATATATATATTATAGGCATGAATGAGTGGGTGAAACATTATACATGAGAATTTCCACATAAAACATAGTGTGCTTACAGCGCCAGATGAACACATGTCATACATCATTCAGAGAGAGAGAGAGAGACAGACAGACATATGGAGAGAGAGAAAGAGACAGAGACTCGTAGAGAGACAGAGACTGAGCAAAAAGATTTTAAAAACTGTCGAATGAGCAGCTGACACACACCATTGCCAAATACACACTGACTGGCCAGTTGGAATTCAAAATGCCGCTGCCACCAGTGGAGAAAAAGAAAAAAGAAAAAAGACCCCAGCTTGCATTTAAGGGAAATACAGGTTCACTCTGGACTAAGGTTTACTCTCAAAAGAGGTTGACAGCTTTACATGTACATACATGTGTATACTACCTCATCTACCATGGCACAGCACACTGCTGGGACAAGGTTATTTAATAGTTTTTTTTTAAACCACCCCATATGAGCAAAAGCAGCACTGTTCACTGTTTGAACTTTCAGCTCACCAAGAGGCAAGACTTACCCATAAAGATCAGAAAGGTGTAGACAGCCATTCCAAAGACGCCGTTTGGTTGATTCAAAATGCTGTCTCTGGAGAAGACTTTTTCCACCAGACCCAAGCCTCTCCCCCATCTGCACAACGGGAAATTGTCCACACCATTCCCACAGTAAAATACCGGGCAAACTGTTATGAACAGGTCTACAAAAAATGAGTTTTAAATTTTACAATATAATTATTTGTGCCTTACACTTTTAGTATTACACTTACACTAGTTACAGTATGCCTATGTGCCACTGGCGTTTGATCCAAATCTAGCTTTTAAGCAACGACGTGCACGATTCCTCAGCGCTAATGTTGGCAAAATAGTCGAGTACTGACGACTCACCTTTTATAAGTTTTACAGACAACATTTGATTTAGAATCAAGCTCACTTTTGTTGCAAATTTGTGTTCAATCGCTAGCTATATGAAGTTATGAACCTGTGACCTAAAATGGTGTTGAAAATGAATCGGGAATTTCCGACCAGCCCCTTGGATATTATAAAACCGGTGTCATTACAACCAGCCTGACTTCAAAATCTGACGAACGAGTCATCGAATGTGAGCAAAACAAGTACGAACCTTGAGGAAAAAACTCTGGAACAGCTCATCGTAGGGCTGATGTCACACAACGCTTGATATCCTGGCACGCGCTCCACAAGAACCTCCACGTAGACGGAATAGACACTCAGCACTATGCCAAGGGCACACAGGATTAATGTGCTCGTTCGCACCCATGTTTCGTTTCTTCTGCTTTTGACAGACCTCGGCGACTTCTCTGAAGATGCCATGTTGACGCCGGCAGCAGCGAGACTAAGGGAAATAGTTTGTGAGTGATGTCCCCTGGTGGTCTGGCTTATGAACTGTAGACGTTGGCTTCCCTGCTCTTCCGTCCCTAATAAGCCTTATGGTTTCTGTGGACGTTAAGCACCATGTTTACTTACTTACTTCCCTGCTCACTTCGCAGGTCTTTCAGGTTGTTTATTTTCCTCTCGTTTTTGGAAAGCAGGCTTGGTGTCACTGTGATTGTTAGTTGTTTTCCCCACCCCTTCTCTACATGGTGACGTTCGGGCAACTGTCAGACAGACCTCGTCACGTCATAGCCGCTCCGCCAAGCTCAGTACTGACAGTACTGACGCCGGGACGGCCCCCCCCCCCCCCTCCCACCTTTTTGTCACAGCTAGACATGTTGACTCCCAACCCCAACTCCCACTACCCGGACCGTACCTTACTGGAATAAGTCAGAGCGCACAAAAATACAAGCACGTTAGATTGTATGCGCTCTGCTCGGCAAATGGCAGGGGGGGAAAAGAAGAAAAGCAGTACGTAAAAAGTCCCCTTTCCTCCATAAAGCATCCCCCTCTACCACCACCACCACCACCACCACCACCACTACCTGATGTACGGTCTGCACCCCATCGAACGACGTTGGCAAACCTGGGCCCATACCTATTTTTGAGTCAGTCACCTGATAACCCGACCCTGACCCACCTGGTGGCTTGACTGGAGCTGATAAAGACTTGCACTTGATTGTAACCCACAAGATTTTTTCTTTTCTTTCCCATCTTCTGCTTCTTCTTCTTGATTTTTTTTTCTTCTTTTTTTTCTTTTCTTTTTTTTCTTTCTTTCTTTCTTTTTCTTCATATTTTTACACAGAAAAACAAGGCTCTCTGGGACTCCTGTGCACTGCACCGTGCAGGAAGGACTTAGTATGGTGTCATGTAGAGAATGTATAACAAAGTCCAGGCATGTTTTTTAGTGGAAACGTTTTACTCCAAATTTTCACCCTTGAGGGCTTTGTCAAGGCCCGGTTAGCTTGACCTAACAGAGGCACCGCCATGGGACCCAACCACGCCTGTGACTATGTTGATGTGTTCATGTCTGAACTGGACAGGAAACTGGTGTCCACTTGTCCAGCGCCTCTGCTGTCATCACTGTTACCTCACCACCTGCAGGAACAGTACAGATACCTGGACTGGTCGCGGTTCCGTGATGATGGATTTGCCATTCTTCTAGACAGCGAACACCTCCAACCATTCAAAGACTGCCTCCAGTCGCTCCACCCGCCTAACATCACGTGGACTGTTTCTCATGGGAAAACGGCAACCTACCTGGATGTCTCTCTTTCCTTGAAAGATGGATAGATCATCACCGATGTGTTCAGCAAGCACAACCATTCTTATTTACCGCCATCCAGTTGCAACTCACCAGCTGTGTTTAAAGGTTTTGTACAAGGAATAGGCACCAGACTGCGTATGATCTGCAGCGAAGATGAGGACTTAGATTGGAGACTGGAGGAATACGGAAGACATCTGACCATCTCCAGATGGAAGTACAAAACAGCTAAAAAAAGACTTGTGGAAGGGGTGAAGAAAGACAGAGAAAAACTCCTAAACCAGCTCAGGAAAAGGAAGGACACAAAAATCACGTGGGTGAGCACTTACAACCCCAGAGTGCCTTCCAAAACGGTTATAATCAAGAAAAATCTCCCTCTTCTTCATGCCAATGGAGTTAATAAAGAGATCTTTCCCCCAAGAACCTTCATCTCGGCTGACAGAAAAAGAAAAATTCTCGCACAAATGTACAAGCCTACTGTTCCACAAAGATACATTCACCATGGGCCCAAGAACAGACCAGTTTTTTTTCCTTGCAAAGAAAGGTGCGACACGTGTCGCCATTCAAAAGAAACTACTGTTCTTGTATCTCTGTGGGACGGTAGACATTGGACCATAAAGCAGCACATTACCTGTTCAAGCCCAAATACTGTTTACGTCGTTATGTGTGAAGTACACAACGAGTGGTATGTAGGATCTACAACCGACCTGAAAGCATGCTGGAGAAACCATAAATCAGATGCAAAACTGAAAAAAGTGACGAAATGTGGGGTGGCTGACCATGTAACAAAATTTAAGCACCCTGAAGACCCCCAACTTGGATTTCTCACTATCGTGGCAGTTGAAGCAGTAAAAGAAAAGAAAGACTTGATTGTCCGGGAAAATTATTGGATGTGCAACTTGGGCACCATCTTCAAGGGTATGAACACAAGGAAAGACTTGAACACAGTACTCAAAGACAGATCTTCAAAGAATGAGAGAGAGAGAGAGAGAGAGAGAGAGAGAGAGAGAGAGAGAGAGAGAGAGAGAGAATAGTTTATTAAAAAAGACCATGGGGCCATGTCAGTTGTAGTGATGAATGAATGAATGAATGAAAATTTATATATAGTGCATAAAAAACTTCCACACAAAACCTTGCGTGTTCACAGCGCCAGATACACACAGTGCATACATGTAAGCTCTCGCAAGCTAAAACTACCAAAGGACATGCACTCGTACCCACCTACCCCTTTCCAAAAGTGGAACTATGCATAACAGTTAAATGTAAAAATATATACAGAGTTACAAATAATGATAACAAAACAAAAAAAAAGAATCACACACACACACACACACACATAGTGATGAACATAGTCAAGCAACTTTCTATCAACATAGAGTTGCAGGTGCAACATCTGTCCAGACCAGATTGTATTGAGTACTGTGGGACCTTTTTGTGGAAAAGTAGCGAGTCTGAATTGGAGACACTTGTTTTTCAGAAGCAAACAACATTGACAGTTAAAAAAGTGATAGACATCTGACATATTTGAGTGGTATATATATTTATCTCTTGGGTCATGGGACATGGTGATGTGAGGTGAGTTTGGTTTCAGTTTAATTGTTAAAAAGGTGGACATTCTAGGTCTGCACAGAGAGAGAGAGAGTGGGGGTGGGAGGGGAATGTTTTAAATATCTGTGTGTGTGTGTGTGTGTGTGTGTGTGTGTGTGTGTGTGTGTGTGTGTGTGTGAATGAGAGAGAGAGAGGAGTGATGTGTGTGTGTGTGTGTTCCATAGTCGTCTGGAATGTATGTCATGTGCAAGAGAGCGTGACGTATAAAAATATGATGTATTTCATAATCTAATTACGTTTTGTAGGAATCAGTCAAGCTAACCGGGCCTTGACGAAGCCCTCAAGGGCGAAAATTCAGAGTCAAATGTTTCCACTAAAAAACATGCTTGGACTTTGTTATACATTCTCTCTCTCTCTCTCTCTCTCTCTCTCTCTCTCTCTCTCTCTCTCTCTCTATATATTGATGTCTGCATTGGCAATAGCATGACTGTTCAGGAGTAGAACCAGTTCTAATCACAAAAATTAGATGATTCTGTTATTCCTTCTGGCTTAGCCGAAGACTAATTCAGTGTCTATGTCTCAAGTGGCTTCTGAGTAGTAGCAATTCGCTTCAGTAAAAGTATTGATATTTTGTGCATGTTTAACATTATCTGTCAGGGTGTTGCAAAAGGGTGCAGCCTGGTTATTGAAAGAGAATTTTGACTAGAGAAATCCAACGAGAAGTTACAAAATGTTTGCATGGCTGTATTTAACCCTTTCACTTCCCTAGCCTGTAAAATTTCCGGGCTGAAAAGTGCACATACGCGCCTGCAAACAGTATATTTTCCAGTCCTATAGTGAATCTAAATGTAATACTAATAGTGTGGGTTTTGATGACTGAAAATCCTTTTGCATGTTAATGCAAAAAACACACAAAAAGGCTTAAGGATTTCAAATTTCCTACTTTTACTGGTGACATCATGGCAGTGAAAGGGTTAATCATTTAATGAGAATGTTGTGAACACTGTATCCTCTCTTGTCATGGCCATCAAGGTTAGTAAGGTTGAATCAGAATGCAATGCAATACAATACAATGCCACTTTACTGCCAAATGTTGATACAACTGCACCAGCAATGTTTTGTGGTGGCTAGTACACTCATCACACATTCACACCAGTCACAAAACATCATTAAATTACAACAGCAAACAGCAAATATCCAGGTAAAAAGTCATTCATGCAGCAGTGTCAGCATCAGTTTTGTAAGTTTTGCCCCCTCACTGTTCTACATTTTAATCAGTGATGGGTAGTTTTGTCAGTCCTAGTCTTCTTTGGTCTAGTATGTATATCCGAAATCATAAATCACTACTCAGACCTTATTTTTATCGGTTTATCATTGACCAGTATCATAGATTTGGGGCTGTAACCTACTGACCCCATCACTCTGCTCAAAGTAAGTAAACATGGTGCTTAACGTCCACAGAAACCATAAGGCTTATTAGGGGGGGGGGGGGGGGGGGGGTCGCATGGAGGTGGGGGGAGAGGGAGATTATATACCACTTGCTACACTGTCACCACCAGAATTACTTCTGCATTAAGGTGGGCAGCAATGAGAGCCACTTTAATGTTTTATAATTGTGAGGGACAAAGTCGCAAGACTTTCCACAGACCACAACTTGTGAAGAGAAAGGAGAACTATTTAAAAGTGGATTTTAACTGAGGTCCCTCTGCTTCCCACCCTAATGCCTTACCACTAGACCAAACTGGCTCACACACTGCTCCGCCTGGAAAAGAGGTTATAATTATAGCAGCCACCTCAGTTCCGCTTTTAGGTTTATTTAGGAGTGCCCATATCTGTATACTCACCCTCTGGAATTTTGCTCAAACTGCTTGGCTTGCCACAGTGCTAAAGACGTGTAGCTATATGACCTTTGGCATGGTGCTACAAAGTCCAAAAAGAAGGGATCTTACAGGTCAATAGAGTGACTTACCCATGTTCACACCGGTACCATCAAACATATGTGTCAAGGCAAATTAATTTGACAAGACAATGAAGTATTATCTTATTTTCTTATCATTTTACCTGTATTTTTGTTTGGGCATGTGGTGATAAACTGAGACTGATTGAGCTGAAGTGAATTCTTGAACCTTGACTTGTCAATCAGTTCATGTGCGTTTTTATTTGGCATGTGGCGATAAGCTGAGACTTGTTGAACTGTCAGTCTCTGTCCAGTCAGGTACAGGCTATAGCTGACCTACATGTCAGTTTGTCACAACAAAACATTTTTAAACGAACCAACAACACCCTAGCATTGAATCACTGTGGCTGACTCTTGATACGCTCAGTTGTTGTCAGCTGCGAGGGTGTCAGTACTCGATATGAGAGCCTTGCAAGTGTCACTTAAGTTTGAAGAATGGGTATATATAACATACTTTGGGAAAATGAATGAACTGCTATGAAAGGCAAATGATAGTAGTACATACACAGTGGTAGTAGTAGTAAAAATAATAACAATAATGTACTCTTTTATGTGATGTTTCTCCAAATTGGAGCACACAGCCCATCACAAACAGACAGACAAAACACAGTCTAAAACAAACTTCTGTGAGCACATGCACACATGCAACGCACACATGCCACGCACAAACGCATGCATGCGCATGGTTTGGAGGCAGTTGATACACACAGAAGAAGTGTAAAACACTGCTGCAGTGTAATAGAAATCTGAACAATATAGCTCCATAGCCAACCTGCAGAGCTAAAGAGCATGAAAAAGAATTAAATCTGTAAAACTGGCTTGTCCGTACTCACAGTGACCACTGAGTGACAATCATATATATATATGTAATGGTGTGGAGTGGTCAAAGGACAGGACACAGGCAGCGGAGTCAATAAAGTGGAGACCACAGCAGGCGTATGGCAGCAATCAGGTTTTACTTGCTCAGCCGCAGACAATTTTCAGCACACACAAAATCCTTGCACCCACGCATAGATAAGAGAACTGCGCAGGCCACAGGGAACACATGCTATCGCTACAGTAAACGGCCCTCTGGACCACAAAATGGCTGACAACTGTGTTTCCTTGGCCCGCACAAATACACTTTCCTCTGCAATAACTAAACCAATTAAAACATCAAAAACATCAAATGAAAGCTACAGTTACAATCTTTTAAGACATATAAACAAAATGTACACACATGACTTATTTTATTTACAACAAGAGTGGGAAGCGTGGCTTGCGCCTGTCTATAAACAGATTCAGACAACTAAATCACAACTCACACAATGTACAAAATATAAATGTCAATAAAACTTACATCAGAATAAAGAGCACGCTCCCACGGTTAAAATAGTACATAACAATTACAATACAACGCTCTGTAAGAGAAGCAAGACAAACTCAAAGACTAGTACTAAAACAATCTGTGCGAACTTTCGCCTGGGGCGCGTTATCTTAGTCGCAGCAGCGCTGATAGTGATATTAAGTAGTCTATGAATACAACTTGGCTTCTACAGTACACAATACTTAATAAGTTAATTTGAACCCCAAATAAACACTAAACATGAAGTCAGCTAAGCAAAATACTATACGACAAAGTATTGATCGATACAGAATTACTTTAATCGAATCAAAACAACGTTTCACTACTATCCACTAGTACTAAACAAAGTGCGCCATGCAGACGACGGCTATAAAAAGAATGGACCTAGAGAGGCATCGGCTACTGATTAAGCTCGATCCTGCGTCTAAATAAACGTTAGATAAACATTCTAAGATGCCAAATTATACATAGCTTAGTGTAGAAAAAGGACTAGGTAAACAAAGAGTAGGTAAACAAACAAGCGGTCAAAATGTTAAGGGAGAAAAACAGATTTGAAAATGGCGAGCACTGGTGGCTATCGCCGGTCGGCTGTGTGAAGGCCATGTGGCGTTACGCCACACGCTGCACTTCAAAACAAAAGCGTCGTCTGCTCCGGTTCCCGGGTTACTATCAGTACAGTAATGAAATTGCTGTGGATCTGTTAACAGGGGCGGGATTATTGTAGAATGTATACAAAGAGCACTTGCTCACATCTATATATATAGAGAGAGAGAGAGAGAGAGAGAGAGTATAACAAAGTCCAAGCATGTCTTGTATTGGAAACTTTTTACTCCAAATTTTCGCCCGTCTTGGGGCTTTTTCAAGGCCTGCCCAGTGGGCTTGACTGATTCCTACAAAACGTAATTTGATTATTATTATATAGATAGATTACTTCAATGACTGAGTGACACAGGAATATGCAGGACTGGGTCTTGAAGAGGTGGGGGAATAATTTTAATGTAATCGGCCTGCGGCCCATTCCTCATTTGAAGGTTCAGGGGAGGCTGGAGATTGCCAAGGAGAGACACTCACACTGGAATAAACAATTGTGTCTAGTCTTCTTCATGTAGTGTGCCTTTCAATGTTCCTTGCGTTGTGTTCAAAATCACTACAATCGACTGACCTTGGTATCCTGAAAAAACCTGTGTTAGTGTTTGCTTGCTTGTCTGCTTCTCAGAGGTAGGTGTGCCGCTTCTTTATGCACATATGCCACTTAAAACAGACACTAGACAAAATATAAGGGCAGACAGAAGTTGTACACATGTGCTGACTTGACGAAAACACCGAGGCACGCTCACAGACACACACACTGACCACACTCCGTCCCAGTATATACTCTCACTCCCATTATAGTGACGAACCAAATAAAGAAATGCATACAATTTGTAATTACATTACCACATGTTACACATTCAGTAAACTGAAGAACAAAACAAACTGACACATAACTATGCCTAACCTACGCACTAAACCTTAGCTAACTTAGCTACATGCATAGGCTCAGTACCACCTACAAAAGTAAGTTGCACCCTTGCACTGACTTAACTAATGCTTGCACTTCGCAGGCACAAGTCTCTTAAACTAATCATGCATACCTGCACTTCGCACCACAGGAAGACAGACAAACGTGAACTTAACTCATGTTTGCACTTCGCAGCACAAGTCTCTTAACTAATCGTGCATGCCTGCGCTTTGCAGCACAGCAGGATGGACAAACATGAACTTAACTAATGCTTGCACTTCGCAGCACAAGTCTCTAATAACTAAGGGAAGAGCAACACACTTTTCAGCATGTAGACTCAGGGGATAAAGTGGGGTTGACCAGCACTTTTGAGCACACAGTACAGAAACCTATTCTATCTTTTTGCTTAATGTCCTCATATGCTAAAGAGCATATTAGGGACAACATACAGAAACCGAGCAGGCACTGTCTTTTGTGCTACTGCGCACCGGCCAGTCACTGGCAGGCAGCATCCGACTGGAGAGAAGGGGTGGGGGAACTCAGGGCCTGTAACTTGAGCTAGCTTGCACAACTCTCCTGCTACACTATCATTAATTTGTGCAATGCACTGGTGGCCTCCCCTGGCCTCTGATAAGATTTTAGTCTTGCTTTTTGTTTAAGATCATTAATAATAATGATAATGAATACTTAGAGCACCTGACCCACACAGGCCCTAAGCATTTACACATTCTTTACAAATACATATTGTCAAAATTCAGTGCATACAACATACCTGTCAACCCATACAGTTAACCAGTATAAAATTTATTTATTTTTTCCATTATTTTGGGGGGATATGGCCATATTGGAAAAGGGATACAGGAAAACATAATTTTCATGAGATTTTGTTGTTTTAAACTGAGCAAAAGATTGAAAAACTGCCAAATGAGCAGCTGATGAATGCCATCACCAAATGCCATCACCAAATCAAACTTTTCTTCAGTCTCATTGTCCTGATTGCCCTGATATGTGACTGGTGTGTGTATGTGTGTGTGTGAGTGTGCGTGTGCATGCATGTGTGGGTCTGTGTGTGTGCATGCGTGCATCCATGTTGTATGCATTGAATTTTGACAAATATGTATTTGTAGAGAATGTGTAAGTGCTTAGGGCCTGTGCGGGTTAGGCGCTCTAAGTATTCATTATTATTATTATTATTAAATGCACACTGGCTGGCCTAGTGCAATATGCTAAGAAATCTCATCAGAAGTGAGATTTGAAGTTGTGCACGCATATTTAGCAGAACATTGATTCTTCCTTCCACTGCCACACATGCCAACTGGAATTCAAAATGCCGCTGGTACCAGTGAAAAAACAAGACCCCATCCTGCATACAGGAAATACAGGTTCACAAACTCTGTACTAAGGTTTACTCCCAACAGGGGTTGACACATGAGCTATGATACAACATGATTGCACACACACAAAACACCCATGTTATATATATATATATATATATATATATATATATAAAACACAATGACGCACACTCACAAACCCTCCCCCACCCCCTCCCCACAGAGAGAGAGAGAGAGAGAGAGAGAGAGAGAGAGAGAGAGAGAGAGAGAGAGCAGTAGTAGGATGTGTACATAAATTTGTGGAGAAAACAAAAGTGCATCTTTTGTGCTACATTTCACACCATCTTCATAAACTATGAACAGAGAGGGGAGAAGAAGAAAAGAAGAAAGTGAAAAATAAAAAAAATAAAGGAGGCTCCAGGGGGATTCGAACCCTCGACCTTCTGCTTACTAGGCAGACGCTCTAACCAACTGAGCTATAGAGCCAGCTGGAACAATCCGTCAAACTACTGGTATAAAAACAAAATACAGAGATGAACCGTTTCTATTTCAATCAAATATTGTCATCAAATAATCCGTAATACTTCCATTATTTTATTCAACGGTGCTTTTAGATTAACAACAACACATCTAATCTATTGATATTTTGCACGAGAGCGTGCTACTGATTAGTTTTCCTCAATTTTTTTTTTTACCGCGAGAGTGATTTCCCTTAGAATACTAAGATCAAAACAAGACGACGTCATATTTTCATTCACTTACTGATTGCAGAACGATCTTTACTTATTCTTCAATATTCATGCGATTATTTGTGCTAGTATGAGGCCGTTGATTCTTGTTTGATTGCAAGCTCTTCAAAATGGCAGCAGAGTCGCCGAGGAAGGGTGCGAAATACAACTGCTGTGTTGTTAGACCCCAGCCTTACAGGTTTGACCTTATTTTTGGAATCAGCTGTGCATTGTCTCATTGACTCATTCAGTCATTGCCATTGTTACCTTGTCTTTCATCGTCTTTTTTCTTCATTTTCTTTTGTGTGTGTGTTCATTATGATATTGTCAATTGTCACACTGTAAACAGTTTGAACCTTAAACATGACTTTCACGGTGTAGTTGCCAAAAAAGGTAACAGAGTGTACACATTGGGACATTCACTGGTTTTTGTTGTTGTCCCCCCCGTTTGTTTAAATTACCAGTTATAAACACTAAATTCTGAAACAGTCACTGCGACAATTCATACGTTACCTAGTCCTTTTTAGAAATGATTGCTTCTGAAGCCATGTTGTTTGGGGGCAAGATGATCTCTTTAGATCTTGAACCCCCAACACAGGCAGCAACATGGCTTCTGAAGCAATAGTTTGCAAAATGGAAGATGCAGGCTACTATTCAGATCATATTACATGCTGTGAAGAAGAATGGAGGGGTCTTGCTGGTGCATGAGTGTAGGTTGTTGAATTGGTTTGCTGCTGATAATAATTATAGAGTTCTTTCACTGTTTCAGAGTATAGTAATACGTTAATAAACATGCTTATACATGTATACAAAATTAATGAAACACACACACACACACAGACACACACACACACACACACACACACACACACACACACACACACACACACACACTCACTCACACATACACACACACACACACACACACACACACACACACACACACACACTCACAGGATCACACACACACACACATACATACATACACACACACACACACACACACACACACACACACACACACACACACACACACACACAGAGGATCATGCAGACACACACAAGTACATGTAACATGTACACAATGAAGAAAAAATTGAGAGAAAAAAACCCATATCCAAAGGATGATGATAGTATACTATTAAGAGTCCTAGAAAAATGTATAGATCTAGCCTGTTTGTTGTTCATTTTCTCAGGCTTTTGGGGGGTAGGGGGGTGGGGGGCAGATTCTGCAGTCATTTTGATGATTGGATACCAGTGTAAATTAAAATCTTTACAGTCCTTGTAAATTTATATAATCTATGTTGGTTCTTTTTTCAGCATGGGTTTTGTTTCGTTTCCAATGTAATGTAAGATAATGCATTGAAAGTGAATCTGTTTAATCTCTCTTTTCAGTGACAAGTCAGTGGTGGACAGTGTTGTGAACCTGATATCAGTTGTACCACAGGTAGGAAATTTGATGAATAATGTACCCCCCACCTCCACCCCCCCCACATGCATGCCCCCT
>OY757552.1:7075166-7087666 GCA_963584105.1 Alviniconcha strummeri
GAGAGAAAGGAAGAGTGAATGAAATGGAGAGATGCATGATTAAGACAGAATGGTGTGAAATGGGTGTTTTATAGATCTGTTAATTATTTGAAGCATGGCAACCTGACAGTCTGGCGTTTAAGAATAACGTTATGAGACAGTTATGTGTGTTTCAGGCCTACAGCAGTGGCCCTAAGCAAGAGGAGCGGGAGAAAGTTCTGTGGGTGAAATTTGAGGACTGTGATGTGAACGGTGTGTACAGCTACTGGTTACATACACATGTACACATGCATGCACGCACAACAGGCACACATTCACATACAGGCACACAGGCAAATGGACACACAGGGGTTTGTCAAGGCGTGCCTGGTTGGCTGGATTCCTACAACATGCGATTATAATTATAAAATACATCATACCTTATGCATCACACTTTCTTGCGCATGATGTATAATGCATTCTAGATGACTAGTGAACACACTTCAGTACACACACACACACACACACACACACACACACACACACACACACACACACACACACACATTCACTAGTCATCTAGCATGCATGTCATGTGCAAGAAAGTGTGATGCGTAAGATCTGATGTATTTTGTAATTCTAATCATGTGTTGTAGGAATCCAGCTAACCGGGCAAGCCATGACAAAGCCCTCATGGGCGAAAATTTAGATTAAAAGTTTCTTTAGAACCAGGACACACTTGGACTGTTGTTCTACGTTCTCGACATCGTCATTTGTGACACCATACTCAGTGGTAACCAGAAGCCACTGAGAACCTTATTTTGCTGTCTACATTATGTTATATATACATTTGTATGGAAGGTTTTTATACATATTGTGACTACAGTGTGATCCTGTGTGTGTGTGTGTGTGTGTGTGTGTGTGTGTGTGTGTGTGTGTGTGTGTGTGTGTGTGTGTGCTGCGTTATGATACAAAAAAGAAAACATACTGCTATGGCATTTATACATAGAGAGAGAGAGAGAGAGAGAGAGAGAGAGAGAGAGAGAGAGAGAGAGAGAGTGTGTGTGCCTGCATGTGTGTGTGTGTGTGTGCGTGCGCGTTTCATGCTTTGCATCAACAAGTCTGTTTATGAGTGTACTATTTTTACACCACTGATTTTATGTGAGTATTTATGCATTTCATGTTTACTAAAAAGTAGATTTATGTATTTCGTGCGTATTAAAAAGTAAATGGTAGAGCGTTTTGAGTCACTGATGTGTATTCGTTTATTCATTCATTGCTTGCATAAACACAGGCAGCAACCCCAACCTGAGCGGACAACATTATTATTAATATTAATTATTATTATCATTATTACTACTATTATTTTGAATAATAGAAAAGACCATTCATTCATTGATGACACAGACACCAGCAGCAACCCCAACCTGAGCGGACAGCATGAGCGTGGAACACCGCTGCTTCTGGTGCTTGGCTACAGCAATGGGGTGCAGATCTGGCACATTACTGTAAGTTGTCTCCTGTGTGGGTCATTAGTCTTTCTCTCAGCTGTGATCTTCATCACCAAACAACCAGAGTAAATTAGCACTCAGAGGTGTCTCGTGTCTAGTTCATCAGTCTTTATCTTAACTGTGATCTTCATCACCAAACTGTGATCTTCCTCACCAAACTAAACTGCAATCTTCATCACCAAAATGTGATGTTCATCACCAAACAACCAGAGTTAATTAGCACTCAGAGTTGTCTCCTGTCTTGTTCATCAATCTTAACTGTGATCTTCATCACCAAACTGTGATCTTCATCACCAAACAACCAGAGTTAATTAGCACTCAGAGTTGTCTCCTGTCTTGTTCATCAGTCTTAACTGTGATTTTCATCACCAAACTGTGATCTTCATCACCAAACAACCAGATTTAATTAGTGCTCAGAGTGGTCTCCTGTCTAGTTCATCAGTCTTTTTCTTAGCTGTGATCTTCATCACAAAACTGCGATCTTCATCTTCATTACCGAACTGTGATTTTCATCACCAAACTGTGATCTTCATCACCAAACAACCAGAGTTAATTAGCGCTCAGGGTTGTCTCCTGTCTAGTTCATCAGTCTTTTTCATAACTGTGATCTTCATCACCAAACTGTGATCTTTATCACCAGATAACCAGATTTAATTAGCGCTCTTTGGCTCCTGTCTAGTTCATCAGTCTTTTTCTTAATTGTGATCTTCATCACCAAACTGTGATCTTTATCACATAACCAGATTTAATTAGCTCTCTTTGGCTCCTGTCTAGTTCATCAGTCTTAACTGTGATCTTCATCAACAAATAACCAGAGTTAATTAGCATTCAGTGTTGTCTCCTGTCTAGTTCATCAGTCTTGAGTGTGATCTTCATCAACAAACAACCAGTTGTCTCCTGTCTAATTCATCATTCTTAACTGTGATCTTCATCAACAAACAACCAGTTGTCTCTTGTGTAGGTCTGTGATCTTCATCAACAAACAACCAGTTGTCTCCTGTCTAGTTCATCAGTCTTAACTGTGTCCACTGTGATCTTCATCAGCAAACAAACAGAGTTAATTAGCACTCAAAGTAGTCTTCTGCACCAGCGACTGTTTCTGTTGCATCAGCATCAAGGGTAGGCTGTCCTTACTGTTGCCTGTCCTTACTGTTGCCAGTCCTTACTGTTGCCTCTCCTTACTATCGCCTCTCCGAACTGTCGCCTCTCCTTACTATCACCTCTCCTTACTGTTGCCTCTCCTTACTGTTGCACATCTTCGCTGTTGCCTCTCCTTACTGTTGCCTGTCCATATTGTTGCCTGCACCAGTGAGTGTTCTGTTTCATCAGCATCAAGGTGAGGCCCTTGAGACTGTCCTTAGTGTTGCCTCTCCTTAGTGTTGCCTGCACCAGTGAGTGTTCTGTTTCATCAGCATCAAGGTGAGGCCCTTGAGACTGTCCTTAGTGTTGCCTCTCCTTAGTGTTGCCTGCACCAGTGAGTGTTCTGTTTCATCAGCATCAAGGGGAGGCCCTTGAGACTGTCCTTAGTGTTGCCTCTCCTTAGTGTTGCCTGCACCAGTGAGTGTTCTGTTTCATCAGCATCAAGGGGAGGCCCTTGAGACTCCTTACTGTTGCCTGTTCCTAATGTTGCCTGTCATTACTGTTGCCTCTCCCTAATATTGCCTGTTATTACTGTTGCCTCTCCCTAGTGTTGCCTGTCGTTAGTGTTGCCTCTCACTAGTGTTGTCTGTCCTTAGTGTTGCCTGTCCCTAGTGTTGCCTCTTTTTAGTGTTGCCTGCCCCTATTGTTGCTTCTCCCTAGTGTTGCCTCTCCCTAGTGTTGCCTGTCATTAGTGTTGCCTCTCACTAGTGTTGCCTGTCCTTAGTGTTGCCTGTCCCTAGTGTTGCCTCTTTTTAGTGTTGCCTGCCCCTATTGTTGCTTCTCCCTAGTGTTGCCTCTCCCAAGTGTTGCCTCTTCTTACTGTTGCCTGCACCAGTGAGTGTGTCTCTGTCCACAGCATCAAGGGGAGGCCCTGGAGGTGTTGTCGCTGCGCCAAGGCCCCATCTCCAGCCTGCGTGTGCTGCCCTCTCCGCCCTCCGACCTCGATGGCTTCTCTGGCAAGCGCCCTCTGATGGCTGTCTGTGACTCTTCCAGGCAAGTGTCCATCAGCTATTTGGGAGAAAGCGATAAACCAAACTGTATTTTTAACTCTGTGTGCCTTTTTTTTCTTTTCTTTTTAAATTTAGCTGCTGCAGCATCTACATCATTGAAAATGTGGACCTGAGTTTTTTTCTATGTTAACACCAACATGACTGAAAATTGTGGAACCTTTCAGTTATATATAGGTTTGTGTGTGTCTGTGTCAACACCAACATCATTGAAAATAGCTTCAATTGTTTGATTTCCCATTGATAAATTCAGCGCGGGGGTAACTGCAACATACACAGCCAAATCAAGAAAGAGAGTACCTATGATCATGATCTGAGTTCAGATCTCAGTAGAATCATTTTTTTTCTTCTTCTCCATTTAATTTGGCTTTTGCAACACCATGGGACTTTAATTGTTTTCACTTGCATGTGTATGTGCCCTCATGTTTGCATGTGTGTGTGTGCTTGCATATGTGTGCTTGGGTGTGCATGTAAGTGCATGCATGTGTGAGTGAATGTGTGTGCATGTGTGTGTGTGTGTGTGTGTGTGTGTGTGTGTGTGCTTGCATATGTGTGCTTGGGTGTGCATGTAAGTGCATGCATGTGTGAGTGAATGTATGTGCATGTGTGTGTGTGTGTGTGTGTGTGTGTGTGTGTGTGTGTGTGTGTGTGTGTGTGTGTGTGCTTGCATATGTGTGCTTGGGTGTGCATGTATGTGCATGCATGTGTGAGTGAACGTGTGTGCATGTGTGTGCGTGTGTGTGTGTGTGTGTGTGTGTGTGTGTGTGTGTGTGTGTGTGTGTGTGTGCATGTATGTGCTTGCATGCATGTGTGCGTATTGCCAAATCTTCATTTTCCAGCTAATTTCTTTTTCCAGGGCAGAACAATGTCGGCTATACGTGCAAAAGAGTTGGCCAGAGCAAGTGTATTGTTATTTATTGTGATTACAAAGAATGGTTAGAGGCTGCTGTTGGTTTAAGCTGGGTCTGCAGTCTCAGCACTCCGAGTGGTTTAGTTTCCGATCTGCTTATGACTGTTCATAGTTGGTGTTGCTGTGTTTGACTGTTGTTTGTTTGTGTTGCTGTGTCACTGTTTGTTTGTGTTGCTGTGTTTGACTGTTTGTTTGTGTTGCTGTGTCACTGTTTGTTTGCATTGCTGTGTTTGACTGTTGATTTGTTTGTGTTGCTGTGTTTGTTTATTTGTTTGTATTGCTGTGCTTAACTGTTTATTTGTGTTGCTTTCTGTTTTTCACTGGTTGTTTGTTTGTGTTGCTGTGTTTGACTGTTTATTTGTTTGTGTTGCTATGTTTGTTTATTCATTTGTGTTGCTGTGTTTTACTGTTTATTTGCTTGTGTTGCTGTGTTTTCTTATTTGTTTGTGTTGCTGTGCTTCACTGTTTATTTGTGTTGCTGTGTTTCTGTTTTTCAGTGTTGATTTATTTGTGTTGCTGTGTTTCACTGTTTATTTGTTTGTGTTGCTGTGTTTCACTGTTTATTTGTGTCGCTGTGTTTCACTGTTTATTTGTGTTGTTGCGTTTCTGTTTTTCACTGTTTATTTGTGTTGCTGTGTTTCACTCTTTATTTGTTGGTGTTGCTGTGTTTCACTGTTATTTATTTGTGTTGCTGTGTTTCACTCTTTATTTGTTGGTTTTGCTATATTTAACTGTTTATTTTTTAATCCCTCAGTGCTGGCCAGCCATTTTGTGGGGTGAAATTTGTGTCGCTGCGCTCGGGTGATGAGGTTCACAGCATTTCGTTCAAAACCCTACAAGTCCACGGCATTGAAGCCAACAAGACGTGAGTAGACTCAGCCGAGGCTGTTGCCAAGAAAACCCAAAATAGTTACGGTTATGTCTGACATTTCTACAGCCTTGAAGACAACATTCATTGGCTGTGTTCAGTTGATTTTGCATCACCAACACATCCCATAATTCTGGTTTTGTGTCTTGGAGGAAAGGTTGGAGGGGAGGCAGTGGTGATGAGGAGTGGGGGGGGGGGGGGATGGGAGGGGGTAGTGGTGATGGGAGGGAGGGTCGGGGATAGTATTTTATCAACAGTAATAGCAATGTGTGCAGCAGGGTATGACATGCTCTCCAAAAACCAACGATAAATGCGCTTAGAATTGTCTCTACGAACAAGATTTTTCTGCTTTATAAATACTTCAGTTGTTATTATGTGGCTGAATCATTGAGATACTAGATTTAGGATTAAGACGCCACAGAGCTGAATCTTTGTTCCTGACCATGATTGATTAGCATGGTGTGTATTAGTATGGCTACTTTGGACAGTATGAGGTGTTTTTTGTTCTTGTCTTTGACATCTTTGTGCTGAATTAACTGACTACAAGTGGATTGTTTTGTGGCGTCAGCTAGGTGATGATGGCATTTCTGTCTTCTTCTTCTTCTTGTGTGTGTGTGTGTGTGTGTGCGTGCGTGTGTGCGTGTGTGTGTGCGTATGTGTGTGTGTGTGTATGTGTGCATGTGTGTGTGTGTGTGGGCATATGTGTGTGTGTGTGTGTGTGTGTGTGTGAGTGTGTGTGCATGTGTGTGTGTGTGTGTGTGTGTGTGTGTGTGTGTGTGTGTGTGTGTGTGTGTGTGTGTGTGACATCTCAGTGCTAAATTAACTGACTACAGGTGGATTGTTTTGTGGCGTCAGCTAGGTGACGATGGCATTTCTGTCTTCTTCTTCTTGTGTGAGTGTGTGTGTGTGTGTGTGTGTGTGTGTGTGTGTGTGTGTGTGTGTGTGTGTGTGTGTGTGTGAGTGTGTGTGTGCATGTGTGTGTGTGTGTGTGTGTGTGTGTGTGTGTGTGTGTTTGACATCTCAGTGCTAAATTAACTGACTACATGTGGATTGTTTTGTGGTTTCAGCTATGTGGTGATGACATTTCTGGAGAAGCTGGCCGTCTTTGATGCCTGTCGTCTGAAGCAACTCTGCTGGGTTGGAGGTGAGTGCGATTTTACAGAGATATTACTCTGAGCAACTCTAATCTTAGCTCATTAAGAATGACCCTATGTCAGTACAGAACCCAACCTTGCTTTTGATTTTGTTATCAGATGTAACCTCCCTCATAAATTTTGTTGGGAATGGCCCCTTTATTGAGACCATTTGAGACACACTCACATGCACGCATGCACATTCACACACACACACACACACACACACACACACATACACACACACACACACACACACACACACACACACACACACACACACACACACACACACACACACACACACACACACACACATGCACATACCCATACACACACATGCACATGTATATAAGCACACACCCATACACACACATGCACGCACACATGCATGCACGCACGCATGCACGCACACACACACACATGCACACACATGCATGCATGCATGCAACCACACATGCACACACACACACACACACACATGGACAGACACACACATGCATGCACACATGCATGCACGCAAGCACACACACACACACACACACACACACACACACACACACACACACACACACACACACACACACACACACACACCCCCTCAGTAACCCACCTGCCCCTTCACCCTCACTCACCCACCTTTCCTAGTCTTGAGTTTTGAGTGACATGTACGGCTCTTTCAGGTTGTTTCCCTTGCCCCGGCATCAGCGCTAACCCCATTGCTCTTGGGAGACACTGGCTGGCCTATGCCGATAAAAAGGTAAATATTTGAAAGGTTCTTTCATAAATAAATAAAAACTAACTACTTACACTTAACAAAAATCTTCTCTTTTTTTAAGTTCTGTTGATGATGATGATCGCTTTTATATAGTGCTATGCTCTGCTCTCGAGCAGACTCACTGTGGTCGCCATTTAGGCTGACTGCACTCTTAATTGATTTTTATTTTTTATTGTGTGTGTGTGTGCGTGATTCTGTTTGTAACTTATGCATTTGTGCATCACAGCAGAACGGCCAGATTTTAACGTGAAACTGATGAAACATTAACCACTTGTGTTGCAGTTGGTGCCAGTGCATCAGTCTGGTGGTGGCATGTCCGGTGATGGGTCGCAGAGCTATGCTGCTACAGTGATTAGTGCAGCCAAAGTAAGTCTGGTCCTTTTTTAAACATTTTTATTGATCTGGCTTCATTTTGTTTGGTTTTAGTTTTGGCCCTCAATGAAAATTGATAATTGAAATGTTTGTTTTGTTGTACAATGTTTTTCTTGAAACATCAGCCTGACAGAAATATTCCAGTGTACACCGGTACAAGTGAAATTTCGCATGTGTAGCTGTTTTCCAGCATAGAAATTAAGGTGTATATGCAGTGCCCCCATCCCCTGCCATATAGGCAGACTGTTCTCTTACTTGAAGGGACGTTTCATTTTTTTGTTTAGTTTGTTATAGTTTTATTAACAGAGATGCTAACAGAGATGCTCAACAAAACGTTACAGGGGGCATTCAAGGGACTGACGATGTTCAGCGAGGCCGTGGTGCACAGTGTCACGGGGTCAAAACCCTCACAGAGCCCCAAGAAGTACGAGCTGGCTCCCCCTGATGAGAACGGACATCGCCCCGGTATTGTGTCCATTGTGGACCTCAAGGCCATCACTGGGCCTGGGAGAGATATGGTAGGGGGCTGGACAGTGTGTGTGTGTGTGTTGTGGGTGTGTGTGTGTGTGTAATGTAGTGTGTGTGTGTGTGTTTAGTGTAGCATAATGTAGTGTGTGTATGGTGTAGGTGTGTCTTAGTATCATGTCTGTTGTGGGCCTTAAGGCCAACACTGGGCATGGGAGTGATATGTAGGGGGGTTTGACAGTGTGTCATGTGTGTGGGTAGGTGGGTGTGGGTGGGTGGGTGTGCTCACAGCACCCTTGTGTGCTCTCTCTCTCTCTCTCTCTCTCTCTCTCTCTCTCTCTCTCTCTCTCTCTCTCTCTCTCTCTCTCACACACACACACACACACACTCTCTCTCTCTCTCTCACAGACACACACCAACCCCTACCCACCACCACCACTACCACCACCACAGGAATATCAAACATTGATAAACTATTCCCCTTCACAGTGGTCAGTGTCAGACGACCCAGAGATAATGGGCCTGCTGGCTCACTTCCACGCCCATGCCAATGAACCCGTTGCGGCCATGGCCTTTGACGCCAGCGGCATGCTGCTGCTGACAGCGTGCAAGCTGGGTCACAACTTCCACGTGTTCCGCCTCATGACCCACCCCTGCAGCTCCTCCTTGGGGGCCGTGCACCACCTGTACACCCTGCACCGCGGAGACACCACTGCAAAGGTGAGCAGATAACGCTCATTATGAAGAAATATTTAGGAAGCACTCTCCCCTGGTGGATGTGCACCACCTGTGCACTCTGCACCGCGGAGACACCACAGCAAAAGTGAGTAGATAACAGTAATAATAATGAAGTATTTTTCCCTGGGGGGCGTTGCACCACCCGTACATGCTGCACCGCAGAGACACCACCGCAAAGGTGAGCAGGTAACAGTCATTATGAAGAAATATTTATAAAGCGCTCTTCTCTGGGGGATATGCATCACCTGTGCACCGTGGAGACACCACTGCAAAAGTGAGTAGATAACAGTCATTATAATAATGAAATATTTTTCCCTGGGGGCATTGCACCACTTGCACTTCATATGCTTCAAAGGTATGGAAATAAATTTGTTTTTTTACACCCAGTCAACCAGTGCGATTATATCAGGGCGAACTTGAAAGGTAAGCAGATAACAGCAATAATGATAATAATGATAACACAATTAATTAATGTGCGAAAAAAGAGCCTGGCGTTCTGCACAAAATTCACATGCTGCAGAGGTAAGCAGATAACAGTAATAATGACAGTAATATTTATAATATAATAATACTCACAATCTGTACTCACAATTAATGAAACAGTAAAACGGCTCTCATCACTGCCCACCTTAATGCAGGAGCCATTCTGGTGGTGAAAGTGTAGCAGTTGGTATATAAGCTACCTCTCCCCCACCTCCATACCCCCTTCCCCCCCTTCTCTCTGTCCCTAGTAAGCCTCTAGGTTTCTGTGGGCGTTAAGCACCGTGTTTGCTTACTTCTCCACCTTTTCATAGAGAACTTGTCTTGTTATCATGGTGATAATCTTTTTTTGTTTTCTTTTGTGTTTTACCTTATGCAGGTGACCAATGTTTCCTTCACCAAGGACAGTCGCTGGGTGTCTGTCAGCACTCACCGTGGAACAACCCACGTCTTTCCCATCACGCCATACGGAGGTAAGACTGTGTGACACCTTTCCGGGCTATTTTCTTTTTTTGGTTCGTCGGGTTTAAAAACATCTCTTCATTAATTATGCCATTCCAGTCTCACTTCGTATAATTATATAGGCTGTGAAATGACCTTGACCCAGTTTTTTCTTTTTTTTCTTTCTTTTTTTGTACTGTAGATTCTGTGGGTCTAGTATAAGAACACCTGGATTAATTTTCTGGCTGTATGGGTTAGCTGTATCACCCAGTTCCTTGAAAATGCAAACATGACTGACCTTGACCTTGATTTGCACAGCCATCCTTGCATCAACCTTTCCTCATTTTGACCTTGACCTACATTCATTCCTACCTTGCAGGTCTAGTCAACGTGCGCACCCACTGTCAGGCAAGAGTGGTCAACCGTATCAGTCGGTTCCAGAAAAGCACGGGGCTGGGTGACCTTGAGCAAGGGGCAGCTGGGCGTCACAGTCCAGTGCTCTCCAGCAGCCCTGGATCAGCTGGTATGGGGTTCGATTCTTTCAACTGCTTCCTGTCCTTCCATTTGTAGGAAGTAACGGATCATGTTGTAGAGCCCCCCCCCCCCCCCCCCCCCCCGCACAATGCAGATCTGTATTATAAGCTGTTGTGTTGACAGTCCGGTATGAATGGAATGGAGCCAGTCAAAAATGTTCTTAAAAGTTCATGAAGGTTCCTTTGTGGAACTAGAGCCAAAACAGCAAAACCCAAATGCAGCATACTTTTTGCTAAATATTCAGGAACACATGTTATAGAGCATGTGTGTGTGTGTGCATGCGAGTGTGTGTTTGTGTGTGTGTGTTGTTTGTGCGTGCGTGAGCATGCACATGCTGTTTGCTAGCAGATCTCTGATAGTAGTACAGACAGCCGCGTATCCGACACGGTTTCCGTGACCTACCCTATAGATCTCACGCCAGTTTTGAAAAACGTCTAGCATGATCCCTGTCATTTTTTACAGGGCCTCAGGACCACTACCCCAGCCTGATCCGACACAACGCCCTGAACAACAACATGGGCAACCCCCGCCTCCCCCCCTTCCCCCACCCCACCACCATCCAGCCTCTGGCCCAGATCAAGTCTCAGGACATCATCGCGGGGCTCGGTGCCGGAATCAGCGGAGCCACTGCCATCCGGCCGAAGTCCCCTCCCCACAGCTCGTCGGCTACGGACAACGTCTTCAGCGTGGCGGCCACGTTCGCCTCTCCCAGGCTTTGGGTGACCTCGTCGACGCTGAACGTAGAGAGAAGTATGCAGGAGCGGAGTTTTGCTGGTTTTGTTGTTGTTGCTGTTTCCGTTTGTTCACTGAGGTGTAAGTGTGCAGGCGGGTTCTCTCAGATGGTTGTTTCATGCATGTCTGTGTGGAAGATATCTTTTGCCTTCCTGAAGGAGACCGTTGTGTTTTGCTGGCTGTGAAAAGGTGAAATTGGGCATACATAGTTTGTGTTGTGTTGTGTTGTGTCCAGAACTGTAGACAACATGCTGACTGACAGACAGGTGGCTGATTAGATGACTGACTGACTGACTGACTGACAGACAGACAAGGTGGTTGACTGTATGGCTGGCTGACCATGTGGCTGACTGGTTGACTGACTGACTGACTGACAGGCAGACAAGGTGTCTGGTTAGCTGCTTGGCTAGCTGGCTGGTTGACTGACTGACTGATTGACAGACTGGATGGTTGACTGACAGACAGTGTGGTTGACTGTATGACTGGCTGACTACCTGGCTGGCTGACTGACAGGATGGCTGACTGATGGACTGACTGACTGACAGACATGGTGGCTGACTGACTGACTGACTGATTGACTATCCTGATGAACTGACTGACCGACTGATTGATTGACTGACTGGGGGGCTGACTGACTGACCAACTGATTGACTGACTGACTGGGTGGCTGACTGACTGACCAACTGATTGACTGACTGGCTGGGGGCCTGACTGACTAACTGACTGACTGACTGGCTGGCTTACTGTCTCACTGAAGCATGCACCGCTTTGATGATAGAGGTTAATTACAAGACCTGTTCATTGATCAACGCCGCTAACCCACACGTCCCCTTCCTCAGCCCTATACAGAGGTTCACCCACACTTCAAGGCCCACCGGTTTCTTTTTCAGCACCGTCAGCGGGCAAGAAGGTGATGATGGAGGGGCTGTTTGTGGCCTGCCAGGATGGCACGCTGGTCCAGTACGTGCTGGAGCCACGGCCCAAGGCGGTGGCGTCGGCGGACAAGGTGTCAGAGGACATGCCGCTGGACTTGGGCATTGTTGGGCAGCTGCAGTGGTCGCTCAGCAGGTCAGTGGCTTCATGTGTGGCTTCACTTCCGGAAGCATGATCAGTGTGACAGAGATCCTGATGGTAGACCAAAAGGCCATTGGTCGCTGTGATGTTGTTTGAAGCGTCAGACTAAGAGTGGTGAAAAATGGTTGTTGGTAGTTGTGGTATGATTTGAAGCATGAGAGTTGTTCCCGCCGCTCCCCCCTCCCCCCAACACCACCACCACCAACAACTAAACAACAGCAAGACCATTGTGTTGTCTGAAGCGTGAAGGTTGCAACACCACCACCACCACCACCACCACCACCACCAACAACAACAACAACAACACCAACACCACTAATACCACCACCACCAATAACACCACAACCACCATCACCAAC
>OY757552.1:7092666-7100166 GCA_963584105.1 Alviniconcha strummeri
GGGGATAGCTCAGTGGTTAGAGCGCCGGACTCATGATTGAAAGGTCGCGGGTTCGAATCCCTGCTGGAACGGCGGGAGAATTTTCTTCTCCAGGGTCAACTTTCTGTGCTGACTCTTATTTCGGTATCCGTTCCACCCCCGTGTTACCACAGTAGCACGTAAAAGATCCCGGTCATTCTGCCAAAAGTGAAGGTGGCAGGTTACAGCTAAAAAACACGCATACACCTTACGTTTGTGGCTTTTATTGAACCGTGCTTCGGCATTGGTCACAACTTGTCCCTAATATGTCAAATGACATCTGAGGACATTAAGCATCAACTCATCATCATCAAAAAGAGTGAAGTTGAATGGACCAGGAAGGCAGAAATTAATAAGGCACACATGCCTGAATGTATGCAAAGCACAGAAGCTATGTTCTAACAAAGCACAGAAGCTATGTTCTAACTGAGCACAGAAGCAATGTTCTAATTGATCCCAGGCTTTGAAGAGAAAACCTTAAGCAGTTGGTGGCTCTGTTCATTTCTGATTTCTGCGGTGGCAGTGCCCAACCACATATGATTGAAGTAGATGTGTAGATCACTCTTAGGTGTCGTTGTGGAACCTTCCTGTAATAAGACAAAGTAGATGTGTAGATCACTCTTAGGTGTCGTTGTGGAACCTTCCTGTAATAAGACCACCTTAAGATAGTGAGAACAGTTGTGTCAGAGTAAAGAAGGATAGTGAGAACAGTTGTGTCAGAGTAAAGAAGGATAGTGAGAACAGTTGTGTCAGAGTAAAGAAGGATAGTGAGAACAGTTGTGTCAGAGTAAAGAAGGATAGTAAGAATGGTTGTGTCAGAGTAAAGACAGTGGTCTCTGGTGACTCCCCCTCCCCCTGCACCTCCCCCCCCCCCCAACACACACACAACACTCCCCACTGCTTCAACTCCTCCCCCGTGGCACCCCCCCCCCCCAAAAAAAAAAAAAAGAAGAAGAAAAGGACAGAATGTTTTCCTATCTTGCAAAATCTAAGAGGAGCTGGATGAACTTGCCTGCAAGGACTTGTAACTTTTGTTTTTTTATTCATGATCATGTCTATTTCTGCACACAGGCAGCTTTGACCAGTCGCCCCAACCCTGAACGATGTGATGTGCGGGTGGGCGGAGTCGAACATCACGCGACAGCCGCTGGGGAGCGAGGAGGAGGAGGACAAGCTGCGCAACTCATTGGCAGAAGCCATGGTCGAGGCCTCGCCCACTGGGGACAGCGGGCCCACCTCTGCAAGACTGGATGGTAAGTTTGTGCGTGTGTGTGTGTGTGTGTTGGTGCTTGCATGCGTCTGTTCAAAAGCTATCTCTAAAAAATATAGCTGCCTAAGGCCTTACATGGTCAGGTTTTTCCCCCCCAAGGCATGTATGAGTGAATGAGAGAAAGAGAGAGAGAGTATGTTTGCCTCTGTGTGTGTGTGTGTGTGTGTGTGTGTGTGTGTGTGTGTGTGTGCACGCATGCATGTGTGCGTGAGTGTGTGTGTGTGTGTGCATTTGTGTGCGCATGTGTGTGTGTGTGTGAGTGCACATGTATGGGTGTGTGTGTGTGAGTGTACATGTGTGTGTGTGTGTGTGTGTGTGTGTGTGTGTGTGTGTGTGTGCATGTGTGCATGCATGAGTGTGTGTGTGTGTGTGTGTGTGTGTGTGTGTGTGAGGGACATTAAGGGGAGGCAGGGGGCAAGAGAGAGGGTGGGTGGAGAGAGGGAGATCATGTGGATGGGTCACTCTATGGCTAGTATTATACAGTGACTCCTTTTCCCACTTAATGAGGAAAACAGTGCACTGTTTTGTTTTTTGTTTTGTTTTTAAATTATTATTATTTATTAATTGTCCACAAAATAACCTTCTTGAACAAATGGATTAAAACATCTTTTTTCATGACAAATATTTCTTAGAACGAAGTGATTCTGATCTGTGTTGTGTGAAGCAGATAGCATTGCTTTTTTTTTTGGAGGGGGCTGGGTTAGCACATGCTAACACTGTAACAGAGAGGTTCATAATGTGATTTAATGACTAGTGTCAATTTTTTTATTTTTTTATTCACAGTTACCTGAACATAAAATGAATACAGGGGTAGAGAGCACATGCTGATAGAGGTTTGTAATGTGATTTAATGGCTAGTGGATAATTTTACAATTGGAATTTTTGTCTTGCTGGGAACAGCATAATAAAAGCTTTTCCCTGATAGTTTAGGAAGAACATGTGTAGCTGCATCCAATCAGAACATCAGAAATAATAATCTGCATGAAAAGCTTCTGGAGTAGCTTCCATGTTTTGCTCACGAGCTAAACCACTTGACTGAACTTGAAATGCATGTACATAGATCATTTAGTGGCATCTTGTATTAGATGGGAGAGGGTGTCATTGTCTGAGAGACCGTAATAAAGGATGAATTTCTGCTGCCTTATTATAGAGGACGTTTTCGAAGTCAGGGGATGTAATTTCCAGTTTCCGTCCAGGTTTGTTCGTGCATGAGAAGGAATTGCCTCCCCTTGGACCGTATGCGGCTCCTCCTTGGCCTGTCCCTTTCCGATTTTTTTGAGTTTTTATCTGCGATGAAGGCCTTCACTCCTAACTTAGTTACTGGTGTTGATTTCTTTTTTTAACTAATTATTATTTCCCCCCAAGTCCCCACATTTCCCCCTCCCCCTCTCCCCCAAGCAGCTTTTCTCTGTCTTTTCCAACCTGACAATGACTTGAGGGATGAGCATTGAAAGGAACTGGTGGTTGTATGCAGTTTTGACTGATGTGTGGTTTTATTCTTCTCTCGGTGTCATTCCTCCCACCCCCCTGTCTTAATTTATTTGATTAATGAAGTGTTAGCTGATTAACTCTGCGTGCGTTGCGAAAACCTTTTCAGACAAGGTACTTGGAAACATGGATGTTGGTTTGTGTTAATAGAAATTTGATTGTGAAACGACGCGAGAGGGACAGGGAGATGGAGCACGTATGTTTTGACCACTTTGTCTGCAGCCAGATTGCATCCTAATAATAATAATGATGATGGTAATAACTTCTGTAGTTTATGAGCACACATTGCAGTACATTATCAACAAGAACAACAGCCCAAACTGTGACATTCAATGAAAAGGGCAAGTACTCTGTATACATACAGCAATGCTAAAACATTCCACCACAGTGCTCACTCCCATGCATTATAATTTTACGCCCCCCACCCCTGTCCCAACCCCACACCATACACTCAGACACACACAAACACAGACAGATGTACACACGTGCACGCGCGCACACACACACACACACACACACAAACACAGACAGACATACACACACACAACAACAACAACAACAACAAAAAACAGGTGTACACACACACACACACACACACACACACACACACACACAATACACACACACACACACACACACACACACACACACACACACACACAGACTTACACACACACACACACACACACACACACACACACACACACCACACACACACACACACACACAACTTACATGCAACACCACCCCCCACCACCACCCCCCACCACACACCTGGAGAAGCAGCAGCAACAGCAGCCTTCTTCACATTAGTCCAACGCTCTTGTTAACATAGTTCATGTTAAGGGGGGTCCCACTGTATAAATTATATTTTGTTTCTGTACAACCAGTGAGCGGTTTGGCCTAGTGGTTAGGCATTATTAGGCTGGTAAGCAGAAGGACCTCTCTTCAAAAGTTGTGGTTTGTGGACACTGTCTTGTGACTTTGTCCCCTCCCAATTAATGTAACATTAAAATGGCTCTCATCGCTGCCCACACTTAATGCAGAAGTCATTCTGGTGGTGAACAGTGTAGCAATAGGTATAAAATCTTCCTCTCTGGGCCCCCACCTCCCGTCCCTAATAAGCCTTATGGTTTCTGTGGATGTCAAACAGCATGCTTACTTACTTACTTACATATAACAACCAGTGTGCCACCATTCAGACCAGCATGTCCTGGCAGGGTTTTTACCTGTTGTTCAGCGGTGCATGGACCTGTATTTTTTTTTTTCAATTTGCTTTTCATTCTGTTTCTTTTCCCATTCTTTGTAACCGTGAACATAGCGCCGAACGGCCGGATGGAGTATGGTGCTGAGAACTTCAACGTGTCTTACTTATCAGCTGCCAGTAGCGAAGAAGACATAGCTATAAGGCAGTATCTGACTGCAGGTATATATGTATATGTTATATTCCATTGCAGCTAGCTGTGCGAGTTACCGTATTCCAACAGAGTGCTTGCTGGGAGACGGATTTCCGTGTAGAACATAATCATACCAGCTGTACAAGCAACATTTGAATGCTCAGTATTAATTATACCAGCTGTACTAGCAGATTACTGAAATATTTGAATGCTCGATATTTTTGGGGAAAAAATTAAACATGAGATCACCTTTGGTTATGTTTGTGTCTGACTCAGCTTTTAAGTGTGGTTTTAAAATTGTACATATACCAGTTCTAGCACATATACACTATAAAAAAGTAATCTAGGATGACAAAATATGTATCGCCCTGATATAACCACACTGGTTGACTGGGCGTAAAACATCAATTTACCTACTTACTCACTTTTAGTTGTGCACAGTTGAAGAGACTTAGAGAGTGACATTTAAAAAGAAATAAAAAAATCCACTGATATTGCTGCTGTTTCATCAAGCAGATTTACGTTGACATCGAGCTTGATTCATTTGATTTTGTTCAGTTTTTATTCTGATTAAGTGACAAAACACAAGATGTGAATTTTCGGGGTACAACAAAACATCTGCACTGGCCTCTTTCATTCTTCTGTCTGCTTGACACACTGGCACTGACACACTTCATTGCAAACTGGGTTCTCTCTCTCCATCTCTCTCTCTCTCTCTCTCTCTCTCTCTCTCTCTCTCTCTCTCTCTCTCTCTCTCTCTCTCTCTCTCTCTCTCTCAGTTGGCGGCCTGACTGTCCATCTCTTTCTCCGTTCATCTGTCTGTCTGTCTGTCTGTATGCCTACCTGTCTGCCTGTCCGTCTTTCTGTGTCTCTCCTGCTATTTTTTCTTCGTGTTGCCAGTCTCTGCTTTGGTTTTCTTTCTTTTTGGGGGAAATATTTTGGTACAAGATGATGGTAAAAATAATGTTCAACTGTTTGATGTAATAGAGGCCTAAAAGATTCATTTTATACAACTGTGCATAATCGATACAACGTAAACTATTTACTTTATTCAACTGTGCATAATCGATACAACGTAAACTGTTTACTTATTCAACTGTGCATAATCAATACAACGTAAACTGTTTACTTTATTCAACTGTGCATAATCGATACAATGTAAACTAGTTACTTTATTCAACTGTGTATTATCGATACAACGTAAACTGTTCACTTTATTCAACTGCGCATAATAGATACAACGTAAACTGTTTATTCAACTGTGCATAATCGATACAACGTAAACTGTTTATTCAACTGTGCATAATCGATATAATGTAAATTGTTGTTCTGTGTATTTATTCTATATATGTATATTTATATTTTATTTGTACAGCTGGTTGTTCTACACTGAAATCTGGTCCACAAGCTCTCTGCTGGGCCCGCAGCTGTTACTATTTTGTTAGCTCCAGCGCTCCTCTGTTGATTTTGTTTTGGTATTGGGCGATTCAGGCGGGGTTGTTAACTCCCTTGACTTTAGCCCGGCATCGCTTACGTCCCTTGGCTGCTTTTACTTCCGTGCGTACTTTCTTCGCAGTGGAAGGCGATGACAGTGAATTTGCAAATTTTACACTGCCAACTTTAAAAGCATGTTTGGAGGCCCGTAGTCAGAATGTGTCTGGCAACAAGCAATAACTTGTTGCTCGTGCTATAGGATGCCCCCAAACGCTTTTTTTTTTTTTCCCCCTACGTCGGAACTCGCGATCTTCTGGTCAGCCAAAAAAACGGCGCAGACACCTTTTTTTCCTTCTTTTTTTCCCCCCACCCTCCATCCCCTTTCCACGGTAATTTTTGCAACTGCAACAGTATTGGCATTTGTACTGCTTCGCGATTCTAGGTTCAACTTCCACTGTTATACACAGCGTGAAGCAACGCGTACTCAGAAATCGGCCCGGAAGTGACGCTGCGACCTCTCACGACTTCTTGCGCAAAAGATTACAAAGGGCATTCACTCGTGCAAACCAGCTTCACTGAACCGCCCAATTGGTTTTTTTTGTTTGGTTTTTGGTTTGTTAGTTTTTTTTGTTTTTTTGGTTGTTTTCTTTGAGTTTGGAGTGCCGGGGTTAACAAGTGTTACCGACGTTAGTTGCTTGTTTGGTATTCATGCTTGCTGATCTTTTGTACTGGGCCGGTTTCCTTCACGATACCAAGCATAAAATGTCTCTTGACTGAAACTAGAGTAAAACACGGCGAACTCGTTTCACTTTGGCTTGGTCTTCTCGTAGGACACTCTTGACGCGATCTTTCAAACTGCATGCTGATGATTTCCTTTGGATTCCACCCTTTCGTTAGCGTCAGTTTCAGTTACCTTGCCTCACATCCATGGTCACATGGGAGTTTACGAAGAGAAGAAAGGAAAACAACAGCAACAATAACAAAAAGCCACGCATAATGAAATCATTGTTTTGTTGTTGTTTTTCTCCCAACTTTGAGGGAATCAACTGGACATGTTTGGATGATTATAAGCTCTGTTGGACTTTAGACTAACCTATCGGTATTGGTAACCTTGACCTCATATCAAGGTCACAGGACCTTATATCAAGGTCACAGTGGCGCCGGAAAGGCAAAGCTGAAAGTTCAGCTGTAAAGTTATCCTATGCGATTGAGTATCGCGTTCTAACTGTTCAGGATTATTACATTGATAGACACAGAACGCGGTTTTTTGTTTTGTTTTTTGTATAGCTTGATTGGTGCGATTTTTAATTTAAAAATAAATAAATATATGGCCAGCTCTCAGTCGCCACTGTCGATTTTGTTTTTACACTTTCGAACCAGTTTTTGACGGCCTTGACTATTTCAAGGTCAGAGACGGGTTTTTAAATAAATCTTGAACGTTGTGTTTTTCAGTGTGTGTTTTTGTTTTGTTTTAACGTTTTCGTTTCATTAATTCGTTTTGTTTGATCTTTTTGACTGGATTGACTGTTGTGTGCATTTTGTTTATTACGTGGGGTGTTTTGTTTTTTCTTTTCTTTTTCTGTCTTCAGTTCAGTTTTGTTCTCTCTCTGTCTGTATGTCTGCCTGTATCTCTGTCTCTCTGTCTGTCTCTGTCTCTCTCTGTCTGTTTTCCGACCGCTTAGTTGGAATTTTCTGGGGTGGAGGGGGGGGGGTGGGGGGGGCGGGGGGCGACAACCAAGCAGAAATAGGTTTTTGCTGTTCTGTCAGGCAGTCGCTATTTCTAACAATTCCTTGGTAATTGCCGTTCCCTTTCGTGCCTGCCGACGTTGGACTCGTCCAACCCTCACGCTCTGCTGGCGACGGTCATGCCCATCACTTTCCGGGGTGGGGCAG
>OY757552.1:7103508-7157904 GCA_963584105.1 Alviniconcha strummeri
ATCTAGGTATTTCATCTATCTTCGAGAGAAAAGAAAAGACTGCAGTTATTGGAGATTGGGGAGAAAATATTGAACATTCGGCGCACGCCTTCACGCTGAACCCGTCACATCACCTATGCCAGATTCCCGAATGTTAGAAAACGTTTTTCCTCCCAGATACAGATCTGTAGAATATAGCTTAGGCTGGCATTGTGATGTTTACGCCAGGTACCTTCTGCAACATAGTAAACATGATGGATTATAGATACATTCTGTAATGATTTTGTTTTTCTTTCTTTTTGTATTCAACAAACGTCAACAATGATGTCACACTGCTCATCTCTCTTGACGTCACAACTCTCACCATGGCGGATACAGATTTCAGAGACAGTAACTACATCTTTCAAATCATTTTTGCGAACATATTTCCGTTGCGAAAATGGCCAATAATGGTCCCTACAATATATGAATCGAGATCCAGATCCAGATCTTCGAAATCTCACCTCTTCAGTCTGTGTGTGTGTGTGTGTGTGACAGGCAAGCAGGCAGGCAGGCATACAGACAGACGGACACACAGCGACACAGACACAGACAGACAGAGAGAAAGAGACAGAGGGAGACAGACAGACACAGAAAGAGAGTGAGCCGGTGTGGCCTAGCGGTAAGGCGTTAGGCTGGTAAGCGGAAGGACCTCGGTTCGATACCGCTTCGGCTCTCCTTTCTCATCAAAAAGGTTGTGGTTTGTGGACACTGTCTTGTGACTTTGTCCATCACTTCCTACTGAAACATTAAAATGGCTCTCATCGCTGCCCATCTTAATGCAGGAATCATTCTGGTGGTGACGGTGTAGCGATAGGTATATAGTCTCCCTCTCCCCCACTTCCATGCCCCCTTCCCCCCCTTCTCCCCGTCCCTAATAAGCCTTATGGTTTCTGTGGACGTTAAGCACCATGTTTACTTACTTACAGAAAGAGAGAGAGCGAGAAAGTTTACTCAAGGGAAAATACTCCTCAATGAATATTGTATCAAACATTTTAGAGGAGTTACTGCCCTTGTACTAATATGGGACGGACCAAAGCGGCGGTGTACCTCTTTGTTCTGCATTCAACCATTTTTTTTAAATTTAAATAGTATCTTCAAAATTCACGATCACACACACACACACACACACACACACACACACACACACACACACACACACACACACACTACTATCATGATTATTATATTATTACTACCCCATCCCCACTGTTTGCTTGTTTTTCCTTCCAAAGCTGCAGAGCCAAAAAAAGGCGCCCAGTATTCATGGACATAATTATACAACCAATAATTAAATCTCTTTCAACCAGTTTCATCTCAGTATCGAATAGACAAAAGTAATCTGAATGGACTGAACTGACAGTAAGTAAAGATATGCATATTCTCAGTTTGAATGTTGTTCAAAGCGGCATTTCAAACTTAATTATTTACAGGCATTTCAAAGAGTGGCCCACGTTCCAATCATTTCAAATGCTTGGTGGATGACAAAAGGTGTGTCAACTCTCTGTATTAAAATGCAGCTATTCATCTTTGGTTGTGTTTGCTGATGTGAATCCTATACATACCGAGAGAGAGAGAGATGTTTACCTCTTCTCAGTTGAGCATATGTGTGTATATGTGTGTGTGTGTGTGTGTGTGTGTGTGTGTGTGTGTGTGTGTGTGTGTGTGTGTGTGTGTGTGTGTGTGTGTGAACGTGCACATGTGGTGCATGCATATACAGGCACATGCACATGCATGTGCCTGTATGCCGTCTCATACAGGTATTGCTAAACGTAGACAGAGAAAGTTTGTATTTACATGTGAAGTTCTCGTGTCCACCAAGCCATACCCAAAACAAAAATGACAGCAACATACAAACACATTGTAAATCTTTTTCAGTCTGCTTGACATTTCACATACATCTCGTTAATGTAGTGTCTATTTCCTTTTCTTTGTTGTTGTAATTGCTATTGTTTTCTTAAGCTGAATTGTATCCCCCCGCCCCCCTCCCACTTGCCATGCTCTCTCAGTAAATTACCCAAAAATGTTGTGATTTTTAGATTTAATTTTTAACTTTCTCCCTCCAGCTGTTTTTCACTGTCATCTTTTTTATTTCCATTGCGGTCACTGTCTCGTTTTATATGTTGTTATTATTACCGATGCTGTATTTGTCTATATCCTTCTATCATAATATTTCACTATGAATGTCTTGGTTATTAGTAGTACTGTACTAGCAACAGCAGATATGTGAGTCGGCCTTTGTGCTAATATCTTCACCGTTGAGAAATAAAGTTTAACCAGTCTCTCTCTCTCTCTCTTTGCCTCCTTTGCTCTCTCTCCCTCCCTCTCTCTCTCCCTCTCTCTCCCCCTCCCTTCCTCTCTCCCTCCCCCTCTCTATCCCTCCCTGTCTCTCTCTCCCTCCCCCCTCTCTCTCTCCCTCTTTCTCTCCCTCCCTCTCTCTCCCTCCCAGTCTCTCTCTCCCTCCCGGTCTCTCTCTCCCCCCCCTCTCTCTCCCTCTCCCTTCTGGTCTCTCCCTCCCTACCCCCCTCTCTTTCCCTCCCCCCCTCTCTTTCCTCCCCCCCCCCCCCCCACTCTCTCTCTCTCCCCCTCCCTCCCTCCCTCCCTGCATGCGCAATCTTGCTCTATGAGTCTTTACTCCTTCTCTTGCTCATGCATTAGATCAGGATCAAAGAAATAAATAAACAGCCAAGTAGTAATGCTGTCTTTACTTGTGCTTCATGCAGTTGTACAAACATCAATGAGCATTATAATACAACACAGTGTAAAAATAAATACATCATTCGAGCAAAAGGCATCATCAAATATCATTAGGACTCATTACAGCCTTTATACACACCAGTCTTAAAAAATGTACAACATGGGAAACCTCTGAGTTTATATACAAAGTTAACAGTAAAATAACAATAATGGGTTTAGACATCCTTTCATCAGTGTGTGTGTGTGTGTGTGTGTGGGTGGGTGGGTGGTGGGTGGGTGTGGGTGTGTACATGCATGCAACCATGCAGGGGTGTGTGTGTGTGTGTGTGGGTGGGTGGGTGGGTGGGTGGGGGTGGGTGTGTACATGCATGCAACCATGCAGGGGTGTGTGTGTGTGTGTGTGTGTGTGTGTGTGTGTGTGTGTGTGTGTGTGTGTGTGTACAGGCATGCAACCATGCAAACATGTAGGTATGTTTGTGTGTGTGTGTGTGTGTGTGTGTGTGTGTGTGTGTACATGCATGCAACCATGCAACCATGCATGTATGTGTGTGTGTGTGTGTGTGTGTGTGTGTGTGTGTGTGTGTGTGTGTGTGTGTGTGTGTGTGTGTGTGTGTGTGTGTGTGTGTGTGTGTCCAAACACACATGAGAGGGAGAGGTGTAGGGGAGAGGGAGAGATTTGATGTGACATATTTTTCATGATCTGCATAATATCAAAGGCACGAACATTGTCAACATCAAAGGCGCTACCTGCAGAGAACATTAGACAATTTTATCTAAAAACAATACTGTCATAATTATTGGCTGTTTGCACTGGCCTGTCACACAGCATGGGAGGCCAGAATCATGCACCCAAAGGTGTACTTAGGTTCATCACCTGAGGCTGGTTTATCATTCTGTACCACCTCTGAACTTGGTAAGTCACCGATAAAGGAACTGGGTCAGCTCCGTGGTTGTGAGGAATGTCATCACACTGACATATGTTATTTGGCAACTGAGAGAGAGAGAGAGAGAGAGAGAGAGAGAGAGAGAGAGAGAGAGAGAGAGAGAGAGAGAGAGAGAGAGAGACTGAGACAATGAGAGAGACAGAGACAATGAGAGAGACAGAGAGTCAGGGACAGTAAGAGAGAGAGTGAGAGAAAGAGCAATAACTAAACACTATGCACACTTAAATCTGGCCTTCACTGAAAAGTATCGGTATAATTTTTCACGTAAATGGTTCAAAGGCACAATTAGGCTGTTGTTTCACTAACAGTGGAGGGGGGGTGGGGTGGCGGTGGTAGGGGGCAGACTGGGAGGGGAGGGGGGAAGACCCCACAACAACAACAATTTTTAACCCAACGTGCTGTTGCTCACAGTTGCGAAAACCTGTAATCCATAATTATACCCTTCATTTATAAAAGGCGCACGGTGCCCTACAGAGGAACCATCCCTAATAAGCCTTAAGGTTTCTGTGGACATTGAGCACCATGTTTACTTATAGAGGGCTCTGCACCAAGATGTCTAGCTACGCTCCTCCCCGCCCCCTCCATTATGTTGGCGGTGAAGTGTTGCTTAACGTCCTCAGATGTCAGATGACATATTAGGGACAAGTTGTGACCAATGCCAAAGCACAGTTCAATAAATCTTTACATCCACGGAAACCAGACGGCTCGTTAGGACAGACAGCCCTGGATGTCCACCTCGACTCTCCCACAGCTCCTGAACTATAAGTCCATTATGTTTTCAAAATCTGAACATTACTGGTGAGCTAATCTGTCTCTGTGACTAGATTATATTCTAGCAGAAAACATAAGGAAATGAAGGAGCATAATTCTCAAAATGGACCCTAAACAAGTTGTCTAGCTATGCCCCTCCCCGCCCCCTCCATTTTGTTTTCAAAATCTCAACACTACTGGTGAGCTCATCTGTCTCTGTGACTAGATTATATTCTTACAAAAAAGCATAAGGAAATGAAGGAGCATAATTCTCAAAATAGACCCTAAACAAGTTTTTTTCCTTTTCTTTCTTCTTTGTGTGTGTATATGTCTTACATTGAATTACCATATGTTTGAGTTTTATTAATTTTACATAAGGGGTCCAAAAAACAAAAAGCAAAAACTAAAAAAACTATAAAGAAATTAAAAAAAGAAAAGAAACAGCAAGCATTGATTTAAATTCCCACGAAACATATGAAGCGCAATCACACTCAGCTATCACCCGTTTTAGTTGCTTAATTGTGAACACAGCCGTTGCTGTTAACTCTCACAGGCACGCATTAGGCTTGAACACAGTCATCCGACATGCTTCTATGCCATGTTTCGCCTATCGATATATCATAAGTTTGGAAAGTGAAAAGTTGCTTGAGTTGTAAACCACCGTGAAAAGTTCAACAATTGTGGCTGTGCCAACAAATGGGAGTGGGTATCAGTAAATGGTAGCTGGACTGGTCCAGTCGGTCGGAGACATAAAAAGCCGGTGGGACACTCAAAACTCTGTTTGTTTGTACGTCCAACTTTCAAAAACAAATACATACAAAAATAATTAATTGCTGAGCAACCCCAAACAGTCATGTACTCTTCAGTATGATGGTCATTTTATGAAAGAAGACCAGTCGAGATGGAAGTGAAAGTTTGTGAGGAGATAAAGAAGCCTGGAATGCATCGGTGCGAGGTTTCGTTATGTTGCAGTTCTTAATCTTGATTTCATACAAGACCTTCGGTTTACATGTGACTAGAGGGGAGTGTGCACTCGAGTTAGATGGTGCTTGCAGTGGTGATCAATTGTTTGAAGTCTTGAAGAGTTGGGGCATTCACCTGGTCGTCACTGAGGTGGTTCCAGTCAGTGGTGGTGAAGACGAAAAAGCTGACCTCATTTCCGTAACATTTACCTCAGGATAGGCTCAGACTGCATAGATTTGGATCTTTGGGGGTGAACAGCTTTGGTAGTTAGCTGTAACCAGTTGATCGTACATTCACAGTTCCTCTCAATCTCAGGAAATTCCTCTCCATGTTCTAAAGAAGTGAGCTTTCGTACTTACATCTGACATGCAGCTGAACACTTAAAACACTTTACTCAAGTCATAAAGGCAGCCATCAAGTTTTTTGGGGGTGGTCTTTTTGTGTGCTTCTTTTTTTTTTTTTTTTTTTTTTGCTTTTGTTGTTGTTTGTGCTGTTTTTTGTTTATGTGTCACAGTATTACTACCATTCAACAATTAATGAACACCTTTAATACAAACAGTACTTCCCCGATGCCCCTCAAAAAACAACCAAAAAAACACCTGTGTAAAAACAACAAACAAAAATGAAACTCAGGAACAAAAAACACAAGGAGAGTGGTGTGGCTGAGAGACAATACTTGGGATCAAAGTTAGTTAATATGAAGTCATTTTAAAAAACATTTTTATATGCCCAATCAATCAGGATAAAATGCATTTTATCAACACACAATAAACACTAAACAATTTACATAAGCTAATGCTAGTACATCATCAATTAAAAACAAAAAACAAAAACATAATGGTAAAAAAGCAGTTAGTTTTTTTTAACGATCCACGATGTAATCTAAAAAATATATAATTTTGAATCAAAATGTTCAATTCCTGCTTTGAGCATCTGCTATCCTCTCCTAAAGTTACTTTCAGGCTGGAAGACTCAGTGTCCAGTACTGTAGGCGAGACCAAAAACAACAGAAACATACAACAACATCCCACACATTGCTGGCACAGCCAAGTTAAAGACTCCATGGCAGTCAAAAACCCTGACAAAAAACTAAAAGAAATTGTTAAAAATTCCACCAATCTCAGCAATTCATGTAAGAATGTTTTTTGTTTGTTTTTTTACCCCGAAGAAATATCCAGTGTCAAACTCTCTGAATTTGCCAACACTGCAGCAGGTAGGTTCCTGTCACAGTCGCCCCAGCCCGATATATCTCTTAGGACAAGAGAGTATTACAGACTACAGAGAAATACATGAGTATTACACAGGGAGTGGGGATAGCTCAGTGGTTAGAGCGCTGGACTCATGGTTGAAAGGTTGCAGGCTTGAGTCCCTGCAGGAGCTGTGGGAGAATGTTCTTCTCCATGGTCAACTTTCTGTGATGACTCTTATTTCAGTATCCCTTCCACCCCTGTGTTACCGTAGTAGCACGTAAAAGATCCCGGTCATTTTGCCAGAGTGCGGGTACAGTGGCAGGTTATAGCAAAACACCTCACGTATGTGGCTTTGCATGAAGTGACATGGCGCATGGTTGCATGGTGTACACAGAATGCACTGGGACAGCAGCAGTTTCATGTGGCACCAGCCATGTGAGTGCTGTAAGTACACCACTTCGGTGGATATTCAAAAATGCGCTAAAAACGAGCTAGTCACACATGTGAGTCTGCTTGAGAGTGGAGAATAGCCCTATATAAAAACTATCAACATTACAACAATACAAAGTTTACTGTGCCATTAAAAACTATTACTGAGTGGCTTTGGTGGGGTAAGGGTGGAGGCTGGGTTGGGGGGGGGGGGGGGGGGGGGGCGAGTACACGGACTATGGAGAAATACACAAGTTTACTCACAAATGTGCCATTACAGAAGGTTACCACGGCATCTTTAGTAATGATATGCACATGCCATAATCCCAATGTTGTGCATCAAAAACGACTCCAGTAAATCTACTGTCAAAAGCATCATGTAAAACATTCTCTTGTGACCCACCATCTGTTAGTATTCACCATTTGTCAAATCTATGTAACAATAATGTACAAAGCATTTTATGAAAGTGTAATGTACAGGTAAATCCACGTCATATCCAAAATTAAAATTGTTAGAAAGACTGGCCTGGGCAAAATTGTTCATATTATGTGCGAAAAACAAAAGCAAAAACAAAAAACTGACGCCCTAAAAACAACTGGACAATGACTGGTTTGGCAATAAAAAATGTTGTTGTTGTTTTTTAAATATACCAACATCACTGTGCAAGCCAGTCCATTAAATTTCAGGTATGCTGCATGCAGTAGTCATTAAAAAAAAACTAACTCCATTTGTCACTTGATAACAGAATTGTATGAATGCATGCCTGTTCAAGTGTTAACAGCAAATGACAATAAACATATCACATTTGTACTGATGCAAAAATGTAACAACTTGCATATTATATCTATTGCTTTAACTGAAATCTCATGCCAGCAATACACACACATGCACACACCCACGCACGGATGCACACACACACACACACACACACGCACGCACACACACACACACACACACACACGCACACACACACACACACACTTCTTCGGAAACACCATTTCCTTGTTCAAATGTGCAATTCAAACACTTGACTTTTAACTCTAATTCTTTTGAAGACATACTTTTTCTCCTTGTGTTGAATAAGTGACCGAGTGATCAAATAACTGACCAGAGGAGCTCTGACTGGCAAGTTTTGACAGAGGAAAGGCATCATGTTTTGTTTAATCAACAGGCAATGCTGCAACACACAAATATCACTCTCAGAATTTTCATTGATTTGATAACAATGTCATTTTTCTGTCACTGGTAGGAGCTGCCACGTGTCTTTTGTCGCGACAAAACAGGTCTTTTGTTGCGACAAAAGTATGCTTGTCGCAACAAAACTTTTGTTGCGACAAAATTGTTTGTCATGACAAAATATTTTTGTCATGACAAAACTTTTGTCACAGCAAATATTTGTTGCGACAAACATAATTTTCTCATGACAAAAATTATACTTCTGGCAGCTGCCACCAATATTTTTCTGGACAACCAAGTACACATCAGCTACCTTGAATAGGAAAAAAAATCCTGCCGTACTAAATGTAAGTAAAATCTACAGCTGCAAAGAAGTGAGGTATTTTCTTAAAACTGTTACATGTATCACAACATTGTCGCAAACAGTCAATATCTAACACCTTTTGGTCATACGCATAATGTCTTCTGTAACGTATCACATTTTTTTGACATTGCCTGGACATAACCATATATCTTCATAAGCTATACAATGAATGTAAACATTATGTTCTCATAACCTGTAAGAATGGCAGAGCTGAAAACAGCAAATGTATTCCAAGAGGCAGAACTTCCACAGATTCTTACCAATAGCTTGGCACACACAATCAAACTTTTGATGAAACATTGTAAAACTGGAATTTCACGCAGCAACCATTCTGCAAAGATACCTGCAAGATTTAACGCTTAAACTGATTATAATACACATGGAAGAAAGGGATCAGAAGGAGAGCACTGCAATTCCTACAGAAACATTCAACGTAAAACAAACCATACGTACACGAGCATCAAACACATTTTTTGAAGAGTTAGTCCCTTCAATACTGCCCCTGTTAAAATAGCACATCAGGCTCGGACTTGCTGGTATCATCTGCCATTCCATCAAATTGATCGACCCCAGAAAAATACCAAAAGGAATAGACTGACACAACAACAAAAAGAACAAAAAATCTTTAATATAATTGCACAATGGCAAATACCAGCACCATATGGCAGCAAGCTGAAAATACCATCTCCCAACTACATCTCCTAGCTGCTCAACATGAGCCATACAAAAAATCCTAACTCTTCACAAATAATGTTCAAGAATTTTTTGGAAAAAAAAAGGCACGAGAATGGATGATTAGCAAAAGAAGAAAAAAAGACAACACAGGAAGAGTAAGATGACTAGGCAGAAAAACAAGAGATAAGGAAATTGTCTCAGAAAGGGGTTTAGCATGCCAGAAGTGTTTATTTGGAGACGTGTCTGAATTTAAGCATGATGTTGTAAGATGTTAGATAATCCATAATCACAATGGGAAGCACCCTTTTTACAATGCCACACACTGTCATAAGAACAGGGAAAGGGATAGGCTATGCTCATATTATTGTGAACACAAAATATCTCACAATGCAGTCTTAAAAAGTCTTGTGTTCATTTATCCCAGACTTTCTTTTCTTCTTTCTGCTTTAATTGGCACTTATTTTCTTCTCTCTGTTCCAATCAAGGATGTGGGGGTTTTTTTTTTGGTGCTTTTTTTTTGTAATCCACTGTATAGTTCTGCCATACTAGATTCCACCTGCTGCCATTCTTTCAGTTCATAATCACTCACTTTTGCTAACCCTACCTTTTGAGATTCATTAAAATAACCCCAACCCCCTTCCCCACGTCCCCAACAACAACAACAAAAACGGGAAAACTATAACAAACTTGAAAATGTATTTTTACTATCCCTACCTTTTTGAGATTCATCAAATAAAAATAAAATCCCCACACCCGCACCCCCAACTAAAAAAACAAGCTTCGGGAAAACTATATTATTGCATTGTAACAACTAACAAATTATGTGCTGGACTTTGAAAGTCCTAAATAGAAATAACAACAACAAAAAATCAATATAGGTTAACTTTAAGCAGCTGCAGGCTCCTGAGATTCATTGTCATAAAGAAAGAAAAAAAAAAATGCGGGAGCAGGCCAGATTGGAATACACAGGCAGCTGTGGTTGAATTGGTCAGAATGAGTTTGAGTATTCACTTGGCGTCACAAGAAAACTTGACAAACTGGCAACAGACTTCCAGATGCAAAGCACGAGCAACTGCGCACAGATTCATATCATTGTCCAGCATAAGTTATCTCCTATTCCATTATACCTTGTGGCAAATGCTGACCTGAGGAACACACAAAATTGTTGGGGTGGGGGTGAGGGTGGGGGTGGGGGGTGGGGTGGGGGGAAGCAGTGATGGCAAAAAATATTTTCAATAGGTGCCAGAAAGCTGTTACAACATTTAAACTACCTCACTATACCGCTGTAATTTCTGTTCAGCCAGTACAAATGAAAACAACTGTCTATGAATGTCACACTTGGAAGACATCGAGTATTTAAGTCTCACAATTCCACCTTTTCCAATTTTCCACCAATCTTAAGTTAGCTCCTAACAACTTTGGATATTACTCACCCTTGTAATTGTTTGAATTTATCCACTGGGAAAATCCACTGTACACGTAAGTAAGTAACTTGGTGTTTTACGCCCAGTCAAGCATTGCCGTTATATCAGGGCAAATCCACTGTACACATCTTTACGTCATTGTTGAAGTTTTAAGTAGCTTCAAATGTTTTGTTGTTGTTCTTATGTCTTTAAAAAAAAAAAAATTAAAGCAAATACTTATACCGTCATATTGCCTTTGATTTACTGTCGCCCTGATATAACCATACTGGCTGACTGGGCGTAAAATACCAACTTACTTATTTGATTCACTGATAATACAATGCTGTGATATGGCTATTATAGCTGCATTATTCTACATGATACAAATGAATACATCCATTGTGATATAACATAATGCAGATTACACCTGATTTTCTCTTTAAATATTGAAATAGTGTGTAACCTAACTCTATTTCTCTCAAGAGAGAGAAAGAGAAAATCATATAATATATATATACCCAGTGTTATAAATATGTTGTGACCTTTGAATTTGGCAAATATTTTTGAGGAGCCCACACACATAAAAAATCCACTTCAAACAGTTCACTGAGCAGGTATATATATATACACTTCTCAAGGAATACTTTTCACTTCAATCATAATTTAAAAACAAATCACAAAACAGGTCGGAAATTTAAAAATAACAACAAAACAAAAACACAGAGACAAAGCATCGCATTTTTGTTCTCTCTCTCTCTCTCTCTCTCTCTCTCTCTCTCTCTCTCTCTCTCTCTCTCTCTCACGCATGCACATACACATGCACACACACACACACACACACACACACACACACACACACACACACACATACACACATACACATGACATACATGCACACACTCACACGCATGCACAAACACACACACGCACACACACACACACACTCCCAAAAGACAAAAGACTGAACCACAGATCATCAAAACTATCAAGATGGGGGAGAAACTGTGGCTACGGATGGGACGACCTCAACGACACCATTCTCCTCAAGCTCTACCGGGGCTGGTCTCCCATCGCTGGCCGCACTGTTCTGATCAACCGCCCTGTGGTTCATCTCCACCTCCACGCTGATCTGACTGCTGACCGGACGCTTCTGAACCTTTTCCGTGTACTGGATGCCGTGCTGCTTGAGCAAACGATGGAGGTACTCAATCTCCCCTTCCAGGGATGTGCAATAGGTGCGGAACTTGCTGAGCTCCTGTTCGCAGGCTTCTCTCATGTGCTTTTCCCGCTCAATCTTTTTCTCTGCCTGCCGCTTCACGGACAAGACCACGCCTGCAATGGCAGCGGCAAAGCAAGCATTATTCATCTATTGTAAATTTATATTTATTGATATATATATGGAGAGAGAGAGACACAGAGAGAGAGAGAGAGAGAGAGAGAGAAAGAGACACACACAGAGAGAAAGAGAGAGAGAGAGGAGAGAGAGAGAGAGAGAGAGAGAGAGAGAGAGAGAGAGAGAGAGAGAGAGAGAGAGAGAGAAAGATAGTAGAGCGAGAGAGTAGAGAGAGAGAGAAAAAAGAGAGAGAGAGAGTAGAGAGAGAGAGAAAGAGAGATACAGTGCAGCTCAAGTGAAGGACCCATACCTACCCTAACCCCCAGCTCAAAAAGGCGACTGCTGGAATGACCACTGGCAACAATTTATTTTCTAAAAATATATGAGACAGACATCAGACTTTTGTGTCCAACTGGCAAAATCTATCAATTCGGGAGTGGCAAGGGTCATTCTTGAGAAGAGAGAAATGTATAAACCTGTATTCGAGTATTTTCTAGGGCAGTTTTTTTTTCTTTTCTTTTTTTCTTTTCTTCTTTTTTTGTAACATATTTGTGAATTTCCATCAACACTGATATAATTTCAGAATCTGTTGTCTTAGGAGACCTTAAATATCCAACAAGGTCAGACATTATCTGACATTTGATGGAGCAATGACTACATCACAAATTCAGCCCAAAGTTAGGGTAAAACACTGGTGTGTACTGAGAACAAACAAAAACAAACAAACTGGGATGAAACAGCGACAACCCACCATTCAGTATCCTTGCCACCCGCCACAGTCGTAAAATGACCAGCAGGCCTACGCCACTAGCAGCGTCTTCCCTGTTCCGGAACACAATGTCCAGAACGAAGGATACAATGACAATCAAAGCATCAAACAACTGCACACAGACAAAGAACAATCAGGAGAGCACTTGCTCTCTGGAACTTTTCACTCAACATGTGGCATTATGTATAATTATAATCACAACATGAACATCGTAAATTACCACATAAACATTCCATATCATAACATAAACATTCTAATCATATCCTGATTGTGCACTTCAGGTGAAAAAAGAGGAAGAAAAAAATGAAAGATTTTTTTTCTCCTCCATCTGCTGCACAAATCATGCTTTACCTAGAATACTCTGGTGTATTTACTGCCATGTCACTTGAAAATGACCAATAAAAGTGCGAAATTTGAAATCAGTACACTATTTTTGTTTTCTTTTTCGCATTTTTGGAGAGATTTTTGTTTTTTAGGAGTGATTCTGGATTGTGAGTTACACTTTGCTATGACAAAACAAGTGGAAACATCAGACGACACTGCTCACTCCAAACTGTTTAGAAAAAGGCCCCATTCTACAGCCCTAACTTCTGCTGCTAGTAAAGGGGAGTCACTCAGAGCACATTTCTACTGAAATATGAACCACCCTCACCTCTAATTTGTGTTTGAAAAACTGCAAGCGCATGACGAAAATTCTGAGGCAGATCTCAACAATGAAGAGCGACAGGATAGCAATGCTGCAGTAGTGCAGGACCTCAGGGACGGTCTCCTGGTGCTTGCCCTGAAGCTGCACAACCTCAAGGTCAAACAGCAACTCTGCCAGCACCAGCAAGATGTCAAAGATCACCAACACCACAATGGTGACCTGCACACATGTTTAAAAAATATACATAAAAATAATAATAATCAAAAATGAATCCACTGGGTGGTTCAGTGAAGCTGGTTTGCATGAGTAAATGCCCTTTGTTATTTTTTGCACAAGAAGCCGCAAGAGGTTGCAGTGTCACTTCCAGGCCAATTTCTGAGTAGGCGTTGCTTCACGCTGTGTGTAACAGTGGAAGTTGAACCAAGAACTGCGAAGCAGTACAAATGCCACCACTGTTGCAGTTGCAAAAACTACCAGGGAAAGGGGATGGAGGGGGGTAAAAAAGTGTCTTGTGTCATTTTTTTTGGCTGACCCACTGTGCATAACTGAGAAACAGGTACCTTTGTTTTCACCTTCTTCTTTTTTTTCTCCCCCCCCCCTCCCGCCCCTCCACCTCTCTCTTTCTTTTTCTTTCTCTCTTGCCAGGCAGAGCTCAGAGGCTCTCCTAATAAATTCATAGTACCATTAGCACCTTGCTCACATGTAATACACATTAATTAGCACAGTATGTTATCTTTCAGCTAGCTGCCTATTAGTACTAAAGGAACAGTTACATAGCTCTTACAATGAACCTCTCCACTTAATCCTTTCGTTTCAAATTCCAATATTTTTACAAACAGGCTGAACCAACAGAATAAATTCTTTGCCAGGTGAAGAGTCAAAGTATTTTTATTTTTTATTTTTTTATTTTTTTTACACTCTGTTTAGTTTAAATCAACAAACAAAGGAGTTAATTAGCACCCAAAAGACATCACACACAAACACAGCAACATAGACCTGAGTTGTCTACGGTAACTCTCACTTGGCATGCGAGTAAATACAAGGTACATACACTCCACCACCAGAGGTACATCCTTGAAAAAGGATGCCCCCCAGAGGCATAATATCTACATATTATACCCTCCATTTCAGGCACACTTGGTGACACAGGTATACATGCATAAGACAAAACCAATTTTTATTCAGAACTGAACATAGTCCTTTGACCTTGACATTGGCTCAGCATATACACAGACAAATAGAGGAAAACACATATTTATTTATTACTAAATAAAAGTTAAAAATAAATACATTTTTATTAAATAACAGATGCACCACAAATTAATACATGCACCACAAATTACAATTAAACACTCATGGACAGCTACAAGACATGTGTAAAGAATACAAAGAAAGAGAAAAGAGGTTAATGCTTAACAAGATAATAATCAGTGTGAGTGTTTAAATTTCAAATAAAAACTAAAAAGTACACAGAACTGAACAATCACCAGCCTTGTGGCCCTAAACAAATCAAAAATCAGAAACAAGAATGGCTGCTAGCATTCTAAAATCAGATCCAAACCCATAAAAGATTCAAAAGAACGCTTATTTATTATGGCACAGGCAACACGATGCTAATTTGCTGTTGTCTATGTCACAATAAAGAAGCGTTCTTCTGAATCTTTTATGTGTTAGGATCCAAAACAAATCAGCACCGCTACCCAGCAGCTACAGTACAAACCTACCTGAAATTTGTGGGAGTGAACGATGATGTCCAACTTTTGTCGTAGGGTGTGGGGACCATGTCTGAGCGTCTCTTCACAATCACTGCCAGTGATGGTGCTGCTTGTGTCATCTTTTTCTATCACCCGCTCAAGGTCATCGTGCATTTTGTGAAAGTCATCCATCGTCATCTGCACACAACATATATATATATATCATTATAATGCACACAATGCATAATGGTAAGTCATTTTTCCTTTGTCGTTGTTTTCATGGGCAAATTACCTATATATATATATTCTTTTTCAACTGTTGCTTTACGTCGACAGACACCATATGGACAATTAGCGACAAGGAGACCAGGACAGCCACCTTGATTTTCATATATATATATACAGTTCCTGAGCTCTGCAGAAAATTCATACTGCATTGCTTTGTGATAGGAATTTGTGCTGTAAATTTTCATTTTTTACTGTTTCTTTGTTTGCTTCTGATGGAGCCCTGGACAGCCACCTCAATTTTCACATAGCTACTGAGCTACGTTGTAATAGATATATAGATATATATTCATACTGGACTGCTTTCTGATAGGCATTTGTATTGAAGGTTTTGTTGTTGTTGTTGTTGTTCCTTTGTTTTGTTTTTTCAGGACGGGAGCCCAGGATGGCCACCTCAGCTTTCACACAGCTCCTGAGCTCTGCTGATTGTGTGTGTGTGTGTGTGTGTGTGTGTGTGTGTGTGTGTGTGTGTGTGTGTGTGTGTGTGTGTGTGTGCACATGTGCATGTGTGTGTGTGTGTGTGTGCACATGTGCATGTGTGTGTGTGTGTGTGTGTGTGTGTGTGTGTGTGTGTGTGTGTGTGTGTGTGTGTGTGTGAGTGTGTGTGTGTGTGCACGCGCGTGCATGAGCATATATGTGTGTGTGTGTGTGTGTGTGTGTGTGTGTGTGTGTGTGTGTGTGTGTGTGTGTGTGTGCATATTACACATAGTTATACTTGAACTCTTGTTGATGTCTACATCAAGTGTTAGTTCTTGTCAAACTGCTGATAACAGTTTACACCTTAATACATGTACATTATGTATGTGTTATGTTTGTTCAGAACTCTGAGCCACAGGGTAGGTGCTTTACAAATTTCCAGTATTATTATATATTCATACTGCATTGCTTTATGAAAGGTATTTGAGCTAAAAATGTACTTAAATTTTTTAAATAAATTATTGCTGTTTTTGTGTTGTTTTATTTTACTTTGTTCTTGTCCTGTGAACATGTTCATTTTAACTCTATGTATGGCGGATGGCAGATGGGGGAGATGGGGGGGGGGGGGGGGGGGGACTCAGTTTATAGTCTCATCCGAAGGACTTTTGCAGAGTTTGCACTGAATTTGACTCTGGAAAAAAATTATGGCAGGTGCAAAGCCTAGCACATAACAGTCAGCCATCAATTTGGTGACCATGCTCAATCGAACCTAACTCTGGCTTTCAATGGCAAATACTCTTGCTCTGCACCACTGACTCACCTATATATATTATCTTGATGTATCAAAACCACAATGTCTACCTTTTGATAAGATTAGACCTCACAGCCTGTGGCATGGTAGGATACAGATAACGCGTGATACTTGATAATGCTATACAACAGAATAATCAAAATGATGATAGTATGGGTAATCCAAATGGAAGAGCAAATGTGTCTACCGGTACCACTACAGTAACTGCACATAAACGACAAGCAGAATTTTCCTGGATCTGTATCTGTTCAGTACGTTGCCGCATCCAGGTATTTGGCATAAACGCAACTGTGGGGGCTACACAATGTCAATGGTACGTTTAGTCGCGGCCCTAACCTTTTCGATTCTTTTAGCCTGTATTTACCCCCAACACAGCAAGTGATACAGAGGGCAGAGATTACAGAGAATAAAATTAATTGGACTCGATTATCTTCTTACGATACAAATCCGCATCTCTATCTTCAAAAACTTACATTTCGCGTGTCTGCTCAAGCACTCAAGACGAATACGCCCCCTTCACGAAGATAAACTCGTTTCCCCTTCTCTGAGACTTTGCTCAAGTTTGATCCTGCACGACCTGGATTATCAGCCAGGGTAGCAAACATGGGTCATGATCTGTACTTATTTTGTCGTCATCCATCCACTTATCTGACTGATATCAGATGACATTCGCATGTTATCATCTCAAACCTTCTTTTCTCTTGTTTACTTTCTCGCATGCGGCCGGAAGAGCTGTAGGGTGGTACAGGTAAAAAGTAAGATCGGAATGTAAAATCTACTGGGGGGGGGGGGGGGGGATTTCCGTTTTAAATAATGCATATAATATCTCAGGCAATTTTGATTTAAAAACTAGTTGTTGTTTTGTTTTGTTTTCTCTCAAGAGGATTTATTTCGAATGTTCTTTTTCTTTCTAGTATCCAAGCACCATTTGGTAAGTTTACCCCCGCTTGGTTACCTCCCCTGAATAATGTGGCAGCCAGTAATTTCTCTGGTGGGAAGCAGAAGCAAGAAACAAAACTAACAAAAAACAAACAACAACAACAACAACAAACCAATAACAAACAAACAAGAAAACAACAACAACACAAGGTTGTTTTAGGACTGTGGATTCTTTGCCATGAGAACACATTTATCAGTGTATAGATTAGATCAAAGTGTAAGAAAAAACAACAACACACACAAAAACAAGCAAGTTATAATAGGCTAACTGATTATTATGTCCAACGGGTTGAACCGAGAGTTCAAAATAAAAACTTCCATTAATTAGAGCACAGTAACAAAACAAGAAAAATCATAAAAACTAACTGTGTCAGTTATTTGAAGCACTACCAACACTGATATGTGAATGCTGGCCAAGCTTTAACTATAATTATATGTCCTTGAGATGATTCTGAAACTGTTTCTCAGTCTATGGTGTCAATAAAGAATATTTAGAACTTTGCCTTGATTCAGTGTCATATTCTCTTTAGGCATAGTATACACCGTAGCCAGGTCAAGTCATGACTATAGTGTCAGTCATGTGTGTGCATGTGTGTGTGCGCGTGTGCATGCGTGCATGCATGCATGTGTGTGTGTGTGTGTGTGTGTGTGTGTGCGCACACGTGCACATGCGCCTCTGTGTGTGTGTGTGTGTGTGTGTGTGTGTGTGTGTGTGTGTGTGTGTGTGTGTGTGTGTGTGTGTGTGTGTGTGTGTGTGTGTGTGTGTGTGTGCACGCGCACATGCGCACACATACGCGGCGTGTATGTGTGTCGCCCGATCATGTGTCTGCTCCACTACCCGCGTAAAATTCTCTCTCTCTCTCTCTCTCTCTCTCTCTCTCTCTCTCTCTCTCTCTCTCTCTCTCTCTCTCTCTCTCTCTCTCCCCACCCCCCACACCCAGCCTCCAAAACAACAACAAAACCGCTTGAAACAAAAGCGAAAGTAGCAAGGAAAGCTAACTCTTACAAACACAATACAGTTTCCGGTAAGAACAGCAACTGTTGCCTAGTACTTTTCGCGAGTGACAAACGGCAACAGCCACTCCAGTCGTGCATCAGGAACAGCACCCACCACCAACTCAGCACGCTATGTGACGTAAAAAATTTCACAATTAAAGTGTGACATCTGTACGGAGACATGAGTGGGCGTGTTGGTGATCTTAGCCCGAAGCAGGAGTCTGCTCTGAAGCAGGTAATAATTATAAAACATTAATTTTGTAAAGTGCGTGGAGTCTAGCGTAAGCAGTCATCAAGTTAGTAAGGACGAAAAATTGCACGCTTGTGACTGTCGAGATCCTCGACCATTCTGGAACTAGAACGTGACACCAGCCATCAGTTTTTGAACGTTGTTTGACATTCACAGTGAGTGTTGGGAAAGGGAAGTAGCCTGGGAAGAATGTGGAGCAACCAGAACCACAGCTATCCGGGGTCGGCCGTACAAAATAAACAAGAAAGATTAAAAGTAGAAGAAAAAGAAAAAAGGCGATCTAATTCGCCCGTTTCACGAACAGTCTCTGTGCGATCATCGTATCTAACAGTAACACAAAAGACTCCTATCACCTCACTTGAAAAGATGTATTCAGAACTTAAAAGACTGCTCAGTTGTGTGTGTGTGTGTGTGTGTGTGTGTGTGTGTGTGTGTGTGTGTGTGTGTTGTTTTTATGTGTGTGTGTGTGTGTGTGTGTGTGTGTGTGTGTGTGTGTGTGTGTGTGTGTGTGTGTGTTGATTTTAATTGTGTGTGTGTGTGTGTGTGTGTGTGTGTGTGTGTGTTGTTTGTTGTTTTTAATTGTGTGTATGTGTGTGTGTGTGTGTGTGTGTGTGTGTGTGTGTGTGTGTGTGTGTGTGTGTGTGACTATCTCACTTCTCAGCTTGTTCATAAGCACTAGATAGGTTATTGATATTGCAGAATGATAACATACATATATAATATACTCATGAATTTAGGGCATTCATGTCTTGAGTCTCAAATCAAGAAGCTGAGTAGTGTTATCAGCAGTTCCGGGCATGTTACACTTACTGTGTGGTATTAGTACTATTACAGTATTAGTCTCAATGAAGAATGTGTACACAGTGATCAAGCTATTTTTTAAACCGGTGTGATATATCTACAACTGTACATGGTAGCCAAGGTGGTTCACAGAAGCCTGTTGGACAATCACTGTAACCGGTCAGATACACTATCATCTATAGATAGATACTTCTACAAATCCCATCCCAGAACACCTACACACTCTCTCTCTCTCTTCCCTCTCCTCCCTCTCTCTCTAGCTGTTATGCACATTGTTTTTTTTTAAATCTTTTTTTTTCTTTTTTTCTTTTACTGTTTTAGAACTGGTTAAGAAAAATAACATGTCTGACCAATCGATGATTTTGCTTCCAGTGTATAAATATATGCTAATCTTGACAGGTAAAGTACCAGAAATTTCCGGTTAATCATATTAATCATTTTTAATGTGAACCTTGGTACAAAGCTGTTCTGATATTATGTAGCATGTATCACAGCAATTGTGGTTTATAAAATTATCAAGATTCCTTGACCCCAGATGATCATAATGATGTCCACTTTTATAGTGTGTGATTCCATTAACTTGAATACTAGAATATAAGTGCGCTGAATTGAAAGTCATTTAAAAAAAAAGAAGGAAAAAAAAAAAGAGGTGCAATTCTGCAAAGTCATTCAGAGAACAGGTGCAGTTTCAGAGGTCTGCAGAATGCAGCCAAGGAGTCTGCTTCCCTCACTGTTTAAGTGGTAGAGCATTCCAGAGCTTGAGTTGGAGAAAAGCTCAGGAACCGAACTGTTTTTTTAATTTTTAGCAGCACTTGGAATCCGTTGGCATGGTTGCAGTGATGAGCAAAGGGGTTAAGCAGGAACAAGTCAGATGTAGAGGAACATTTGTTCTGGTCATGAAAATACTTCAGCTTGCCTAAAGCTTAATAGTAATAATACTAATTATAGGCTGTGTGTACTGTTGCAGTACAGTTGTCAACCTACTACTACTAGCTCTGTAGCAGGAAATAACACATTTAGTGCTCAGTAGAACTAGTAGTCTTGTAGAAGGGTTCTTCTTCAGTGCTGGTCCTAATTGGTAGTCACTCACTTTGCAACAGTTTTGTTGTAAACCAGTTCCTTTTTTTCACACCAAATGGAGAAAATTCCCTTTGTTATACACCCAAGAAGCAATGAGAGGAATATGGTGGAGAATTTTTTATTTTTATTATTTTTTATTAGCAAAGTATACTCCCATGTCTCGCAAAAATGGCGGCCAAAAACAGGAATGGCAATACTCTACTGCTTGTATTGGAAGCTACTTCATACCAAACAAAAATATTCAGACATATCTAATTTGTTTGCAAAGTTGCGACATGCAAAAGCACCAGAAAGCTAATTTCAGGACTGCTGAGTATGTCTGTGTACAACAATGATGGTTGAAAGTGAGCATTATGCATGTTTCATGACCCGTCATGTCATGAAACACACGTTCACTTCCAACTTGCACAAGATCAACGATGCGAACCGGGGAAAACACTGTTGCTATAAATAACAAAGCACTATCAATGCCAAGATCTGAACACCAAAGTTGCCGTATTATTTCCTAAAATGCATTAAAAGTGCAATGAAAATTTCGCGTCACGGGTGAAACATTCGTTACAGCAAAAACAAAAATTCACGAAACAAATCCAACAAAGAAAAAAAAATCTTCTAACTGCGATTTTCAAACGTACCGTGGGCATCTACACGCACATTGATGATGTCGTGTCACGTGATAAGCATGGAATTTGTGAATGGGTGCTTTTACCACTGCGCATCATACTCTGACGCAGGAGAAACATGCGTCGCTGGGTTGTCATCATTGTCTGCTAGCACACGATTTCACCTAGTTTGGAGGCTACCAATGATGCAGGTAGGTGAAATTCCAAGCAGTTATAGTTACTTGATCATTTCAGACTAGTATTTTATACAGTAGCACTCTTTATTTATAAATACAGCGTTCAATGTGTTCGATGCACCCTCTTGCAGGCTCATCTCCGTTTCGTCACATGAAACATACGTCTCTTGCCAAATCATTATTTCATGGTTAGGAACCACAATTACCAAAAAGTAGGCATACGTAGGATCAAAAACAAACATGTTTAGTAATGGTTGCAGTCATTTCAAATTATTTCTCAGTCCATGAACAAGGAGAAACATAACGTTCGTTTCTGGTGACATGGAACCAGAGGGAAGTTGATTCCGTCACACAAAACATGTGTTGTATCATCGTGTTGCAGAATGTGCGTTGAACAAATCTTCCCTACTTTGTTTTGATTTCTGTGTGAAACTGAGACTGTGCTATAGTATTAATGATGATGTAACTTTGAGATTCTTTTGATTTAAATTTGCCATCTTCTCTCGGACTAGAAACAATACTAACTTAACGCGACATGGTGTGCTTGCAGAGTTTTTGTTTGGAATTTTTATTGTTGTTTCTTTTGTCCTGTTTTCATAGTGACATGGTGTGCTTGCAGAGGTTTTTTGTTTTTGTTCTGTTCATTTTTAGTAAACTTTACTAATTTAAGCTGGAAAGAATTCAACATAATGTTAATAATATTAATATACTGAGTAGAACTGTACTACTACTTGCATTTTGTTTTTTGTTTTTTTCTTATGCATGTTTTTTGTTTTGTTTTTGTTTGGTTCCTGGGGTGGGGGTTGGGGGGGTGCATTAGCATTCATGAAACAGACAGGGGTCTGAGGCAGCATACTATTAACTATATATATGTACTAGTTTACTACATCTTGTTTTTCCATTTCTTCCAACTTTGATTGCTGTCTCTGAATGTGAAGTGTTGTGGACTGCAACTTGTACTGTGATTTCACTTGTTGGCTCTGTTAAATATAGGTTCTAGACTACAAGGCTTCATCTGTAGAAGTGCAGATAAATTTCCTGCGTGAAAATCAGAGCAGCTTCTTGTTCCCTGCAACTGATGACATCCCTTGGGTGCCTGCTGATCAGCTTGCAAAACTAAGCCACTACAGACTGGTGTCAAATGCAGCTGGGTTTTTTTGCAGCATAAAAGTTGCTTGAAGTTGTTATTGTTTTGCATGAGAACAGATGATTGATTAAATTTTCATGTTAAGTTTCAGTCAATTCATGTAAACATTACAAGTACTGCTCATCACTTCTTTTTTTTTCTTCTTCTTTTTTTCTCTCCTTTTTTTCTTCTTCACATAAGCAAAACTTGTCAAACTAAAAAACACACTTGTCAAACTAAAAACAAATGCTTACATACATGTAATGTGTACAAATACTCCGGAAAAAACACACAACATTTTCTACATGCTTTTAACAGTTTCCAACCTGAGTGATTATTGAATGTCATGTGAAACATGCGTTACATGTCGCGCGAAACATGCGTTACAATTCAAAGAACATCTGAAGTTGAGGAAGTGTTCCAATATTACTTTGGAATATGTCCACAGCATCAAAAACTAACAAGAATAAATACTTGTTCATGATCCATGGTGTTTGTTTGATCTTGAAGGAAAACTTTTCTTTCCACATCACACGTTTCAGTGTCACAATTTTGCGGGTAGGCTGTTCTACTCTCAAGTGGATGAACCCTCTTAAAAATTGCACTTAGTTACTCCTAATGATTGTTATTCAAAACCTTTCTATGAAATAATAAGGTTCTTGTTCTAAATATTACATAATGATACTTTTATGTCACACCGAAACATGCGTTATGCTCTCCACTTGGACATGTTCAAAGCCACCCTAACTTGCAGTTGGGGTCCTAACTGCTTTTCTTTTAATTGTGCCTTAAAATAGGATGTATGTGGAACACAACAAGCCTAATTGGGATAAGCTGCAAGCTATTTCAGTTTTGACCTCTGATTCCCCCTAATTAGGACCAGCACTGAAGAAGAACCCAGAATTTGTACACTCAGTCTGACTCTGAATCAGTGACACTCTACAAAGTATGTGTGTGCATGTGCGTGTGTGTGTGTGTGTGTGTGTGTGTGTGTGTGTGTGTGTGTGCATGTGTGTGTGTGTGTGTGTGTGTGTGCAGTCCTATAATCCTGTTCCTAATGACATATCTTTTTTATTTAGCTTGGGATAAAATCCAAGGAGACAGTCGGAAATTCCTGGACTGTTTTAAAAGTTATTTTGGGTCACAAATATCATCACACTCATTAAATCATATTTTTGTCATTGATTGTTTCGGGTTGGCATCACAGATTGCAAATAGCAAACAAAGCCAACAAAGTGCTGCTAGGTAAGTGGCCTCGTTAAACAAGCTACGGCAATTAAAAAGCACAGAAAATGTATGGAAAAAATTGCAATCTGAGAACACTGAGTTGTGAGTACGATCGTCTTGCCAAAATCGGCACTAAGGAATCGTTCACGTTGTTACTGGGAAACTAGGTCAAATGTCAAATGGCAACATGCGCTGACTCGAACTGATAAAGACAAAAATATATGAGAAAAAAACACACCTTTTGTTGCGGATTTTGGCTGTAATCGGTAGATATGGATCTAATTGAATGGTTGTGATGATACTTGTGACCCAAAATAACTTAAAACGGTCCACGAATTTCTGAGCGTCTCCTTGGATTTTTACCTTAGCTTGGATAGCCCTTCCCCCAGCACCAGCACCGTTCTCTGCCGCACTCCCTGCCTCCCATACCCCACCACACACCACACCCATTTGGATTAAACATTTCACCTCTTGCACTTTTAGTGTACAAAATAAAAAAAGTAATAAATAAATTAGAATGCTTTACAGACAGGTGTCATGGTTAACACCCAAAATTTTTCTTAACTGTCAGGGTGCCAAATGTACTCACTCACACAGTCTCATGCGTCATTAGCTGACAAAGTTAACTGAGTTACAGCAACAACAGCAACCAGAACAACAACATTAGTCCTGGGTAAAAGAAAACATTCAATGCATTTGAAACATTACCAACATCAGTGATGCACAGTAATTTTATTTCTATAAATATGAAGTACCTGTCATATTGTTAGTTCCTCGACAAGCCTGATGATATGTGGACTCAAGCCCAGAAAGGGTAATGATGATGACGATGACAGTGATGATATAGCGATCAGGATGATGACTATTGTTATATTAACATTTTGTGGAGCACGGTGTCGCAGCAGCATGTTCATTGCACTTGAGAAATAAAAGGAGAAGAAGAAGAGACCTCCACAGTATGACCAGGGCTGAAACCTGAAATTGGAAGAATGTGTGTGTTTATGTGTGTGTGTTTGTGTGTGTGTGTGTGTGTGTGTGTGTGTGTGTGTGTTTGTGTGTGTGTGTGTGTGTGTGTGTGTGTGTGTGTGTGTGTGTGTGTGTGTTTGTATACATGTGTGTGGTGTGTGTGTGTGTGTGTGTGTGTGTGTGTGTGTGTGTGTGTGTGTGTGTGTGTGTGTGTGTGTGTGTGTAAGTAAGTAAGTGGTGTGTGTGTGTGTGTGTGTGTGTGTGTGTGTACATGTGTGTGTGGTGTGTGTGTGTGTGTGTGTGTGTAAGTAAGTGAGTGTGTTTGTGTGTGGTGTGTCTGTGTGTTTGTATTTGTGTACATGTGTGTGTGTGTGTGTGTGTGTGTGTGTGTTGTAAGATCTAAATACTTCCCCATACCTCTCCACCTCCCCTTGTCTTGCATTGCAATTTACATAATAACAATTATATATTGCAAGTTTGGAAAAGTTAACTGTCTATTATATTCACTATAAAGGGTAATTATAAATTACATAATGTGATGTGGTGGATCCAAAATGTCTGCACATATTTATGTGTTTACTTTGTCTTGTATATTTTGGTTTAGTGGATTTTGTTGTTGTTTTTTGTTAAAGGACAAGTCCAAGGTTAGGGGTGATTTTTGACACGATTTCCGTTAAAGCTCGCTGAGAATGATGATGTAGGTGAAACTGTGATCTGAGGGTTATAAATGCATGAAAAAAAGGCATTTTCTGTCGTACTGAAAGCGTCGCCATGATGCCCAAATTACGTGACCATATGCCTACTACGTCACTCTGGGGAGTCGCTGCAAAATGGCCAACTCCAGCTCCGAAGATGACACTGATACTTTGCCCGAGAGACCCACAAGGATACAGCCGTATCAATTTGAGCCTGTCAGGCAGGATTTTGAAAGAGTACCAGAATATCGTGTCAGCTTCGACATGCAGTATTCCATGGGGTTTGCAAAATCGCACTGACTGAAGTGCTTGCTACACAAATGGGCATGATGTGGCGCAGCAAGAAAGCTCATTTGAATTGTATAAACTTAGTCCACTTTCGCCTCACTGTGGGTCGATTGCGTGGGAGCTCGTGCATTGTTATACCTGGGGTCGTCTGCGAATTGTTACAGTTCGCGGCAACACAGTAGTCTGGCATAGTTAACTTTTTTGTCGACCACACGCATACACAGTTTACTGAAGAATCTAACATGGCAATCAACTGACTCCCCTGACTGACATCACTTCCGGGGAAGCCTACAGAAAATAAAATCGATTAAAAACCCAATTAAACATTTTTTATATATATTTTTTTTCATTAAATCTGAAACTAGTGACTCATTTGTCAATCATCGATGGTCATTTTGCATCCTTAAAAACCTTGTACTTTTACTTTAAATTAAGGTTTTGTTTTTGTTTTTGGTGTGGATGGTTTGTTCTTCTTGCTGTGTGCGTAATTTGTCCTTCCCCTGCGTTGTCCTTCCCCAGGTAAAGGAGAATCTGAGTGATTTGTTAAAGCCAGAGCATGATGACCATTTTCTTCTTCGGTTTCTACGAGGTAAGATTGAATCAGTATATATTATAGGTTGTGTGTGTGAGTACGTGGCCATATAGAATGAGGTTGGTGCGTGTGTGTGTGTGTGTGTGGTGCGTGTGTGTGTGTGTGTGTGTGTGTGTGTGTGTGTGTGTGTGTGTGTGTGTGTATGTGTGTGTGTGTGTGGTGTGTGTGTGTGAGAGAGAAAGAGAGAGAGGGAGGGAGGGAGACAGCTTGCACACAGGTTCAGTGTCATTTGAAATTGAATGACCTGGAGTGCATCCTAGATCTGTATTCAGGTCAAGTAGGATCAAGGGCGTCAGCTATGACAGTGTAAGAGCAAGCTGATTTTTGAACACGTAATTGATATCTAACTGTGATTACACACAGTAAGAGAAAGAATGTTGGCCAAAGGTTTTAGTTTCAATGGCATGGGGGACTGAATTCGATGCAATGACACTTTATTCATCCCACAAGGGGCAGCTTCCCTAGATAGGCTCATAACAACAAAAATTCATCCCACAAGGGGGAGTCTCACCAGATAGGTTCATAACCACAAAAAATTATTCCATGGGCTTCAGTCGTTAGAATGGGTTTCTAATGTCAACAAAATTTAAAACAATAATAGAAATCGACAAAAGGACAAACACACAGGTAAACATGGATGCAAAGCATCCATGCGTCCTTTCAAAAACAGGACGGAGCCAGTGAGATGATCAGATTACAGATTTTATAATAGAAAATGTTTCTGTGTATGAGCCAGGAGCCTTTACCTTATGCAAGGAAGGCAGAATGCAATATAAAACAACAATAATAAGAATAGACAATAGTACAGACAAACAGGTAAACGTAGATGTGAAGTATCCATGTGTTTGCAGAAGAACAAAGCTGCCTGGAGGGGGTGTAAACAGAATTTTATAACAAAATATTTGTCTGTGTATGAGCCAGGAGCCTTTAGTTTGTGCAAGGAAATAGAAAGGCGGAACAAAATTTAAAAGAACAGTAATAAGAATAGACAAAAATATGGGCAAACAAGTAAACGTAGATGCCAAAAAATGTGTGTCTGCAAAAGGAGTGTAGACTGACTTCATAACAGGAAAGGTTTCTTGTGCACCAGCCAGGAACTTTGACGTGAAGAAGGCAGAACTGATGCTCAGAAATGATTTCGCGTGGAGAAAGCAGTTTGGGGCAGACACCATTCTGGATGACTACCAGATTCCAGAAGTGATGCAGAAGTACTTCCCTGGAGGTGTGTGCGGCCAAGACAAGGAGGGGTCCCTCATCTGGATCGATCCAGGCGGCAGGGTCGACATGAAGGGTAACTGGTTCCATGCTCCAGGGATTAATCCTCATTTGCTGAGAGTATTGAAGTAGGTGGCAGTGATATGGTTGTAGTCACCCCTGCCAACCCTTCCAGCAAGCCGCCATTTGTAGCTGATGGCTTCATTGCCACACTGTTGGTATTTTGCAAGTCAGAGATCTATATAACCAAAATCTAATTATATTTATGTGACACTGAGGGTAATGTGTGTGTGTGTGTGTGTGTGTGTGTGTGTGTGTGTGTGTGTGTATGTGTGTGTGTGTGTGTGTGTGTGTGTTGGGGTGAGGTGGGGGGTGGGGGTGGGGGTCATCAAAAGAAAAACAAACAAAAAACATCAACCTCACAACCTGTTCTTCAGAACATTTTAGAAAATACTCTCCCCTCCCCACCGTGCCCCCATCACATTGAGTTTGTTTATGTTACATCAGTATGCAGTTTGGGCCAGTTTACTCTGTCGGAGTCTATGATTAGTACATAATGGAGCTCGCTGATTTTATTTACATACATTAAAATCTTTCTTAAAGAGCCCAGGAGCTGTCAAAAGTCAAGGTGGCCATCCTGGGCTCCCTGTCCCTAACAGTAGTCCTTATGGTCTCTCTGGACATAAAGCAACATTAAACTTTACTTAAATGTCTTTGATGTAGTCATTATTTCTTTTTGTTGCAGGTATTCTACAATCCATGCGCAAACAGGACATAATCAGGTCAAAGGTCTATATGCTGGAGTCGTTGTATAGACGCTTCAGTTTGTTGACCAGGGAGGCAAGTGGTGTGGATATCTCTCTCTCTCTCTCTCTCTCTCTCTCTCTCTCTCTCCCCCTCTCTCAGTCATTCACTTTCACACACACACACACACACACACACACACACACACACACACACACACACACACACACACACACACACACACACACACACACACACACACACACTCACTTACTTACTTACTTACTTACAAAATTCATATTCTGGTCTCTCCCCTTTTCCCTTCCAGCAAAACCGGCTGGTTGACCAGCTTACAATTATCCTGGACATGGAGCATTTTGGGCTGAAGCATCTATGGAAACCTGGTAAGTCTGTTCCTTTTCCTTTTTTATTTTATTTTTTTCTTCTTCATTATTTAAACTCAACTGTAACAGGCAAAACATTTAAACTGTGGTAGGCAAAACATTTAGGCTGCTTTCCCATTTGAAAGTGAAGTGCTACAACATACAGAATACTTTTTTTCTATAGTGCAATTGCTGAAGATAGTTGTCTGCTTGCTGTTTTTTAATTTTATTCCTTTGATTGTCTTTTTACTGTGAGGTGTTTTCCTGGAGAAGTGTGGGTATATATAGCATGTACAAATGTTTTGCTTACTGTGGCTAGCGTGACTTGCAAGTCCAACAGGAAACAGCATGGTTTTCACAAATTCTCTTGCTTTGAACTGCAAATTTGGAATGCTTTGCCTGTCTCTGTCAGACACTGTGCACCCCTTTTTTTCTTCTCTTTTTTTTTCAGAATCAGTCTCAAAATCTACCTTTTTAACCTTTTTTTTTGGGGGGGGGGGGGGGGGGGGGATGCAACTTTTGAAATTCTGACTCAAACTTGTCCTTTCTTCTGTGGTCATGACTTGTTGTTTTAATTCATGCATGTAAAACTAGTATAATTATACTCATGGAGTAAAGTAGCATGTCATAGTTCTAACTTTAAATTTCTCCAAAACTGCACAAGTTACAGAATTTGTTTTTGTTTGAGATTCTTGCATGCATTCCATGTTGGGTTTTGTGTTTCAGCGGTGGATGTGTACATAAGCATGATCACCAATTTCGAGGACCACTACCCAGAGACGCTGAAAACCTGCTTTGTTATCAATGGTACGTTGTGTGCTGTTTTGGTTTAAGCAAAGTTTATTTACTTTCATGAAAATATGGAAAATCAAAATCATTGCATGAACATTAAACAAGCTAGGCTCAGAGCAAACACTCACAAGCATAATTAACTAAATTCAGTTTGCAACAGAAATCAGTCAAAAATCAAGGGAGAGAGAATGCTCTCATGCCAGTCAACTGTTTGGTTGGGTTTGTCATTCCATGGCAGAGAGAGTGAATAATTATGGTCTTTTGACGTAAGACAAAATGTGTATTGTTTTGTGGCTGGAACGTCTGCAGTTGCTTGTAAAACAGAAATGAGCAATTGAGTAATAATAATAATGGAAATTTGTAAAGCGCTTACCCTGTGGCTCAAAGCGCTGAACAAGCATACACACGATGTAACTGAGTGTATTGTATACATGTTCCGGGCCATGACCCTATAACCTTTTCTTTCCAGTCCTTTTCCTTTTTGATTGGGTGGGAGTTTTATGGCCCCAATTATCTAAGATGTTAAACGTTGTGTGCTGGGCCGGCAGCGTTCCTTTCCCCCAGTGTCCCTGCAGAGGCGGGTTGTTTGTTTACTGTTGCGGCCGGTGTTCGTGTGTTCATCTCAGGGAAGAGCCTGTAAGTAGTTATTCTTCTATGGCTTGTTGTTCTGTTGTTTCTTATTGATGTAAATAACGTATGTTTATAATGTTATCATGTTCACAACGTGCCTTGAGTTTGGTTCTTGAATACGTGGGTAATTTCGGCGTCAGATTGCCGCCTGGTTGCAGCCGCTATGGTGTCAGAGTACCTTGTTTGTGCATTCGAATGTTAAGTCTTTATGCCACAGGATGACCGGTGTTTCCAAAATGTATGCAGCTAACCTTGGTTAGGTGATATGCATTTAGCATGTTATGCTGCCATTGTTGGATGTTCAGTTTGAGTGATGCTTTGCCGATGCAAAGTTATCCCCCTTAAAGTATGGGTACTTTGTCAGTGCGGCCGTGCGGCATAACTTATTTGGTTAGTTTCCTACTGATCTATGTTTCTACATGAAATCGGTGGTATATTATGGCTAACACTTTAAAGATGTTGACTTCATAGTTGTCGAATGTTCATTTTACTAGTTGAATGTGGTTTAACGCATAGGGATGATTGTATAAACTGTGAGACATGTTATTTCTGTTTCGATCCGGCTTTTGTATGGCCGAGTCTTGGGCGCGCAGACGTTCACTCTGCTTAGTTTGTAAACCCTTTCCGGGTCTTTGTGCGTATACCCGAACTGACCGGTGATGCACGTCAGTGGTGGCAATTAGGTCTTTGTCTCTGTTCACTAATCGAGCAGATAGATGAGCAGTTTAGATTCTTGATGCGCTACCCGCGTCAGTAAGACGCTTGACATTGTTCACAGATATATGCTCTGCTAGTCAGTAACCGTGACATGCTGTAACGCTTTAAATAATGACTAAACGAGGCTGGAGCCAGTCAGTTTATGACTGACTTCCTCCCGTTTACGGCATGGTCCCAAATGCCACCTGTGTCACTATCCATCTCGTTGTGCACTTAAGTGGAACTGCTATAACGATTATCTCCCTCTTCCTGTTTAGTTAAGAATGAGCTTGGTAATCCGCATTCTTCACTGTTACTTTATTGTATACTGTTATACTGGGAGTTCATCAGTTAATTGACTGGCAGTCTTTTGTATACTCACCGCAACTCTGTGAGATATGGGTTTTAAGTGTAAGTCATGCACACAATTTATGTGCTTGATTATTAATCATTTTGTCATGTATTATAGTAACCTTCAGGTAAACTACATGGTTACTGCATTATTTAGATAATTGCTGTTGCTTAGACTTTACATTTGCTTTCATGTTCTAAATGTTTGGTTTGCTTGTGTCTTTTCCAATACAGACACTGTTTCCTTATTGGTTGGTGTACAAATAAAAGTTATGTTATAGCAAACTCTGACTTGTGGCTCTTCATCCATGCTTCCAATCTGCTTCCCTCAACTCCCCATCCCCACTCCCATACAACATAATGTGCATCGAGATGGAAAATGTTATCTAAAAAAATTAATATGTATATATATATTGACAAGTGTTCAAGCATAATTATGCAAAAGATGCACACGCACACACATGCATGCATGCACACATGCACGCATGCACGCACACACGCACGCATGCACGCACGCACGCACGCACACACACACACACACGCACACACACACACACACACACACACACACACACTGTACAGACTGATAGGAGTGAAGAACAATGTGGTTTAACTGAAATATTCTGAGAATAGTATTTCAGTTAAACCACATTGTCTGATGTGTTTTTTGGTTGGTTTTGTTTTGTTTTTTGTTTGCTTTGATAAGTGTACCATTCTTCGTTTTATTATCCTTTTCATTGATGACTTAATTCTGCTTGAATGGGCCTAAAACACCATCTTCGCTTGACGTCACATGTTATGCTTGAATGGCCCTGATGTAACTGTAATGGTTGACTGGGCCTAAAACACCATCTTCGCTTGACGTCACATGTTATGCTTGATAGCTGATATGACTGCTCTTCTCAAACTGATCGAATATGGCCCTGGTGTTTGTGGGTTTTTTGTTTTTTGTTCTGAAGATCATGCTTATAAAATGTCTGCAGTTGCATTTGTATTATACATATCTGAAATGTTTGACTATCTCCGACAGTCTGAGAAAATCCCACCATAGCTTGCTTGGGCTCTTTGTATACTGTTTGTCCATTACATGCATGCTTATGCGTATGTGTGTGTGTGTGTGTGTGTGTGTGTGTGTGTGTGTGTGTGTGTGTGTGTGTGTGTGTGTGTGAGATGGGTGGGTGGGTGCGTGGGTGGGGGGTGTTTGTGTGTGCGCATGTGTGCTTGTGTGTGTGCATGCAGATGTGTGTTTGTGTGTGCACATGTTTTGTATGTATTAGTGTGTGTGTGTGTGTGTGTGTGTGTGTGTGCATGTTTATTGTGTAAAATGGTTGGTGATTTACACTCTCTTCTCTGTGTATCTTTTTCAGCTCCCAAGATTTTTCCTATTGCATACAATCTCATCAAGCCAGTTCTGAGCGAGGACACAGTAAAAAAGATTAACATATTAGGCTGTAAGTATTTGGGGCAGCATTAGTATAGTCTTGTCCGTCACAACACTGATTATAAACAAACACACACACACACTCAGAACAAAAAACAAAATACATCCGGCTGTCAACAGTTACTGACAAATGCTGTTTTTATGTTTTCACAAGTTCGTCACTGTGTCTGGTCTGTCAACACAGACAGTCCATCAGCATGGATATTAAACAACACAGACGTGCACCCACAGCCATCAGCTGGCAACCACTGATGAGTCATTCGTTCATACTGTGGCCAGCCACATATGTATGATATGTTATATATATATTTGATTAAATGGCTTCTTAAAATATAAGGGATGAAAGTAAACTCTTTGTTTCCCTTTCAAGGACTGTTTGTGTCTCCTCATACAAGGTGTTGTATGCTCACTGATGCACACTGAGAGGTGGGGGCGGGGGGGTGGGCAGGGGAAAGGATGAGAGGGGAATTGGGTGGGGGGTGGGTGGGTGAGGGGGGAGCACCAGAGGACTATGAGTGGAGGAAAAAGGAAAGGAAGAGAAAGGAACAGAAGAACAGAGTTAGGAACCTCTAGTCACCCACCCCCCCCCCCCCACCGCCTCAAAAAAAAAAAAAAAAAAAGAGAAGAGAAAGGAGCAGAAGAATAGAGTTAGGAACCTCTACCCCCCCCCCCCCCCCACACACACCCCACCTGCCACCCCCACCTTCCAACTCTGCCATGCTACCCCTCATCCCTGCCACCCATGCATCCCCACCTCTGCTCTGCACATTTTCGAAAGGTGTAGGTGTGGGCTTCACTGTATGTTGTCGTGTGCTTAGGCATGATGTGACGCATTATGTTTGGTTTCAGTCTGTCCGTAGTTATAAGGCTGAACCCGCATCTTTTCCTCTCTTACCAGCCAACTACAAGCAGACATTGCTGAAGCATATTGATGCGGACCAGTTGCCTGTGCACTGGGGGGGTTCACAGAGGGACCCCGATGGCAACCCTTTCTGTGCTTCAAAGGTATGTATATAAATATTGGGGGCCTGCTAATGTCACACAAATGCACAGATACGCATGCATGCATAGGTGTGTGCACACACATGCATGTACGGGTGCACATGTACACACGTGCATGAATGCACACACATACACACACTCACATCAGTTGCTCTTGCTCTCTCGTGCATCACACCCACTGACTCGCATACACATGTACACTGACTCACACACACATGCACACACATATACACTCTCTCTCTCTCTCTCTCTCTCTCTCTCTCTCTCTCTCTCTCTCTCTCTCTCTCTCTCTCTCCAGAAGTTTATACTCAGCTGTAAATCATGGCTGAATGTTTTAAGGAAAGCAACCATAATTAAAAAAAAAAAAGTTTCTCATTCATTGCCAGACGCTCACTTCATTGTTGGTTTTTAGCCTGAGCATTCTACAGACTTTGTATGCATGTGTGTGAAAGTGAGTGAGTGTCTGCATATGTGTATTTTTGCATATGTTTTTTTTTTGCATGTGTGCGTGTGTGTGTGTGTGTGCGTGTGCGTGCGTGCATGCATGCATATGTGTGTTTATGTGTGTGTGTGTGTGTGTGTATGTGTGTGTGTGTGTGTATGTGTGTGTGTGTGTGCATGCATCCATATTTGTACTTGTGCATGTGTGTTTGTGTGTTGTGTGTGTGTGTGTGTGCACGCGCTTTGTGCATATGTGTGTGTATGTATGTATTTTATTCTTTTTAGCCCAAAACAAACCTAGACTAGGATCCTAAAATGTGTAAGACTTCTTGTGTAATGGCAAACCTAAAAACAAACAAACAGAAAAACAAATTGTGTTCAGGGTAAGATAGTGAAGGGGTTAAATGCCTATACAATTTTTTTTTTTTTTAAATGACTGGTATATTGCAGGTGTGTATGGCAGGTGAGGTGCCAGAAATCTACTTCTGTCAGAGCCTGACTGATCTCACAGGCTTCCAAGAGGCCTCCATCCGCCGTGGTTCATCTCTGCGGGTGGAACTTCAAGTCTTAAAGACCAACTGCATCATAAGGTCTGTGCAAGTGTTTGCGTGTGTGTGTGTGTGTGTACTAATAATAGTATCAGTAATAACAAGGAGTGTTTGTAGGCGCCAGCCTATCTTTCACACATGACCACAGCATTTTACAATAACAGCACACCAAGGCTACACTGTCACTGCACACTAACACCAGCAAGCACACCAAGGCTACACTAACACCAGCAAGCACACACACTGACACCAGCAAACACACCAAGGCTACGCTGACCCCAGCAAGCACACACACTGACACCAGCAAGCACACCAAGGCTACACTGTCACAGCACTGACACCAGCAAGCATAGTCACAATGCACTGACACCAGCAAGCACACCAAAGCTACACTGTTAAAACACACTAACACCAGCAAGCTCACCAAGGTGCTACACTGTCACAACACACTGACACCAGCAAGCACATCAAGGTTACACTGTCACAACACACTGACACCAGCAAGCACACCAAGGCTACACTGACACACCACACTGACACCAGCAAGCACACCAAGGCTACACTGTCACAACACACTGACACCAGCAAGCACACCAAGGCTACACTGACACACCACACTGACACCAGCAAGCACACCAAGGCTACACTGTCACAACACACTGACACCAGCAAGCACACCAAGGCTAAACAATCACAGCACACTGACACCAGCAAGTACACCAAGGCTACACTGTCACAACACACTGACACCAGCAAGCACACCAAGGCTACACTGTCACAACACACTGACACCAGCAAGCACACCAAGGCTACACCATCACAACACACTGACACCAGCAAGCACAGTCACAATGCACTGACACCATTTCTGTTCTGTGATCGTGCCTGTGAAGTTCAGTTAGCTCACTGGTTTCTCAGTGTCTCAGCTCGCGCGCGCGCGAGAGAGAGTGTCTGTGTCTGTGTCTCTGTGTGTGTGTTACTTAAGATTAACTTAGGGATGTGACAATTAGTATGTGTGTGAATGATACGGGCACCATTGTCATTGTGATTGCAACTGTATTTTCTTCTTACTGTCTATTCACTTGCTTTTACTAATTTTTTATTCTAATTAAGCAAGGGACACTGTATAGTATTTAATTACATTTTTATATACTTGTTATTATAATTTTGTCAAAGGCAGGCAACTGAATTTCCTTCTTATGGATTAAGAAAGTATTGTTGTATTGCGTTAAACACACCTGGTGCACTGTAACCACTCCAGCTGGAACCACTGACAATTTGCAGATGGCAGTTCAAGACAGATGGGTTTGACATCGGGTTCGGCATCTTCCGCAAGACAGGGAAGGGTTACCAGAAGACGAACGAGATGGAAGCGGTGTTGCCTTCGGAGCGTGTCAACAGTCATCTCATACCCGAGGATGGCTCCCTCACCTGTAAAGAGATGGGATCTTGTGAGTTTTTATTTGTATGTCCATGGGGGGGGGGGAGAGGGGGGAGGTCCATTGAGAATGGGGTGAGGGATGCTTGTGTGTCAAGAATGGGGTGGGGGATGTGTGTGTGTGTCAAGAATGGGGTGGGGGATGTGTCTGTTGAGAATGGGGTGGGGAATGTGTGTGTTGATTCGAAAATGGGTGGGGGGTGTGTGTCTGTCGAGAGTGTGGTGGGGGATGTGTGTTTGGTGAGAATCGTCACAGTCTAGAACAGAATGAGGCCCAGAGCACCTGTGTAGAATCAACAAACAAGGGAGTTAATTTGCTCTCAAAAGGGAGAGAACTAGCTGTGAGGATGTACCCCTGGTGAGCCCCTATCACAAGTCCCACACTCTAGCCACTGTGCTGTCCCCACTCCCTAGGTAAACAGGGTGCTGAACATCCACAGAAACCACAAGGCTTATCAGGGTCCCCACTCCCTAGTCAGTAAGTAAACATGGTGCTTAACGTCCACAGATACCATAAGGCTTATTAGGGACGGGGAGAAGGGGGGAAGTGGGTATGGAGGTGGGGGGGGGAGGGAGATTATATACCTATTGCTACACTGTCACCACCAGAATGATTCCTGCATTAAGATGGGCGGCGATGAGAGCCATTTTAATGTTTCAGTAGGAAGTGATGGACAAAGTCACAAGACAGTGTCCACAAACCACAACCTTTCTGAGGAGAAAGGAGAGCCGAAGCGGTATCGAACCGAGGTCTTTCTGCTTACCAGTCTAATGCCTTACCGCTAGGCCAAACCGGCTCACCCCCACTCCCCAGTTGGTGGTGGATAGATGAGTGAGGTGGCTTATTCTGGCCATGTGAGGCTGACCAATCAGAGTTTACTTCATTTGCATGTGACCTACATTGCACAATATATAGTGCCAGTTCTGTTTGCTGTTTGCCCATCCCTAATAAGCCATCTCGCTTCCATGGACGTAAAGCAACAATACAGGGACCCCAGTGGTTAGCAGCACTGCCAATTTTTCATCCACTGAAAAGTGTATTTGTCTGTTAAGTTCATTTCAGTGACAAAATAATGACAGCCAAAAATGATGCACCTCAGCGTTTCCGTTTAGTGTGTAAATGTAAACAATGTCAAAATGCACCCCGGCATCTCTGATTAGTATGTAAACTATGTGAAACACTAATGGAAGATATAGAAACAGAACAGCAATCCTGGATGCAAGGCACATATTATTGTCGCATAATACTAGTCTCTTGATTGTTTCAGTATCAGACCAATCAAGGATAAAGACTTTGTGAGCAGAAGGTTGTGGTGAATAACCCAGCATAATTTTTTTAATTTTTTTTTTGCGAGGTGATGTGATGCAGCTGCAGTTGATTCAGCAGTTGGTTTTGTCTGTTTTCAGATGTGGTGCGGTTCGACAACAGCTACAGCTGGACGCGTAGCAAGAAACTGTTCTACCTGATTGAGGTGTTGGAACCTGACAGTGAGGCCCCCATTGCCGAACCATCCCTGAAGAACAGCCCTGAAGATGAGCTGCCAGCCAAGGACATGTTCTCATGAGGGCTTCGCCTCCACCAGGACGGTGTTGTTATGGTGATCTCAAGTGAATCTGCATCTTGTTGATAAATTACAGCTCAAGGTCACTTAGCAGCAGATGTGTTGATGTCCGCATAGTCATTGGTTGTGCCGTTCTCTGTGTGTGTGATGACTTTGATTTTTGTTTTGTTTTTGGATTGTTTTTGTTTTTCACCCTCTTGCCCTGAACTAGTCCAAAGGTTTTGGCTCTCCAAGACAGTATGAGTACTGTCTTGTGACTGTGATGGGAGCCATTCACCCACTAGATGAGTAAAGGTGGGTTCCATTTGTGGATGCTTGGCAGCAGGTGTGTTAATATGCTGATGTCTGTGCAGTCATTGGTCACGCCATTCTGTGTGTGTGATGACTTTAATTTTTGTTTTGTTTTTTTAATTGTTTTTGGTTTTTACCCCCTTGCCCTGAACTAGTCCAAAGGTTTTGGTAGGTGGGTAGGTAGTGTTGCTTAATGTCCTCAGATGTCAGTTGACATATGTGACCGTCTACCACGAAATGAGTTGGAATTCCCCTTGGGCTGTTTGGAGCTAGAGCAGAAAATGGGTGTTGGGGGTGTCAGGTATCGATTATGAATTTTTTTGCAAAATATTGAAAAGCAGGCTCTCTTTTCCGTAAATATTCCATCAAAAAGACAGTTTATTCACCTGATGTTGTCTAAAAATGACTTTTTCATATCATACCCTACTATCCAGGTAAGACAAACACCAGGAAAGTTACAAAGTTTCACGCACCGCATTCACCGCATGTTAGAAAACATCAAAACATCAAAATCAAAGTTTGGTGACAAACGACTCATTTCGTGGTGGACGGTCACATATTAGGGACAAGCTGAGACCAATGCCAAAGCATGGTTCAGTATAGCTTTACGTCCACAGAAACCAGAAGGCTCGTTAGGACGGACAGCCCAGGATGGCCACCTCGACTCTCACACAGCTCCTAAACTATGAAAGGTTTTGGCTTTCTGTGGCAGTATGAGTATGTCTTGTGACTGCGATGGGAGCCATTCACCCACTAGATGATTAAAGGTGGGTTCAGTTTGTGGATGCTTGGCAGCAGGTGTGTTAATATGCTGATGTCTGCACAGCCATTGGTCACGCCATTCTGTGAGTGTGATGACTTTGATTTTTGTTTTGTTTTTTGATTGTTTTTGGTTTTTACCCCCTCGCCCTGAACTAGTCCAAAGGTTTTGGCTCTCTGTGGCAGTATGAGTTCTGTCTTGTGACTGCAATGGAAGCCATTCACCCGCTAGATGAGTAAAGGTGGGTTCTGTTTGTGGATGTTGGCTGGAAGCCATTCACCCCCAGATGAGTAAAGATGGGTTCTGTTTGTGGATGCCGGATTAAGGTTGTTGTTTTTCCTTTTCTTCACGCACCCCTGCTGGTCAGAGGGTGACAATCTGCCTGCATCGAAATCTGATGTTCCCATCTGAATCAGGTGTTTTGCTGAAATTCAATTCCTCTGGAAATGTTTGAAAACTTTCACTCACATTGTGAGGACGTAGAGAGTACCCACATGCCTGAATTGGAGAGCTGGTGGTGCAGAGCAGAAGCACTTGCTCCCAGAAACCAAGTTAAACACTATCCAACTTAGTCGACAGATCAGTGAGGTGGCTTATTCTGGCTTTGTGTTATGGATGGGCGACTGTTATCATGTTATATGCTAGGCTTTGCACCCACTGCAAGAGTCAGATTCTGTGCAGACTCTGCAGAAGTCCCTCAGAAGAGACTGTATAAGCTGAGGTCCCATGTGTGTGTCTTTAACATACTTATGTGATCTTTTTGCATATATATATGCACTAAAACTAGTAAAAGATCACATATGTTTGTTGAAGATCCTGTAGTCCATGTCAGAGTTTGGTGGATTGTTGAGACACCAGAATAACCCAGCATGCACTGAAAGTGTCATGCTTCACACTGTTAAAGATGGCCACCATGAAGAAAAAGAATCCCTCTTTTCACATAAAGCCATCTTAATTTAATGTAGTAAGCAGAGGTAGAGTGATTTTTTTTTTTCATTCTGAAAGAGGATGATGATACAACAGATGTAGACCTATGCCCGGTGTGATGTACATTCTTGAACTGTGTGTGTCCTTGAAGTCATATGCACAGATACTTCAAGCATTGGACTGTGGGGATGGCTCCGTGGTTAGAGCGCCGGACTTGTGATTGAAAGGCCGCGGGTTTGAGTCCCTGCAGAAGTGGTGGGAGAATTTTCTTCTCCAGGGTCAACCTTCCATGCTGACTCTTATTTTGGTATATTCATTCCACCCCCATGTTACCACAATAGCACATAAAAGGCCCTGGTCATTCTGCCAAAAGTGCAGGTGGTAGATGCTAAATATGCATGCACCTTATGTATGTGGCTTTGCATGAAATGACATGGTGCATGGAAACATTGCAACAAGGCTTAACCTAATTTATTAATGCATTACATATCTCACTCAATCCCTCACTGTTTCCCACATCCACACACGTGCATGTACACATGCACATACACATGCATGCACACACACATACGCATGTGGCACACACATACACACACACACACACACACACGCATGTACATGTATGCATGCACACACACACACACGCACACACACACACACACACACACACACACACACACACACACACACACACACACACACACACACACACACACACACACACACACACACATGCATGCACGCACGCACACAGTGACGCACGCAGTGACACACACACACTCACAAACAATCTTGCAACCCATCACTTCCCCCCTCCCCCCCCCACCCATAATCACAAGTAAGAAAGCAGCTAGCAAAGACATCTGCAGCAATAAAAATAAAATAAAAATAAAATAAATGCTTCTTTGCTTCAGTTTCCTAGTAAGAAATCATAACCCTTGTTTATGGAAACGTCTGTTTGTGTCATTGCAAGCTTTCAAACTTTCGCTAAATTTCTTGACTCACAACATTTATCGGTAGGTAGGATCATTTACTCTAAGCGGCCAGCAATTTTGTGGCTTAAATGATAAAAAAATGGCTGAACCTCACGCTGCACTATGCTGCAAGGCTGTCGGTTTTGCGCAGCCTTCTTTCTGTGGAAATTTAATCCCATCAGGTTTTAATGCTGGACTTGACACTTGGAGAATTGAAATTCTCAGAACGGAAACTTTCAGGCCAGATTTTCAGCCTGCAGTGTTGTTAACAACACCTGTTTACCGGTAAAACACACACACACACATTTCTGCTTATGTGGTTTCTTTCAGCTGAATGTGATCTGAAAGGCCATGTTTTCTACATTCACAGTAGCAGACATCAGATTCTGAAACATCATTGAACAACATGCAAATTCTTGCTTATTCTTTCAATGGTCTGTATACATATTGTTAGTACTTAATATATTTCCGCATGGAGTCAGAAGCACATGTAGCTTTTGCTTCATATATAATTTGTTGTGCGAAACCATGGGAATGGGATTAACTCAAGGACTGTGTACTGTCTCAAACTGGCCATAAGTTTCCGAGAACATTTCCTTTGCAGTACTGTGATAATGCGTAGACTTGCCCCTTTCAAGGGACCTTCCCCTTTGCTCTGTGCCATTGTCTGTTGCCTTACGAGCCTCATCACAACACATGGGAGGTTTTGGTGGAGCATAACCAGAGGTAAACTGTGTGGCCTGTGGTTTTGATTCCAAGTCCGGAGGTGATCTCGAGCGGTGAGGTCCACTGTTCTTTTGTTGAGTCAGATTGCTATGTGATTGTTTGTTTGGTTCAGTGTTGCTTTACGTCCATAGAAACCATAGGCTTATTAGGGACGGGAGCCCAGGACGGCCACCTTGTCTTTCACACAGCTCCTGAGCTCTGCTTGTTTGCTGATTTACAGGAGACTATTATTTAACTCTTTAATGAATAGTCTCCCGATTGTTCATTGATTTACAGGAGACTAATAACAACGCCCGTGATGCTTTTATTTGTGGATGTAACCAGAGTTTAATGAAGCTTTTTCCCCCCCCATTGATGATGATGATGATGATGAAGCAGAGCTTCATGTCCCTGGATGTCAGTTGACATATTAGGGACAAACTGTGACCAATGCCAAAGCACAGTTCAGTGTTGCTTTACGTCCACAGAAACCATACGGCTCATTAGGACAGAAAACCTGGGATGGCCATCTCAACTATCACACAGCTCCTGAACTCTGATTTTTGTTGTTGGCCTTGTTGATTTACAGGAGACTAGTAACAATGCCCAGGAGACTTTTATTTCTAGGTGTAACCAGAGTTAAATCTTTTTTTTTCTTTTCTTATTTTTCTGTTAATTTACAGGAGACTAATAACCAGAGTAAAAAAAAAAAAAAATCTTCTTATTTTTCTGCTGATTTACAGGAGACTAATAACAATGCCCATGAGGCTTTTATTTGTGGGTGTAACCAGGTAAATAAAAAAATTAAAAGATTATGTTGATTTATGGGATAACAATGCCCATGAGGCTTTTATTTGTGGGTGTAACCAGGTAAATAAAAATAAAAAAAGATTATGTTGATTTATGGGATAACAATGCCCATGAGGCTTTTATTTGTGGGTGTAACCAGATAAATGAAATAAAAAAATATTTACGGGAGACTAATAACAATGCCCATGAGGCTTTTATTTGTGGGAGTAACCAGATAAATAAAAAAATTAAAAATTATTAGAAATCTGTTGATTTATAGGAGACTAATAACAATGCCCATGAGACTTTTATGTGTGGGTGTAATCAGATAAATAAAATATTTTTATATTTTTTATATTTTTTGCCTATGCAGAGATGCTTCTTGCTTTTTAAGCATTGAGGTCCAGTGTTCTTTTTTGTTGAGTCAGATTATTCTGTGACCCACACGCTCTAGAAGTGCTGTCATCTGAGACTACGCTTTATTTATTTATCCCATTGACACCATCAGTTTGTTTTGATGGTTCACCAAGCAGTGATTTTCACTATCACAGCTGAGCTTTGGACCAAAGTGACTTAGGTAAAGATGTGGTTGCAAAGACAGCTAGTTTGTAGTTAAAGGTGAAAAGAAGAAGAAAACAAATTGAGGCTGTACCTCTGGTGGAGTTTATGTACGTTGTATTTACCCGCATGCCAGGTGAGAGTTACCCTAGGTGACTCAGGTCTTTGCTGTTGTACATGTGTCACATATTCCAAGCGATAATTAACTCCCTTGTGTGTTGATTTTGAAGAGAAGAAAAAATTGAACAAAACCTTACTGTTATTTAAAAAATTTTTAATATACATATTTTTTTTTCTGTTTAATTAAAATACTTGTGTGGGTGATTATACAGTTTGATAGAAAATTTGGATTTATCTGTTTCTACCTTTGTGCGTTGCAATATTTTTTTCTTTTTTTCTTTTTTCTTTTTTTCTTTTATTTTTGAGGTGTGTCACCTCAAAAAAAGAGAGAAAATATTGCAACACACAAAGGTAGAAACAGATAAATCCAAATTATGTAATGAAAGTACAGTTTGAAAATTAAATAAATCCTGTGATGAAACATTTCATTCTGTTGCCAGAAGGTATGATGGCTTTCTGCATGCCCAGAGTTTCTGCACTGTTAATATAAATTATGTGAGTTATTATGGTGAGTTATCTCTCTCTAGAGAAAATTTATCATGTCAAGTGAAATCTTCAGAAGGTCATGCCACTGAAATGTAAAGTTTGCCTGCACTGGTTCAGGACATGTGACTGATTACCTGTTGGAATTCTGTGAATATTGGAGCACCTAAGATATTTATATTCAACCATAGCTGAGCTGTCATTCCAATGCATTTTGTTGTTGTTGTTGCTGTACATATTCTTTAACTGCTCAGAGTTTTCCACAGGTCGTATGATTGTCTGCAGAAGTAAGATGGTGTATATATATATATACATAAACTGTAGCATGCACATGTACATGTATGTGCACGCACACACACACACACACACACACACACACACACACACACACACACACACACACACACACACACACACACATACAGAGTCAAACATGAATGGACTAATCAGGAGTGACTGAGGCTGAAAACATGTGTCAGAATATATTTTGGAACGTGCTTGTATTGATGGCTGTTGCAGTTGCAGTGGGAAAGTTTGTGTATGTGAGTAACTGTGAAGGCTGAAAAGCATCCAGCTTCCATTTCCCCCATTTTCTGATCCATTGGAATCCCTCCCCCACCCCCCACCATCCCCACCCCCCACCCCTCACCCCTTCCACCACTACTCCACATTTTCTTTTTTCTTTTTTTCTTTTTTCTTTTTTAACTAGTGTCTGTTTCTGATCCCAGCTAGGTTTCTTACAGCTTCTTCTTCTTTCCTTCTTTCTTTTTTTACTTTCATATAGTTTGTGCATATTTTCTCCACATAAAATAATCTTCTTCTGGTAGTTTTCCAGGGTTTTTCCTTCTTTTTTTTCTTCTTTTTTTTCCTGATCTAACAGTAATACAGATCACTTGTTTTTTGCTTTGTTTAGTTTTTTTTTTTACCTTTCTGTCTGTTTTCATGGTTGTGAAACTTTTTGGTGTGTTTTCTTGTTGTTTGTTAGTTTGTATAAAAAAAAATATCTTTTTTTCTCTTTCTGATCTAATAGTAATACAGATCATCTGGGGTTTTGTGTGTGTGTGTGTGTGTGTGTGTGTGTGTGTGTGTGTGTGTGTGTGTGTGTGTGTGTGTGTGTGTTTACCTCCTGTCAGTTTTCATAATTGTGAAACTATTTTGGTGTGTTTTTCTTGTTGTGTTACACTTTGTATAATGATTATGATATTACCTTTGAGCCTGAAAGAGAGATAATGAAAGCACACTTATGCAGGTAGAGAACTGGATTTAGCAAAACCAGAGAGTAATACACCCTTTTTGGTGAGGTAGATCTAGTAAGAGGTGTGCTTTGTTCTCAACAACAAGTAAGTAAGTAAGTAAATTGGTGTTTTATGCCCAGATCAACCAGTGCAGTTATATCAGAGCAATCTCAACAACGACCACAAAACCACAAAAAAACACTGGAAAAAACAAAAAGAGAGAAGGGGAAAACAAATGAGAAGAAGGCCATAATTCTATTCAGCAAGAGCCTTTTTGGGAACATAAGACTTTCCAGGTCAGATTCAATTCTTTGTGGTAATGTAGTTGAATGCCGCCCCCCCCCCCCCCCCCCCCCCCCCCCCCCATTTTTTTTTTTTTTTTTAATTAAATTTAAAAAAAAACATAAAAAAAACCCCCAACAACAACAGAAAACAAAAACAGAAAACAACAACACCACAATGACAACAAACAAACAAACAAACCACACAAGTGCTTTGACATGGAGAGACCTACCAAATGAATTGAAATTGGAAGGGTCAGATTTTGGTTTTGATCACCAGCATTTTTTATTTTATTTTTTCCTTTCTTTTCAGGAGAGCTGATTAGTGACTCAGCAGTGATTATAACCAGAAAGCATTGTTCAACCCATAACCATTGAAAAAAGACTACTAATATTGGGGCACTCTTCACTAGTATGGGATAACATTCTCACTGCCCTTAAACAAGCAAGATGATCTCAGTAAAGGAAAAAATGGGGTGGGGTGGGGGGATGTGATTAAGAGTGGTCTTGACTTGTAATAAAAGTTCAGTTTGAAAATTAATATAGACTTGCTGCTGTAGTGCTAAGGCTGAATTTAGAAATTGTTCATAAAGGGAGACAACGAAAGCACATTTGTAAAAGAAGAGAAGTCTTAGTGGATTTAGTTGCACCATGGAGTAACGCACCCTTTTGATGAGCTGGGTCCAGTACCTGGTGTGCCTTACAAATAGTGGATAAATGATACCCTTTAAAAATTGTGTGTTCACAAAAAAAACAAAAAAGATAGATGTGTGTGTGGAAAAGGGGGAAATGTGAGAGAGATAGAAGTACAAGTTATCCTGAATACTTGCAACAAAATGTTTAGAATGGACTCAAAAAAATGTGGTTGATAAATGAACATTACATTACTTCTTTCTCTTTTTCAATAGTGAGTGCGTTTGGTTCCAGTTTCCACAGAGGCATTTTTCAACAGTGTACACCTTCAGCACACATAGTTTGCACTTTTTAAACAGACACTAACAAAGAGTTTACATTAATCTAAAAGCTTAACATTATTCTGCAAGCTTTATAGAGTCTTTTACATGTATTTAAATCAAATCATGTTATATTTGATCTGAAGCATCTTTTAATTATAATCGGTTAAAGCAGAGAAATGAGCAGATCAGTATAATTGTGAGTGAGTATTCATTTTGTACTTTTTACTCAAGTTGACAATTAAAGTTGTGATTACATGCATAAATTCAGTTTTACCACAGTCATAAGTTGTACTTTTCTGCTTGATACTCATGCCTGTGCACATGCAGTGTGTGTGTGTTATTTGTATCTCAATGCCACAGTCATCGTCTTGATTCCTTTCTTCCCTGAAGGGATGCCGGGGATGCCTGACATCTTCCCCCTGTCAGGAATCTTAGGGCTGTCATTTGATTCCTGTTTCCAATCTCCTCCTTTGTTTTTCTGCCTAGTCCTGTTATGTCTTGGAATTTTTCTGCTAATGGTCGATTCTTCTAACTTTTCTCCCTCGGAAAATTCTCCCTATTTATCAGTAAGAGGCCTTTTTGTATGGCTCTTGTGGAGTATTTTGGAGATGACAGTTAATATGTTCAGCCGGCTACCTGCCATATTGCACTAATACTTGTGCATTTAAGTTTGTTTGTATATGTTTCCGTTAATTTTTTCTTTCTTTTTTACTTGTTTATATTGGTATCAATAAATCAGACGGAATGGTAAACAGTAGTCTTGTAGCTAGTCTTGTATGCTTTCTTTTCTTTTCTTTTTTAACAAGGGCCATATTGAAAGAAGTAACTCTTCAAAAGTTTATGTTTGTGTATGCAGGTTTTTGTTTTGTAGATTTGACTTGGGGAAAGGGTTTGCCTGTGAGAGGACTTTTGACATTATCATGATTATGGCGTTTGCTTACAACAGAGTTTGGTCATCCTGAGGAGATCCCTTGTGATCAACAGGATGTTAAAATCCAATCATTATTAACTTATCCCCTGCTGTCCTTTCAATGTTGTGACACTTGGTTATCTGTACATTCACGTCATTTACATTTTGAAGAGGTACAAACTGTGTTTTGTAATATTTCCCATGTGGTTGCACAATTAAAAAATCAATAAAAAATCAGCAGGTGCTCAGTTCAGCACCTGGGTCTTAATTAAATGGAAAACAAATAAAGAAGAGAGTATTTCCTGCCAATGGCTGGTACTACATAAAGAACAATGTGTAGTTACTACGGCTGACCATTTACTTAACTGGCAATTCAGACATCAGTCTGTGGTTGCTTTTGCTAAAGTATACAGTGGGACCATTCTGACTGGTCAAATCGCAAAAAGATAAAACTACAGTGATAAATTTATCATTTCTTTTTTTTTTTTAAACTTCAATGCATTTTATGTGACCTTTCTGATAGGACAAAACACAAAAGAGAAAACAAAACAAATGTGTCTATTGGACCTTTCTTATAGGTCATATAAAAAAAAATTAATGCAGCGATTCCATTGTGAAAGGTAAACAAAATAATAATATATATATATGTCATATGGGACCATTCTGATAGGTCAAATCACACACACACACACACACACACACACACACACACACACACACACACACACACACACACACACACACACAGAATTTAATTCAATTCAACTCAAAAAAAAAATAAAAAATCCCACAAGGGTCAATTTTGTTGTGGTCATTGTGAACCTGCAATATTTTGAACTGGAGTCCCTGATGACTTGTCAGCCAAACTTCCATTGCAATGGCATGCACACACACACACACACACACACACACACACACACACACACACACACACACACACACACACACACACACACACACAGATGTGTTCTATGGGACCATTCTGACAGGTAAATTCACACAAAAATTAAGGCACACTGATGTTTTTTTTCTTTTTGGCATCTGACCCATCAGATGGTCCCATAGGACACTTCTTGAAATTTTATATTTTTGTGAATTGACCTATCAGAATGGTCCATAGAACACGTGTGTGTGTGTGTGTGTGTGTGTGTGTGTGTGCGCGCGCGCGCGCGCGCACGCGCGCGCATGCCATTGCAATGGGAGTTTGGGCTGACAAGTCAATCAATTGTGATGGATCAGATCACAATTTTTTATTTTTTTATTTTATATTTTATTGCACTTGCAGTTAAGTACTCGATCTGGCAAGCAGAAGCATGCCAAATATGGCCGCTCTCTCTCTCTCTCTCTCTCTCTCTCTCTCTCGTCTCTCTCGTCTCTCTCTTCTCTCTCTCTCTTCTCTCTCGTCTCTCTCTCACACACAATACACACACACACACACACACACACACACACACACACACACACACACACACATATGTATATTCAATCAGAAAATCAATGCCTGAACCAGAGCTCGAACCTGCAACATTTTGAACTGGAGTCCCTGATTGACTTGTCGGCCAAACTTCCTTTGCAATGTCATGTACACACACAGTCTTTTCTTTCTTACCTACGCCCCCATCCCAAACTCCACCCCTACCCGCACTCCAGCCCTATGTCTAGGTCCTGCACATGGGACAAAAACCAGGGTTCCAGGTGAGATCAAAAGATCTAGAGATCTTAGAGGAGGGAGGTGGAGCTGGACCCTCAACCATGCCCAGAAGAGATCATGAGTAGGGAGGTGGCGCTGGGCTGAGCAAGTTGGACGTCTTTTGCTTCGAGTTGTCCAAGTTGTTCGTCAACAGCGGTGCAACGGACATTGTCTTAGTGACTCTGTCCAGCACAGCAGTTGAAAGAGCAATTGCGCAGTGCACAAGTCGCTGGGCAATGGCGAGGGGACACCGCCTTAACACTTCCATTGTTCTGGCGGCGGTCCACGGTCTCTCCGGTCTTTTTCGGGCGGTTTCCGCGGTCGAGCCTTTCACTCTCTCGTCCCCTTCCCACTCTGTCCCCGTCCCTAATAGGCCATCTCGCCTCCGTGGACGTTAAGCAACATGAAAGGACAAAAACGGGGATTCTGAGTGCCACTGGTTTGCACGCGTTAAAGATCCCTGACTGCAGTGGGAAAGTGTTGGCCTTACAAAATGTAAAGCAGACGCTGGTCTATGTGTTGTTAAATGTTTCGTATTCGTGCTTCATTACATATTATAAACGTCAGACTGTGATTCTTCAGTGCATGTACATAGAAACATCTGTAACATAATTATGACAAGCAACAGCACTTATAATAATGCAATAGTGCTATGCTGTTTGGCGGCTTCAGTTTTATGTACTATGTAGCAAATCTTATAAACAGAAGGAGCGAACAAAATAACAACAGCAAGAAAGAAAGAATAAAGCCGAAGAACAAGTATTTCGGACACGCACACCCACCCACCCACACAAGCACGCACAGACGCATGCATGCACACATACATGCGTGCACGCCCCACCTCCCCCACCCAACACACACACACACACACACACACACACACACACACACACACACACACACACACACACACACACACACACACCAAAGAAAGAGCGTTAAGAATTGACGTTTACGCTGATATTTATTTTAGTCGGCCTTCTTTGATAACATTCTGTTCCGAGTCGAACGACGTCAAAGTCATGCAATCAAATCCATTTAAAAGCCACGGCCTTCGAACCTAGCAGGACCAGCACAGTTTACGAAGGACGTGTCCACGTCAACTGTGCCCTCATTTATTACACGAAAGTGTTAAAGATCTTGTCCTCGGCGTTGACGCCCCAGGCGTTGTTGCTGTAGCTGTCGATGACGGTCAGCTTTCCGTTCAGCTTGGTCCACGTGGTGCCCGTCGGCTGGCTGGAGCTGATGCCCTCTCGGACGAAGATTTCGTCGACGTCATTGACCCCGATGACGTAACCGTCGCCTGAAGCGATGTACTTCAGTTTTCCTGGCACCTGAAGCAATCGACAGGAAGGGCCTGTGGTTACTGTATTACGGAGGGTGCACAAATGAGTACATGAATGGTGAGTGAGCCAGTGCTGTTGACAGGGATGACGTCAGTGTTGCCGAGCGAGACGTGCTTAAGAGATGAGTCGTCAGCGAGAAACGACCAGACAGTAAGAGTCTGCATACTGTTACGTCGTCCTAAAAATCAGTGAGAACAACCAGACAGTTTGCATACTCTTGCATCGTCCATAGGTCAGCGAAAAACAACCAGTTTGTCTACTGTTATATCGTCCTTAAGTCAGCCAGAAACAACCGGACAGATTTGCATACTCTGACATACTCCTTAGGTCAGCGAAGAACCAGACAGTTTATATACTTTTACATCTCAGTTTTAACGTTCTGTGTGTGAACCAGTTAAGTCACTCCAACAATCAAGTACCCAGCTCACCAAACAATCAGCCACCCAGTCAATCGAACAACCAAACAATTAATCACTCAGCGAATAAATCAATCATCATTCATTCACTGATCAATTAATCATTCAATCACTAACCCAGCCAATTGATCAATCAAACAATCACCCAACCCATCACCCAGTCAATCAATCCGTCACACAATCAACCATGCAATCACCCAACGTGTCATTGAGTCTATTAATGAGCCAATCAACCAGTCAGTCACTCAATCACAATGAAGTTACATATATCCAGTCTCTGCCAACATCCCCGGTGTCTCCGAAAGTCTCCTTCCGGTAGAAAACGTCATCAACGCACAATCAACCATGCAATCACCCAACGTGTCGTTGAGTCTATTAATCAACCAATCAGTCACTCAATCACAATGAAGTTACATGTATCCAGTCGCTGCCAACATCCCCGGTGTCTCCGAAAGTCTCCTTCCGGTAGAAAACGTCATCAACGCTGTTGACGCCCCACACGCCGGAGTAGCCGGCAGAGATCTGCTTCAGTTTGCCAGGGACAGGCGTCCAGTCGCTTCCAGCAGGGTTGGAGCTGGAGGCCCCTGTAGAGAAAGGACATAGCTCACGTTTCGTCTTCCCGTCCATATGGACGTTAAGCAGCATGAAAAAGAACAGTTTCGCCTTATCGGCTTCTGATTCTGGCCCTGTCTTCTCTCCACGTCGTTCAGCGGTTTAGCCAATCAGGTTTCGCCTAAGGGCGAATTTCCTTTCGCCTAAATCGTACTTCAAAAGGTACAGGAGGCATGTGATCGAGTGTCACAGTAAACACACAAACACGCATGCACGCACGCACGCACGCACGCACGCACGCACGCACACCACACACACACACACACACACACACACACACACACACACACACACACACACACACACACACACACACACACACTCACTCACAGACAAACTCACAGATACACACACACACACACATTCTCTCTCTCTCTCTCTCTCTCTCTCTCTCTCTCTCTCTCTCTCTCTCTCTCTCTCTCTCTCTCTCTCTCTCTCTCTCTTAAGCAAAACATGACAAAACAGCGGTAACAATACCATACAGCCGTATAGCAACATGAACTGACTTGAGAATTTAACGCCCAGTCAACTGTGAAGGTCATGGCAGGGCAAATACAATTCATCCAATCACAATCACGAAACACAGTTTCCGTGAAGGTCATGGCGGGGCAAATGCAATCCATCCAATCACAATCACGAAACACAGTTTTCGTGAAGGTCATGGCGGGGCAAATGCAATCTATCCAATCACAATCACGAAACAGTTTCCATGAAGGTCATGGCGGGGCAAATGCAATCCATCCAATCACAATCACGAAACACAGTTTCCGTGAAGGTCATGGCGGGGCAAATGCAATCCATCCAATCACAATCACGAAACACAGTTTATCCAGTCACTATCACGAAACACAATTCATCCAGTCACAATCACGGAACACAATTCATCCAGTCACAATCAAAAGTCTAGCTTGCTCTTCATGATACATGTCAGGCTACAGTGGAACAGGAAAGGGAGAGAAATGAAGCTATCATGGTGGAAATTGCAAGGGCGAAAGTTCTGGCAGTAAGAGAAGCACTCAAAGCTATATTATGAACTATTACAGACTTAGCAGGTGGAACAGAAAGCGCATGGTCGTGATTCTGTTTTAATACTAAGCAAATGACGAGAAGGAATAAAGAGTAACTCGAACTCGAAAACTTTATTTTACAAGGATTGTAGTTTTAGGTTCAGTCAAAAACCTGTCTAACAACTAGTCCTTGCTAACTCCTGATGAGTAAGAGAAAGCAAGACCTGTGCGGTAGAAGATGTCGTCGGCGGAGTTGACCCCCCAGACGTAACCGCCAGGACTGACGGTGACGTGTTTCAGTTTGCCATCCATCTGTCTCCAGCCTGTGCCCGTCGGTCTGCACAAACACCAGCCCCGGGTCAGTTGCAACAGTCATGATGTCAGCACTGTGCCAGTGTACTTTGTTTACAGTGGGTACTGTACGTGTGGTCAGGGCGTTTACACACACACACACACACACACACACACACACACACACACACACACACACACACACACACACACACACACACACACACACACACACACACACTCGGACCAACCCCACTCGCTACACCCGACAAACACACATTCAAAACCTCTACACACACACACACACACACACACACACACACACACACACACACACACACACACACACACACACACACACACACACACACACACACTCCCTCCCCCCAACACGCGCCTTCCCCCACCCACTCTCTCTCTCTCTCTCTCTCTCTCTCTCTCTCTCTCTCTCTCTCTCTCTCTCTCTCTCTCTCTCTCTCTACCACACACACACACACACACACACACACACACACACACACACACACACACGCACGCACGCACGCACGCACGCACGCACACACACATGCACGCACATGCACGCATTATACATTACAAGCATTACACACGCCTGCATAAACTATACATATAATATACACAAGTATACAATTACACAATCACGCAAGCACTCAGGCACGTATGTACAGATCTGTACCTGTCTCTGGTGATACCATTTCGGAAGAAAATGTCATTCTGAGCGTTGACACCAAACACGATGTTTCGTCCCACGTCAACTTGCGTCAGGAGACCTGCACAGTGGTCGCTGTTGGTCTGCGCACTGAACTTTGCGTAACTAACTGAACGTCATTTATCGTGATTGACGTAAACAGAACGTTGATGTTGTGACTGCTGCAAGTTGATTTTGTGAGTGATGCAAGCAGAACAGTGGTATTGTGACTTAATATGCAAAGAGAACATTATCTGGTACTGTTACTGGTTCTAGCACAACGCTGGGATTGTGACTGATACAAACAGAACACTGGCATGTGGTATTGTTACCTCAAGCAGAATACTGGTATAGTAACGGCAGATAACATGATCAATTTGGTGATTAAATCAATCATGAACTATTCGTCGAAAACCACCTAGAGACTACACCCTCATCTACTGATTGCTGGCATTGCTGGCAACCACTGAGACGCAGTACCCCCCCCCCCCCCCCCCCCGCCTCCCACTCCTGAAGCCATTATCTTCCCGTTGACTCACTCATGACCGAGTTTTGTCTGACTGAATCAGCCATTAACTACTTCTGACAACAACGTACGGACTACACTCGATCGTCACCCAGTGCATGCAGACAACCGCTAAAATCCAGCCCGTTGACAAAATTTAATTATACTGTTAAACAGTCCCCCTTTAAGTGCCCGTTAGCAACTATCGATACCCAGTTACCCACCGTCAGTTTGGATCCAGCTGCTGCCAATGTTGGTGGGGTCGCCATAGGTGTCCTGCCTGTAATAGATGTTACCGTTCTTGTTGGCGCCCCACACCCCAGACCGCCCCACAGAGATGCTCTTCAGTAACCCATCCGTTGATTCCCACTCGACACTGTGCACTACAGTCACCACCGCCACCACCACCAGCCACCACAGCTGCAACGATCTGGAGAAGGCAGTCTTGGATAGCAGCAGTGAAAAGGTCCAAACAATGCCAAAGCACAAAACGGCACTGGCTTAGCCTAAAGCTTTAGCAGGCATTATACTACTAGGTCAGAATTATGTTTCTCTGCCAGCCAGAAAGCTATTCTTTGTCAACACCACCAAATTCTACCAGTTACGAAAAGTAGTTGTTAGACAGAGTCTTTGTGCATGTACAGGTTTTGAAATGTCGCTTAATTACACATTGGAGCCTAGCTGTAGATCAGGCTAGTGAAGCTAATTAAATCAACAAAAAGGAGGATAAACAAATTAATTTCATTGGGACCTTGTTTCGTCGCTTTCTTTGATGGCATTTGCAAGATCGTTTATTAACAAGAAAAAAAAAAAATAGTGCTCCCCCTGCTACACATCCTTGCTTTAAGCCATAAACACAGAAAAAGAAGCAGAAGAAAAGAAAGCCAATCAATGTGCTGTTTTTTGATCATCACACATTTGTGCACAACAGATATTCCACAGCGCTCAGTATTTTACTTTGAAAATTGCTTTGAAGTAGCTGGTACTGACCACAAAATGTTACGGGTTACGGTATGTAAACGTTCTTGAAATCGATGAATACTAAGTACAATTTAAAATTATTCTTTAAAAACTGTTTTTTGATTGCAGCGTACAAGACCAGGTGAATATTTGATATGAATGATCGTTTTCACAGCTGGCTGAGCATCAGTGAACACATATTTTTGCTTTTGATCCTTCTTCGTGGATTTCTGATAATAACAAAGTTTGACTGAAGTAACCAGTTCCATTGTAAATGGGCATTTCGATAATCAGCTCTTGGATGTGG
>OY757552.1:7158104-7180510 GCA_963584105.1 Alviniconcha strummeri
TACCATTATCGCTTATGATATAATTATATTATATAATTACGCTTATTCTTTCGGTTCACTGGGGTGTTCGTTTAGCAAATAGTTTGTGGGGGGATTAGCCATGTCAGTGTCCAGTATGAATTTTCACAAGCAAGCAATGATTAGAGTCAAACGTTTCATCACACCGAACGAACACCGTGCTCTTCACCTTTATTCCATGCGGTGTTGGGCTGGACCTACCGGATTTTTGGTATGCTTCGTGTTTTTGGTTTCTTTATTTTGAATACATAATAATAATAATACATAACTTTCTATAGCGCTATTCCCCGCTGAGCGACCTCAACGCGCTTGGACACATACATGTACATAATATATACCATTTACATTTACTAACATGTCATATACAAACTAGTCTCATAATACATACTTAACAAATTACACTAATATAAAACAAATACTTGTAAAATGGCGCCTATGATAACTGTTATAAAACATAGAGACGTTACAATAATTTAAAACAGGTACATAATTATAAGCTAAGTAATTAGTATTATTACTACGCTAACACACACACACACACACACACACACACACACACACACACACACACACACACCACACACACACACACACACACACACACACACACACACACACACACACTTCACTTCAATCCCTTTCATTAACAACAATAACTGAAATATCAAACCGGTCTCTGTATCAGTGAATTATGTTACAGTTTATGCTTTGACTGATAATTTCTTCGTGAATCTGTTCTGACAAATCGAACGAATAAGCATCATTATATATTTAGGGGCACCACAAAAATGCCCGACACAAAAATTGACTGTTGGCATTCTGGAACGCACACACACACACACACACACACCACACACACACACACACACACACACACACACCACACACACACACACACACACACACACACACGTACACACACACACTCACACACACACACACACATACACACACACACACACACACACACACGTACACACACACACACACACACACACACACACACACACACACACACACACACACACACACACACACACACACACATGGGCGCGCGGATGGGGAGGGCAGAAGGGTTAAACAAAAGAACACCTTTTGTGAGTCCATATGCACACGGTCATAAAAAAAAGAGACAAGGGTTAAAAGGTGAATGACTTGAAAACTAACTGAACGCTGAAATGAGTTTGTTGAAGATGAAAGGATGTGCTAGATAGGCAAGCACCATCTGTCCCTGTAAATGATATCGTTTCAAACAGACCACACCTTGTCGGCTCAAAAACATCATTAATTAACTTGCAAAATGTGATCAAAATGCAATTACACGAAGGACCCGGATCATAATTAGCAGATCTGGACAGGTTGTATAAATACAGGTTGAACCGCTGCTTTCGGTTTCAGTGCCTTTCGGCAACTAAGTTCGCATCTCTACACAACTACTGCTTGTTCTAGCTCACTATAGTTCTACAGCGTCTGCTGCCAAAGCCGTTGACGTCAAGGTGAGTACATGTTCACTGCATTTCACCAGTCTGTTTAGCTTAGGGTTGGTATTTGCTTAGACGTCTTATGTGCATGTTTTCACTCTCACTCTCTGTCTTTGTCATTATGTGTGTTTGCCGTTGAATCAAGGATTAAAACTACAAAGACTGTATTTATAACCTTTGGTTGAATCGATGGGCAGAAGTATGCTGAATCAATTGTCCTGAGATGTTATTCCACTGACCTGCGACAATTGGAAAGACTGTATAATTATGAGAGAGAAAGAGAGAGAGAGTCGAATCTGTCTTAGCTTATTTTTGTTATCAGATTAGTTTGAAAAAGAAAGTTAAGCACCAGCCGGTACACAGTAATTAATAGGTCAGGGTTACCTGTCAAAGAATATTGACAGGTCAAATTAGTTTACCTGTAGATCAAGCTACGCAAGGTAGATCACGCCCTATCGAAGCATCGGCTCAAACATCATCACAGCTAGCACAGTTTAAATGACTGTGGTTTTGGTTTTCGTTCTGACAGATATTGTGTCCAGGCAGGATGGTTTCCACTAAGGTATAGTTTGTCTGTCTGTCTGTCTGTCTGTCTGTCTGTCTGTCTGTCTGTCTGTCTGTCTGTCTGTCTGTGTCTGTCTGTCTGTCTCTGTCTCTCTCTCTAAAGTGAAATGTAAGACATTGTGGACAACTTATTGATACCACATCCAAGAGCTGATTATCGAAATGCCCATTTACAATGGAACTGGTTACTTCAGTCAAACTTTGTTATTATCAGAAATCCACGAAGAAGGATCAAAAGCAAAATATGTGTTCACTGATGCTCAGCCAGCTGTGAAAACGATCATTCATATCAAATATTCACCTGGTCTTGTACGCTGCAATCAAGAAAGAGTTTTTAAAGAATAATTTTAAATTGTACTTAGTATTCATCGATTTCAAGAACGTTTACATACGTAACCCGTAACATTTTGTGGTCAGTACCAGCTACTTCAAAGCAATTTTCAAAGTAAAATACTGAGCGCTGTGGAATATCTGTTGTGCACAAATGTGTGATGATCAAACAACAGCACATTGATTGGCTTTCTTTTCTTCTGCTTCTTTTTCTGTGTTTATGGCTTAAAGCAAGGATGTGTAGCAGGGGAACACTATTTTTTTTTCCTGTTAATAAACGATCTTGCAAATGCCATCAAAGAAAGCGACGAAACAAGGTCCAATGAAATTAATTTGTTTATCCTCCTTTTTGTTGATTTAATTAGCTTCACTAGCCTGATCTACAGCTAGGCTCCAATGTGTAATTAAGCGACATTTCAAAACCTGTACATGCACAAAGACTCTGTCTAACAACTACTTTTCGTAACTGGTAGAATTTGGTGGTGTTGACAAAGAATAGCTTCTGGCTGGCAGAGAAACATAATTCTGACCTAGTAGTATAATGCCTGCTAAAGCTTTAGGCTAAGCCAGTGCCGTTTTGTGCTTTGGAATTGTTTTGACCTTTTCACTGCTTCTATCCAAGACTGCCTTCTCCAGATCGTTGCAGCTGTGGTGGCTGGTGGTGGTGGCGGTGGCGACTGTAGTGCACAGTGTCGAGTGGGAATCAACGGATGGGTTACTGAAGAGCATCTCTGTGGGGCGGTCTGGGGTGTGGGGCGCCAACAAGAACGGTAACATCTATTACAGGCAGGACACCTATGGCGACCCCACCAACATTGGCAGCAGCTGGATCCAAACTGACGGTGGGTAATTGGGTATCGATAGTTGCTAACGGGCACTTAAAGGGGGACTGTTTAACAGTATAATTAAATTTTGTCAACGGGCTGGATTTTAGCGGTTGTCTGCATGCACTGGGTGACGATCGAGTGTAGTCCGTACGTTGTTGTCAGAAGTAGTTAATGGCTGATTCAGTCAGACAAAACTCGGTCATGTGTGAGTCAACGGGAAGATAATGGCTTCAGGAGTGGGAGGCGGGGGGGGGGGGGGGGGGGGTACTGCGTCTCAGTGGTTGCCAGCAATGCCAGCAATCAGTAGATGAGGGTGTAGTCTCTAGGTGGTTTTCGACGAATAGTTCATGATTGATTTAATCACCAAAATGATCATGTTATCTGCCGTATTCTGCTTGAGGTAACAATACCACATGCCAGTGTTCTGTTTGTATCAGTCACAATCCCAGCGTTGTGCTAGAACCAGTAACAGTACCAGATAATGTTCTCTTTGCATATTAAGTCACAATACCACTGTTCTGCTTGCATCACTCACAAAATCAACTTGCAGCAGTCACAACATCAACGTTCTGTTTACGTCAATCACGATAAATGACGTTCAGTTAGTTACGCAAAGTTCAGTGCGCAGACCAACAGCGACCACTGTGCAGGTCTCCTGACTCAAGTTGACGTGGGACGAAACATCGTGTTTGGTGTCAACGCTCAGAATGACATTTTCTTCCGAAATGGTATCACCAGAGACAGGTACAGATCTGTACATACGTGCCTGAGTGCTTGCGTGATTGTGTAATTGTATACTTGTGTATATTATATGCATAGTTTATGCAGGCGTGTGTAATGCTTGTAATGTATAATGCGTGCATGTGCGTGCATGTGTGTGTGTGTGCGTGCGTGCGTGCGTGTGTGTGTGTGTGTGGTAGAGAGAGAGAGAGAGAGAGAGAGAGAGAGAGAGAGAGAGAGAGAGAGAGAGAGAGTGTGAGTGGGGGAAGGCGCGTGTTGGGGGGAGTGTGTGTGTGTGTGTGTGTGTGTGTGTGTGTGTGTGTGTGTGTGTGTGTGTGTGTAGAGGTTTTGAATGTGTGTTTGTCGGGGGTAGCGAGTGGGGTTGGTCCGAGTGTGTGTGTGTATGTGTGTGTGTGTGTGTGTGTGTGTGTGTGTGTGTGTGTGTGTGTGTGTGTGTGTGTGTGTGTGTGTGTGTGTGTGTGTGTGTGTGTGTAAACGCCCTGACCACGCGTACAGTACCCACTGTAAACAAAGTACACTGGCACAGTGCTGACATCATGACTGTTGCAACTGACCCGGGCTGGTGTTTGTGCAGACCGACGGGCACAGGCTGGAGACAGATGGATGGCAAACTGAAACACGTCACCGTCAGTCCTGGCGGTTACGTATGGGGGGTCAACTCCGCCGACGACATCTTCTACCGCACAGGTCTTGCTTTCTCTTACTCATCAGGAGTTAGCAAAGACTAGTTGTTAGACAGGTTTTTGACTGAACCTAAAACTACAATCCTTGTAAAATAAAGTTTTCGAGTTCGAGTTACTCTTTATTCCTTCTCGTCATTTGCTTAGTATTAAAACAGAATCACGACCATGCGCTTTCTGTTCCACCTGCTAAGTCTGTAATAGTTCATAATATAGCTTTGAGTGCTTCTCTTACTGCCAGGACTTTCGCCCTTGCAATTTCCACCATGATAGCTTCATTTCTCTCCCTTTCCTCTTCCACTGTAGCCTGACGTGTATCATGAAGAGCAAGTTAGACTTTTGATTGTGACTGGATGAATTGTGTTCCGTGATTGTTACTGGATGAATTGTGTTTCGTGATAGTGACTGGATAAACTGTGTTTCGTGATTGTGATTGGATGGATTGCATTTGCCCCGCCATGACCTTCACGGAAACTGTGTTTCGTGATTGTGATTGGATGGATTGCATTTGCCCCGCCATGACCTTCATGGAAACTGTGTTTCGTGATTGTGATTGGATAGATTGCATTTGCCCCGCCATGACCTTCACGGAAACTGTGTTTCGTGATTGTGATTGGATGAATTGTATTTGCCCTGCCATGACCTTCACGGTTGACTGGGCGTTAAATTCTCAAGTCAGTTCATGTTGCTATACGGCTGTATGGTATTGTTACCGCTGTTTTGTCATGTTTTGCTTAAGAGAGAGAGAGAGAGAGAGAGAGAGAGAGAGAGAGAGAGAGAGAGAGAGAGAGAGAGAGAGAGAGAGAGAGAGAGAGAGAATGTGTGTGTGTGTGTGTGTGTGTTTGTGTGTATCTGTGAGTTTGTCTGTGAGTGAGTGAGTGTGTGTGTGTGTGTGTGTGTGTGTGTGTGTGTGTGTGTGTGTGTGTGTGTGTGTGTGTGTGTGTGTGTGTGTGTGTGTGTGTGTGCGTGCGTGCGTGCATGCGTGTTTGTGTGTTTACTGTGACACTCGATCACATGCCTCCTGTACCTTTTGAAGTACGATTTAGGCGAAAGGAAATTCGCCCTTAGGCGAAACCTGATTGGCTAAACCGCTGAACGACGTGGAGAGAAGACAGGGCCAGAATCAGAAGCCGATAAGGCGAAACTGTTCTTTTTCATGCTGCTTAACGTCCATATGGACGGGAAGACGAAACGTGAGCTATGTCCTTTCTCTACAGGGGCCTCCAGCTCCAACCCGGCTGGAAGCGACTGGACGCCTGTCCCTGGCAAACTGAAGCAGATCTCTGCCGGCTACTCCGGCGTGTGGGGCGTCAACAGCGTTGATGACGTTTTCTACCGGAAGGAGACTTTCGGAGACACCGGGGATGTTGGCAGCGACTGGATACATGTAACTTCATTGTGATTGAGTGACTGATTGGTTGATTAATAGACTCAACGACACGTTGGGTGATTGCATGGTTGATTGTGCGTTGATGACGTTTTCTACCGGAAGGAGACTTTCGGAGACACCGGGGATGTTGGCAGAGACTGGATATATGTAACTTCATTGTGATTGAGTGACTGACTGGTTGATTGGTTCATTAATAGACTCAACGACACGTTGGGTGATTGCATGGTTGATTGTGTGACGGATTGATTGACTTGGTGATTGTTTGATTGATCAGTTGGCTGGGTTAGTGATTGAATGATTAATTGATCAGTGAATGAATGATGATTGATTTATTCGCTGAGTGATTAATTGTTTGGTTGTTCGATTGACTGGGTGGCTGATTGTTTGGTGAGCTGGGTACTTGATTGTTGGAGTGACTTAACTGGTTCACGCACAGAACGTTAAAACTGAACGCTGGGTAAGGACGATGTAAAAGTATATAAACTGTCTGGTTCTTCGCTGACCTAAGGAGTATGTCAGAGTATGCAAACTGTCCGGTTGTTTCTGGCTGACTTAAGGACGATGTAACAGTACACAAACTGGTTGTTTTTCGCTGACCTATGGACAATGCAAGAGTATGCAAACTGTCTGGTTGTTTCTCACTGATTTTTAGGACGACGTAACAGTATGCAGACTCTTACTGTCTGGTCGTTTCTCGCTGACGACTCATCTCTTAAGCACGTCTCGCTCGGCAACACTGACGTCATCCCTGTCAACAGCACTGGCTCACTCACCATTCATGTACTCATTTGTGCACCCTCCGTAATACAGTAACCACAGGCCCTTCCTGTCGATTGCTTCAGGTGCCAGGAAAACTGAAGTACATCGCTTCAGGCGACGGTTACGTCATCGGGGTCAATGACGTCGACGAAATCTTCGTCCGAGAGGGCATCAGCTCCAGCCAGCCGACGGGCACCACGTGGACCAAGCTGAACGGAAAGCTGACCGTCATCGACAGCTACAGCAACAACGCCTGGGGCGTCAACGCCGAGGACAAGATCTTTAACACTTTCGTGTAATAAATGAGGGCACAGTTGACGTGGACACGTCCTTCGTAAACCGTGCTGGTCCTGCTAGGTTCGAAGGCCGTGGCTTTTAAATGGATTGATTGCATGACTTTGACGTCGTTCGACTCGGAACAGAATGTTATCAAAGAAGGCCGACTAAAATAAATATCAGCGTAAACGTCAATTCTTAACCTCTTTCTTTGGGTGGTGTGTGTGTGTGTGTGTGTGTGTGTGTGTGTGTGTGTGTGTGTGTGTGTGTGTGTGTGTGTGTGTGTGTGTGTGTGTGTGTGTGTGTGTTGGGGGAGGTGGGGCGTGCACGCATGTGTCTGTGCGTGCTTGTGTGGGTGGGTGGGTGTGCGTGTCCGAAATACTTGTTCTTCGGCTTTATTCTTTCTTTCTTGCTGTTGTTATTTTGTTCGCTCCTTCTGTTTATAAGATTTGCTACATAGTACATAAAACTGAAGCCCGCCAAACAGCATAGCACTATTGCATTATTATAAGTGTTGCTGTTTGTCATAATTACGTTATAGATGTTTCTATGTACATGCACTGAAGAATCACAGTCTGACGTATATAATATGTAATGAAGCACGAATACGAAACATTTAACAACACATAGGCCAGCGTCTGCTTTACATTTTGTAAGGCCAACACTTTCCCACTGCAGTCAGGGATCTTTAACGCGTGCAAACCAGTGGCACTCAGAATCCCCGTTTTTGTCCTTTCATGTTGCTTAACGTCCACGGAGGCGAGATGGCCTATTAGGGACGGGGACAGAGTGGGAAGGGGACGAGAGAATGAAAGGCTCGACCGCGGAAACCGCCCGAAAAAGACCGGAGAGACCGTGGACCGCCGCCAGAACAATGGAAGTGTTAAGGCGGTGTCCCCTCGCCATTGCCCAGCGACTTGTGCACTGCGCAATTGCTCTTTCAACTGCTGTGCTGGACAGAGTCACTAAGACAATGTCCGTTGCACCGCTGTTGACGAACAACTTGGACAACTCGAAGCAAAAGACGTCCAACTTGCTGGCACTGTGAACACGCATGGTTTTGTGTGGAAGTTTTTTTTATGCGCTATATGTAAATTTTCAGTCATTCATTTATTCATGCCACTGTTTGATGAAGTTCACTGTAGCTTTCAGGTCATGACGTTCACTGTAGCTTTCAGGTCATGACGTTCACTGTAGCTTTCAGGTCATGACGTTCACTGTAGCTTTCAGGTCATGAAGTTCACTGTAGCTTTCAGGTCATGACGTTCACTGTAGCTTTCAGGTCATGAAGTTCACTGTAGCTTTCAGGTCATGACGTTCACTGTAGCTTTCAGGTCATGACGTTCACTGTAGCTTTCAGGTCATGTTGCATGCCAGACACATTATATCTCTGCTCCCGGTTCCTGCTTCCACAGTGGCATGCCATGGACACAGAAATTAATGTCCCCTCTGCTGAGAACACACAGAGGCTCTCTCTTTAAAACATGTTGAAAGATCAGATTATAGCACGCTTGCTTTGCCTACTTCCAGGGATTTTGCCCTTTGTAATTTTTACCTTTCTGATCAATTCGACATCATTTTTGCCCCCAAAATTGTATGTAACCCCCCCCCCCCCCCCACCACCCCACCCTCACACCCCTTCTGTGTGTGTTGTGGCTAATACAGGTTTCCATGTGGACCCTCAGAATAAAATGGGTTACCCTGCTTGTCACAAATGATTGGTGCAGGTTCCTATGTCAGAAGCTTGTGAAATACAAATAGGCTGCAAAACATTTTTAACTGATAAAGGATTGATGTTGGGAGGTGAAATCGTATCTTATGTAATGTGAACCATTTCAGTGAACTCAACTTTTACATATGATTTGACAAACTATTGTTTGGACCTTGTACTTTTTGAGCTACTAATGCTGAATTTTTATTCATTAAATTCTGTTATGTATTTTTCAGCTGCTTGTCAGGTTTTACTTATGTGTGTGTGGTTTTTGTTTGTTTTGTTTTTTAAACCTGTGTTTCATCCTCATAATTTATAACTGGCATGTTTGACGGAGCATTAACCCTTTCCCCACCCTCAGGGCATCATATAATGTCCTAGGAAGAGTGTTTTTCATTTGATTATTTAATGTCACATGACATCCTGTTTTAATTCACACTTTTTGTGCATTCTCAAGTGGTGTGACCGTCTCCAAAATGAGCATTTCTGACTCACGAAACCTCTTTTTGAGACAGTTCTGTAAATTCAACCAGCAGAACCTGCCATGCAGACTCTTTGGGAAGGAAGGGGTTAAATGCTAAGTTACTTTCTTGCTCTGTCCCTAGGCCATGACACAACGGCCAGCGCCATCTCATGGGCGATGTTTTCCCTGGCAGAACACCCAGAGATCCAGGCGGAGTGTCAGAGAGAAGTGGACGGGCTGCTAAATGGCAGAGAGTCTGATGACATCTTGTGGTGAGACTAGCCCTGGTTAAATAATGATAATAATTATTAACAATTAAAGTATTTACAAAGCACAAAATCGTGTCCATGGAGACCATTCTAAGTGCATACACAGACATGCGTGCACACACAAACAAACACACACACACACACACACACACACACACACACACACACACACACACATACACATAAACACACCAAACATAGAAGGTAAAAAAGAACACTTATTTCAATGAAACAGTACAGAACATGCACACATTTTGAGTGAAAACGCCTTTTTTAAGCAACAAACAGACAAAATAACAACACTAGTAAACAATGATGGGAGTGAAATTTGAATCTACGGTTAGATTTTTTATCATGTTTTGTGTGAAGATGTTTGTTAATTTTTGTATGTTTTGTACGCTTGTACATTGATTTGTATAATTATGGGTATTTGTACTTTGTATGTTTTTCTTTGAGTTGTAAAGCGCTTTGAGATTCTGAAAGTGCTCTGTAAGTTCCCTAGTATTATGATCATATTGTGCAATGAAAGGTGTTACTGTTGCTGTCAGCACTGCTCCTGCAAATGCACCCCGAGCTAACAGCCTTTTTGTCTTCCGCAGGGACGATCTTTCAAAGATGCCCTACCTGACCATGTGCATCAAAGAGGCTTTGCGCTGCCACGTCCCGGTTCCCTTCATTCAGCGAGAGCTGACGCAGGACACAGAGATTGATGGTTGCATCGCACCAGCTGGCACCGTCATCAACGTCATCATCTACAACATCCACCACAACCCTGCCATATGGGAGGACAGCCTGGTGAGCGTTGAGGCTGGTGAGCGTTGAGGCTGGTGAGCGTTGAGGCTGGTGAGCGTTGAACCTGGTGAGCGTTGAGAATGGTGAGCGTTGAGGCTGGTGAGCGTTGAGGCTGTTCTTGCTGCAGGAGTGGTTTATTTATTTGCCAGTCCCCGACCTGCTTACCTGTATGATTTGGGCGTATTTTGTACGCTTAACTTTTCAGCATATGAAAGGACAAAAAAAGAAAGAAAAAAGTCATCAATATTTCTAGAGACGTTTTGCGTTTCAATTCAGTGTTCTGCATGTCTCTACAATGTTCAGGAGTTCCGGCCAGAGAGATTCAGCAAGGAAAACTGCAACAAACGACACCCCTATGCCTTTATCCCCTTCTCTGCTGGCCCAAGGTGAGTTGAGCAGGTAGTTTCCTATTTTTTTATTATTATTTTTTTGTCATAACGAAATACAACACACAAGGGAGTTAATTAGTGCTCAAAAGATGTCACACAAACACAACAACGAAGACCTGAGTCACCTGCAGCAACTCTTACCTGGCATGTGAGTAAACACAAGGTACATAAACTCCACCAGAGGCATGCCAGGTGAGTTACAGTAGTGACTCGGGTCTTCCTTGTTGTGTTTGTTTGGCATCTTCCGAGCATTAATTATCTCCCTTATGTGTTGATTCTAGCGCTCTGGGCCTGATTCTGTTCCATAAAGAATACATTCTAACTTTCAGGCAACGGCACTAGAAAAAGGTTTGTGCCCCACAGGGCTCAGTCAAAACAACAACAACACCAACAACAACAAAAAAGAGACATCCTATTGGCATTAGTTATTTCCAACAGATGGTTTTACCACTTACATCATCTTGCACCATTCAGATTCTTACCCATTCTGTAAAACATCATACGGAAAGCTAACAAATTGGTCTTGGAAAAAAAAAAAATGGAGAGAAAAAAGATACGAAATTGAGGTATACGACCAAAAGTTCAAACTGAACCTACCTGACTTCTTATCAGACTGGGTCCATTATAAACCAATAATAATGCTTGAATAGTTTGTTGGACACCTTTTGTTGCTTTGCATCTGATTCTGTCTGAATTATAGAAGCAGTTCACTTTATGTGAACTTTTTTTTGTTTCATCCTGGCTTTTTTTGTCATGTTGATATTGATGTATGCATTTATAGTACTTGTGCTTTTTTGATTGTCAAGCGGATTTTGATGTTGATAATGTACAGCACCACAAGCTATGTAAATTTGTATGGGGTATAGCACTGTATAAGAGTTATTATTATTATTATGATGTTACTGGATTTGATGTATAGGGTTGCTGTCAACATCAGCTTATTCTGTTAGCAATAGTGAAAACAGTAATTATAAGCAGTTACTTGCTGAAGTCTTATTCTAATCCAAGTGAAGTTAGGATGGGGAGATTACAGATAATGATTCTAGGTAATAATTAAAAGCATCACAGGGGGGATGAAAAGAGCACATGCACTTATTTCAAATGTGATATAAGATGCACCAAATGTCAAATATCAAAATACACAAAGGGTTAGCATTTCAGCACTTCTGATGAGACTGGACAAAACACAATATGAATATATGCAAATCTTTGGCATACCTGCCTTTTACAAGCGACAAACAGACAGAGTGAAAAATAGCATTTGTGTTAAGTGTAGTCAGTCAGTATTTAACCTTTTTTTCTCACAGAAACTGCATTGGCCAGAATTTTGCCATGCATGAGATCAAGGTGGTGCTGGCCAAAATGTTGCATAGGTATGTTTAAGTGTGTGTGTGTGTGTGTGTGTGTGTTTGTGTGTGTGTGTGTGTGTGTGTGTGTGTGTGTGTGTGTGTGTTTGTGCATGTATGAGCATGTGCGTGTGTGTGTGTGTGTGTGTGTGTGTGTGTGTGTGTGTGTGTGTGTGTGTGCGTGCGTCCGTGCGTGCATGCATGCGTGCGTGTGTGCGTGCGTGTGTGTGTGTGCATGTATGAGCATGTGTGTGTGTGTGTGTGTGTGTGTGTGTGCGCGTGCGTACATCTATGTGTGTGCCTGTGCATGCATGCATGTTTGTGTGTGTGTGTGTGTGTTAGGGCTTGGTGCATACTTGCAATCATATGAACAGAAGGAGAGGAGTTTTGTTGGGGGGAAAACCCTGTGCTGTGTGATTGTGGTGTTCTGTTTTCAGATACACACTGGAGCTGGATCCAAACCACAAGGTGGAAAAACTGGAGTCTATTGTCATGAAATCCAAGGATGGCATTTTTATGAAAGTCATCCCTCGACAGCCAGGAAATCATGCGTGAACACCAACATTCTCACCCAAAATGTAGAATGGCGAGGGGAAATTATACCTAGCACTATGCTGTCACCACCAGAATGATTTTGCATAAGATGGACAGCGACGAGAGTTTAGTTTTAAATTGTGAGGAGCACGTTCACCACAAGACATAAACCACAATTTTTGAAGACTGAGAATTTGTGACAGCTGGTGAGTGGAAACTATACTGAATGCTACACTGTCACCGCCAGAATGATTTTGCATTAAGATGGACAGCGATGAGAGCCTTCTTAATGCTTGATTTTGAATCGTGAGAAGCAAGTTCACCACAAGACAGTGTCCTTAAACCACAGTTTTTGAAGATTGAGAAAGGAGAGCGGAGAGATAATTGATGAGTTGCAGAACTGGAAAATGCTCATAGTAATGGCCTGATCAGTTGTTGATGCAGTCATAAAATGAGTCTTATATGAGAAGGAATGCAGCTGGTGAGTTATATCACCTGTGTGGTGGCTTTTTTAGTTTCTATCCTTGTAGTTGCACAATTGTGTTAAAAATAATTGTGTGAACCATCTGTCTGGAACTCTCGTCCATCAAGCAATACTCATAAGGACCAGAGTGTCCTGATTAATGGAGTTCCACTTTACATATATATTCATATGTAATTCATTCTGTTTGTTGAAAATTCTTTAATTTGATACTGTTTGTCAAAACATTTGTCAACATATTTTGTTGAAAGATAGGCTTTTTTGTATGGCTCTTTTTTGATCAGCTAGGAGATGACAGTTGGTCAGTGGTAGGTGCAATACGCAGCCATGTGGCACTGGTGTTTGCCATTATACATGCTGTTATATAATATTTTGAAGTTTTTAATTGTTTTTGTCTATTCTGTTGGCTGAAACACGTTATTGGTGGGGATTTTTTCTTCAGTTTTTTTGTTTGTTTTTAATTTTGTTTTTGAATCTGGTATTTATGTAAATAGGGTGGAAGGGTCGATGATAACAGCATTTCCTTGCTTTGATTATGTTTTTATAGCAAGGACATGACCTTTTGAAAATTAATGTTTGATGTTTGTACATATAATTATGCTTTCCTTTATATTAATATTTGCTCAGATTTTGTAGATTTAACTTTTCGTGAAGGTTTAATTTACATATGAGAAGAGTTTTAAAATGTTTATTTGTTTATGACAGAGTTTGATCGTCCTGAGGTAACCCTGTGTGGTTGATGGGATGTTAAAGTTGCCACAATTACTGACTATATATAATTACCACTCAGCTTTAAGCAAGACTTCAAGTCAATTTTAAGAAGAATGACACAAGCCCTGCAGACTTCAAGTAAATTTTAAGAAGAATGACACAGGCCCTGCAGCTATGAATGGAATATAAATTTGACTCAGCAGTTCTTTTGGCTGCTTTATGGTCTAGTTTGTAAACTATTATCATTTCAAAGTTGCAGAAACATAGCTGTGAATGCTGCCTTTCCTGTCTCTGTCAGTATGTGTTTGTGACGTTACAAACAAGGCCAGAGTGTGTAGCAGAAATGTGTGTTACATTGCATCATGATTCAGCCTTTTTCTGCTCCTTATTAGTGAATTAGAGCAAACCAGCATGTTTCTTTTTTTGAAACAAAAATGGTTCTGCTGTGACTTGAAAACTGATAGAACACCCATACAAGACCTGCAAATTGAACTATTTGCAATAATTATGCCAGCACCCACACTGATAACAAAGTCACAACAAAAATGCCCCTGTACATGCATGCACACCAACGTGCATGCACACAGGTGTGTGTGTGTGTGTGTGTGTGTGTGTGTGTGTGTGTGTGTGTGTGTGTATGTGTGTGTGTGTGTACCTGCGCACACACAGACACACATACACACAAACATCTGCGCACTCAGATGTGTTGTTTTCCCCATGATGCAATGTACTTTTTGTCATGTAGACACAAAATATTAATTAAAAAAATAATACCCACTTTCCAGGCATATGACTCTGTGTGTGTGTGTGTGTGTGTGTGTGTGTGTGTGTGTGTGTGTGTGTGTGTGTGTGTGTGTGTGTGTGTGTGTGTGTGTGTGTGTTAGAGAGAGAGAGTGTTTTGTGTGTGTGTGTGTGTGTGTGTGTGTGTGTGTGTGTGTGTGTGTGTGTGTGTGTGTGTGTGTGAGAGAGAGAGAGAGAGAGAGAGCAGTGTGTGAGGGTGAGAGAGTTTGTGTGTGTGTGTGTGTGTGTGTGTGTGTGTGTGTGTGTGTGTGTGTGTGTGTGTGTGTGTGTGAGAGAGAGAGAGAGAACTCAAACTCGAAAACTTTAATACTCAAGAATAGTATTAGTGGCGTTAGGTCCATTTGGACCTATCTAACAGCCAATCCTTGAGAGAATGTGTGTGAGAGAGCGAGAGAGTTTATAACAAAGTGTGTGTATGTGGGAGGTGGGGGTGGGGGGAGGGTATAAGAAGGGCTACAGAAGGTGAGTCGAGGAAAGTTGGATTTTTATTGATTATTGCTGTGATGTAACTTTTGTTTTTACTTTCCTGTATAAAGACACGTTTGTCTCAAAAAGATTTCTGTATTCAGATCCTCGTGAAGATCGATCAGTTTCACCTCTAGTATTATTGTAATTATGATGACGATTTTCGGGTTTTGGGGGCGATTTTTCCGCGGCACACACACACACACGCGCGCGCACGCACGCACGCACGCATACACACACACACACACACACACACACACACACACACACACACACACACACACACACACACACCTAAACGGAAACGATCAAGAATTTACGTTTATGCTATTTTATTCGTTCGCCTTTGATAACGTTCCGTACGTATCACTGATTCGAACGACTTCAGCAAAACCAAACAGCACAAAACCTGAGTAGAAGAAGACAGTATCGTCATGCAGTCAATCCATCAACCCGTTTAAAAGCCAACGCTTTCGGCCAAGCAGGCCCAGTGTAGTTTACGATGGACATTTCCACAACAGCGGTGCCCTTATCTACTGCACGAAGGTGTTATAGATTTTGTTGTTATCGTTGACGCCCCAGGCGCTGTTTCTGAAGCTGTCGACGACGGTCAGCTTTCCGTTCAGCTGGGTCCACGTGGTGCCCGTGGGCTGGCTGGAGCTGATGCCCTCTCGGATGAAGATCTCGTCAGAGTTATTGACCCCGATGACGTACCCGTCGCCTGAAGAGACGTACTTCAGTTTTCCTGGTACCTGAAGCAATCGACAAGACAGAGCTCAGGACCTGTGTGAAAGTGGAGGTGGCCGTCCCGGGCAAACTCCAAGCACGGGTTTACGACATCCTTCCTTCACCGGAAAGCGATGCTCGGAGTGTGCGTCCCGCGCTCCCCGTCCCTAATAAGCCTGGTGGTTTCTGTGGACGTAAAGGAACATTGAAACAAATCGACAAGAAGGGCCTGTGGCAGCTAGTGTATTACGGAGGGTGGTCAGCTGAGTACATGAATGTGTAGTGAGCCGCTGCTGTTGACAGGGATGACGTCATGAATGTTGTGAGCCGCTGCTGTTGACAGGGATGACGTCATGAATGTGTAGTGACCTACTGCTGTTGACAGGGATGACGTCATGAATATGTAGTGAGCCACGTCATCGTTGCCTGACGAGAAGTGCTTCAGTTATGAATGAGTAAATCACTGAAAAGGGACCACACAGTTCGCGTACTGCAACGTCCTCACTAAGAGGCGTTCAGTTTTACCCCCTCTATGTGTTACTCCCACCATTCAGTCGAAAAGCGGACAGCTGGGATAGCTCAGTGGTTAGAGCGCCTGGTTCGTCACTGAAAGTTCGCGGGCTCGAGTCCCTGCAGGAGCGGGGGGAGAATCTTCTTCTCCAGGGTCAACTTTCTGTGCAGACTCTTATTTGGTATCCGTTCCACCACCCGTGTTACAGCAGTAACACGTAAAAGATCCCGGTCATTCTGCCAAAAGCCATCATGAGTAGGGAGGTGGCGCTGGGCTCAGCAAGTTGGACGTCTTTTGCTTCGAGTTGTCCAAGTTGTTCGTCAACAGCGGTGCAACGGACATTGTCTTAGTGACTCTGTCCAGCACAGCAGTTGAAAGAGCAATTGCGCGGTGCACAAGTCGCTGGGCAATGGCGAGGGGACACCGCCTTAACACTTCCATTGTTCTGGCGGCGGTCCACGGTCTCTCCGGTCTTTTTCGGGCGATTTCCGCGGTCGAGCCTTTCACTCTCTCGTCCCCTTCCCACTCTGTCCCCGTCCCTAATAGGCCATCTCGCCTCCGTGGACGTTAAGCAACATGAAAGCAAGCAAAGATGCCAAAAGTACAGGTGGCAGGATACAGCTAAACACGCATGCACCATACGTATGTGGCTTTGCATGAAGTGACATTGTGCATGGTTGTATTGTGTACACAGAACGCGCCGAGACGGCAGCAGTTTCATGTGGCACAGCATGTCACCACTGTCAGTACACCACTTCAGTGGCTATTTAAAAACGCGCTATAAAAAGCTATTCACTCGTGTAGAATCACATGCGAGCGCAGCGAGTCTGCTCGAGAGCGGAGAATAGCTCTATATAAAAGGGATGATCAACAACAACAACAGTGTTCTTTTGTGGGTGGACGTCATTCAATCTTTTACGTAGGTTTTACGTGGTGTTATTTTTGACGTCACTAAAAGACGTCGGCGCTAATGAGAGCGCGAGAGAAAGCGAGAGGCAATACCAATGGCCTCTCGCAGATACCTTCTTCTTCCTGTGAAGCGACCTCAATCATCATGTTGAATATTTTGTCACTTTATGAAGGGTCAGCAGCGGAAAAAATAAAATATATATATAAAAAAAAAAAAAATCTAAAAAAGAAAAAAAGAAGAAGAAACAGAAAAGGCTTATTTTGGATTACTGCAGTCTGGAGGCCCTTGACACAATTGTGTCGATGGTCTTGACCTCAGGAACTTCCATCAAGAAAAGAAATAAAAACAGGAACATTTGGCTGTGGCTCGTTGGGTGTTTCCTACTTCCAACCTGCTACTTCCATTGACCGTTTACACACTCAACTAGTCAGTCAATGATCCAGAATAAGTTACCTCAATCCAGTCGCTGCCCTTGTCCCCGGTGTCTCCGAAGGTCCCCTCCCGGTAGAAAATTTTGTTCTTCCTGTTGACGCCCCACACGCCACTGGGGCCGGCAGAGATCTGCTTCAGTTTGCCAGAGACCTTCTCCCAGTCGCTTCCAGCCGAGTTGGAGTTGGAGGCCCCTGTATAGAAAGGACATAGCAACGTTTCGTCTTCCCGTCCCTAATAAGTTGTTGTTGATCGTAATAAGCCGTAAGTGGCTTCTGTGGACGTTATATATAAGCATCATAAAAGAAGAAGTTTCGCCTCATAGTTCAGGAGCTGTGTGAGTCGAGGTGGCCGTCCTGGGCTGTCCGTCCTAACGAGCCTTATGGTTTCCGTGAACGTAAAGCTATATTGAACCATGCTTCGGCATTAGTCTCAGTTTGTCCCTAATACGTCAACCGACATCCGAGGACATTAAGCAACACAACCGAACCAAACCGAAGTTTCGCCTTATCTTCTGATCTTGGCCAGGTCTCCACGTCCTTCAACAGTTTAGTCAGACACGTTTCGCCTAATGTATACTGGAAAGGTTCAGGAGGCACGTGAAGTCTCTCTTTCTCTGTCTGCCTGTCTGTCTGTCTGTCTCTCACCGAGGGTTGGATGAAAAAAAGTATTGTACTTATTCCATTACCCTCGTTAATAAAAATATTCGTTCGTTCGTTCGTTTCTCCCTCTTTTGGAACATAATTGTTTTTGGTTTAATTTGCATTATATTTTGCCCCAAATATTTGTATTCTGGTTTACTGTATTGAGTGTTGATGTGTTTATCATCAAGGAAAGATTTGTAAAAAAGAAAAGAAAAAAAGGCCGGCTTGTGCTTAAATCTTTATCCTTGTGTAATAATTTTTTCTCCCCCCCCCCCACCCCCACCCCCCACTCTATTTACTCATCAGTAGCTTAGCAAGGACTAGTTATTAGACAGGTTTCTGACTAAACTTAAACTATAATCTTTGTAAAATAAAGTTTTCGAGCTCAAGTTCGAGTTCTCCCTCGCAAAACAAATCAGAACAGTTAACGGTAACAGTACGTGCCATGCCTAAGCGAAGCAGTCCACCGTAAAGGTCGTGACAGGGCGAAAGATAGTTATTCCATTCACAAGTATACTTCGCCTTTCACGACATGTATCGCTTTACGTTTAACGAGGAATGGCCGGGAGAGACATCAAGTTGAATAAACTGGGAAGGCGGAAATTACAAGGGCAAAACTCCTGGCAGTAACAGGAGCACGCAAAGGTATATTCTGAACTACTGCAGACTTTACAGATGGAACGGAAAGCCGCGCATGTTCGTGTTCCTGACGTAAGTAAGTAAACATGGTGCTTAACGTCCACAGAAACCATGAGTTAGGGAAGGGAAGAGAAGGGGGGGGGGGGGGGGGGGAGATTATATACCTATCCTACACTGTCACCGCCAGAATGACTTCTGCAATAACAGCCAAGGGAGCCGTTTTAATGTTTCATAATTGTGAGGGAAAAAGTCACAAGACAATGTCCACAGACCACAACATTTGAAGAGAAAGGAGAGCCGAAGCAGATTCGAACCGAGGCCCTTCTGCTTACCAGCCTAACGCCTTACCATTAGGCCAAACCGGCTCACATGTGGTTCTGACCAGGCACTTTCTGTTTAAATAGCAAGCAAATGACGAGAAGGAATAAGGAGGAAGGAAACACGACCTGTACGGTAGAAGATTTCGTTGACGAGGTTGACCCCCCAGACGTAACCGCCAGGACTGACGGTGACGTGTTTCAGACTGCCGTCCAGTCTTGTCCATTCTGTGCCCATCGGTCTGCACAAACACCAAACACCAGCTCCGAGGTCAGTGGCAATAGTCATGATGCAAGGTACTGTGCCAGTGTACTTTGTTTACAATAGGTACTGTGCGTGTGGTCAGGACGTTTGCACACACACACACACACACACACACACACACACACACACACACACACACACACACACACACACGCGCGCGCGCGCGCGCGCGCGCGCGCGCACGCGCGCGCTCACGCACAAAAACACACACACACATAAACACGCACGCACATACACACACGCACGCACGCACGCACGCACGCACGTACACACACACACACACACACACACACACACACACACACACACACATACACGCACGCACGCATAATATATTAGAAGCACAAATAGTCCTGCAGATATCATGCATATATATAAATAGACATATATATCTGCATATCTATACAATCACGCTCCACACAAACACTTAGACCCGTATGATGTACAAATATGTACGTGTCTTCGGTGATGCCACTTCGGATGAAGACTTCGCTTCGAATGTTCACACCAAACACGATGTTTCGTCCCACGTCAACTTGTATCAGGCGACCTGCACAGAGATCAGCGTTGGTCTACATCTGTGCACTGAACTTTACGTCCTGACTGACGCAGACTGTAACCACTGTGACTGACGTAAACAACAGCGGTATTGTGACTGATACAAACAGAACACTGGTATTGTGACTGATACAAACCAACACTGGTGTTGTGACTGATACAAACCAGCACTGGTGTTGTGACTGATACAAACAGAACACTGGTATTGTGACTGATACAAACAGAACACTGGTATTGTGACTGATACAAACAGAACACTGGTATTGTGACTGATACAAACATAACACTGGCGTTATGACTGATACAAACATAACACTGGCATAGTGACTGACGTAAACTACAGCGGTACTGTGACTGATACAAACCAATACTGGTATTGTGACTGATACAGACCAACACTGGTGTTGTGACTGATATAGACCAACACTGGTGTTGTGATTGATACAGACCAACACTGGTGTTGTGATTGATACAGACCAACACTGGTGTTGTGACTGATACAGACCAACACTGGTGTTGTGACTGATACAGACCAACACTGGTGTTGTGATTGATACAGACCAACACTGGTGTTGCGACTGATACAAACCATTATTAACTGATGCAAACAGAGCACTATTAATTGTGACTGATGCAAACAGAGCACTATTAATTGTGACTGCTGCAAATAGAACACTGGCTTTGTGAGTGATGCAAAAAGAGCACTATTAACTGCGACTGATGCAAACAGAACACTGGTATTATGACTGATGCAAACAGAGCACTATTAACTGTGACTGATACAAACAGAACACTGTGGTATTATGACTGATACAAACAGAACACTGGTATTATGACTGATACAAACAGAACACTGGTGCTGTGACTGGGCCGAAAGGAGCAGTGGTATTGCTGACTGATGCAAACAGAACACTGGTATTGTGACCGATTCAAGCAGAGAACACTGGCATTGTGACTGATGTAAAACAAAAAACAAACAAACAAAAACCACTGGCATTGTGCATGACTGGTGCAAATACAAAGCATAGCATTGTGATTGGTACAAACAGAACACTAGCATTGTGATGGTACAAACAGAACATTAGCATTGTGATTGGTAAGAACACTAGCATTGTGACTGGTGCAAACAGAACACTAGCATTGTGACTGGTACAAACAGAACACTAGCATTGTGACTGGTACAAACAGAACACTAGCATTGTGACTGATGCAGACAGAACACTGGCATTGTGACTGGTGCAGACAGAACACTGGCACTGTGACTGATGCAAAAGGACCACTGGCATATGTGCATGACTGCATGGTGCAACCAGAACGCTGGCATTGTGACTGATGCAAACAGAACACTAGCATTGTGACTGGTGCAGACAGAACACTGGCACTGTGACTGATGCAAAAGGACCACTGGCATATGTGCATGACTGCATGGTGCAACCAGAACGCTGGCATTGTGACTGATGCAAATACAAAACACGCACGTACGGAACGAAACATTGTGACTGGTGCAGGCAGAATGCAGCTACCACGATTGCTGCTGACAGAATGCTAGTATCGTGAGTAATGCAGACAGAACACTGGTACTATGATTATCATGTGGTCTTTTGTCAATGGGGAGCGGAGATAGCTCAGTGGTTAGAGCCCTGGACTCGAGATTAAAAAGTCGCAGGTTCGAATCTCTGCAGGAGCGGCTGGAGAATTTTTTCTTTTTCTCCTGGATCAGTTTCTTGTGCTGACTCTTATTTCGGTATCCGTTCCACCCCCGTGTTACCGCAGTAGCACGTAAAAGATCCAGGCCATTCTGTCAAAAGTGCAGGTGGCAGGTTACAACACGCATGCACCTTACGTATGTGGCTTATTTGCATGAAGTGACGTTGTGCATGGTTGTATAGTGTACACAGAATGCGCCAAAACGGCAGTAGTTTTATGTGGCACCAGCCATGCCAGCGCTTCGGTGGATATTAGAAGAAAAACAAAAGAGAGAAGAAAAGAAAAAAAGAGAAGAAAAAACGCTCTATAAAAAGGTATTCACTCATGTTGAATCACATACATGCAAGCGCAGTGAGTCTGCTCGAGAGCGGAGACTAACGCTATATAAAAGCGATCAGCCACAACTGATGCGGACAGAGCATCGTTTATGCGACTGAATACAAAAATTAACTACCTGTTGACCACCACCTGCTGTATGACAGCCACGACAACCAGCTCGCCACCCCCACCCCCCTCCCCCAACCCCCCATCCCCGCCCATACTTCCCTCCGTTGACAAACTATACTGTCAAGCAACAACCCCCCCCCCCCCCCCAGTCTCCTGCCCCCCCCCCCTTCCGACCCCTCCCCCTCCCCATTGAAGTTCCCGTTGACAACCGCCGATACAGAAAAC
>OY757552.1:7180710-7194705 GCA_963584105.1 Alviniconcha strummeri
AGCAGAGAATAGCGCTATATAAAAGCAATCAACAACAAGGGGGGTGGGGGTGGGGGGTGGGGGGGCAGAAAAAAGTACCAATCATGGTATTTTTGGTAAGTGCCTTAATTTTGCCCTATCTTTTGTCAGGTGGCAGCACCGGAAATAGCTATGATCAAGGTGGTGACACCAAACATGGCACTGAAGGTCATTGATCGTGCCATACAGGTATGTTTTTATGATGCTGTTTTTGCTCTGTCAGTCTGGGTGTTTGTTCATGTGCTCTGATGCTACCTTCCTGTTTTATTTCTGTGTGCGCTGATTTGATCATTTTTATTCCCTGTCAGTTGATTGTTCCCCAGGTATTTCAGTGCTCTTGACAAGGCATTAAAATATGACTAACCATTCATTGATTGTGCTCCATCAGTTAGATGTGTATATAATATGAACTTATGAAGTCATTAACTATTCACTTGCTGTCAGTGCCAATACATTTGAATATCAACAATCTGGTGATAGAATTTGATTAAATCTTGGGGGGGGAGGGGGGGGAGGGTAAACTAGCATGTTAGTCTGTGTTATGCTAGTCAACCAAGACCAGTGCATTACTGATTCATAATAATGTGCATGTGTAAATTCAAATGTAAGATTTTCTGTGCACTCAATTCTGTCAGTTGAGGAAAGGCAGTTATGGTTCTTGCGAAGAAGGAAATGTCAAACACTGCATCCAAATACTATGGCTTTTTGGTTTGTTTTGTTTTGTATTTGAGGGGTATGTCAAACACTGTATGTACTATCTATGGCTTTTTTCTTTTCTTTTTTTTCTCTCCTTTTTTTGAGGGGTATGTGTGTGGGGGGGCGGGGAAGGGGGTGGGGGGGGGGGATAATGGACTTGTGAATTTTTGTTAAAACTAATATTTAGGAATCTGATGTCTGAAGATATTTGCATCTCTGGTTTGTCTCCAGGCCCATGGTGGAGCTGGACTTAACAGTGATCTCCCCTTAGCCGCCATGTTTGCCGGAGCTCGTACCTTGCGCATTGCTGACGGGCCGGATGAAGTGCACCTGCGCACTGTCGCACGCATAGAATATGGCCGCCACCACCGCCGCCAACAGCAAGCGAAACTTTAAACTGCCATCTTTGGCAACTAACTACCATCAAAAATGATTTTACACTTGTCAAGTATATGATATGGGGATCACATTTACTTAGGCTGAAAACCTAAGAAGCCTGAGAATAGGGCAGGTTGAAAAAGCTATAAGTCTAAAAAGCCTGAGTATTGGGATAGGAGAGACTGAAAAGGCTAAGTCTAAAAAGCCAGAGTATCGGGATAGGGGAGGCTGAAAGGGGGTGTACCCTGCTGTAAAATGTTATACAGGTGCACCTCAGAATAATGCAGCAGACAGAGATATCTAATAATTTAATAAGCAAGAGATATGTGGGACTTCTGTTCATTTTAATTACAAAGCTGGTACCATTCTGAATGAAGGGAATGAGAATGATGTCCAAAACAGTGCTGGTACATACATCAAAAGCAAATGTGCATTATTATTTATAATGATACTGAGAGGTGCTGAGATGTTGTGAAACCATGCTTCTCTCAGTCAGGTTTGTTCAGGACGATAGCTAGTTCACTCCCCTCCCGCACCCCTGAAAACAACAACAAAGTTGTGTTGTTGTTTTTCTCTCACACCAATATTAATTGACTAAGGTTTGGTCAGCTGAAGATTTGTTCATGTGCCTGTCAAATTGCCACAAAACATATTAAAATTTGTTTTTTGTTGTTTTTTCTTCCTTTTTTTTAACAAGCTATTAGCCCGTTAATTTGACAATTTGTAATGTTGATGAGCTGATGATTCATTGAGTGGCCTCTGTGAACTTTCATGAGTTATATGTTCAAAGTTTGCATTCATTCCTTAAAACTGATTTACCTCAAAAACATCGTGCTCGATTTACATTGTGTTAAATTCTCTAGTAGTATTACCCAGTGTGAGCTATTTCAAAGATCTCCCTGTATTCTATAGGCAGTTGATTGCCTGGGTTATGTTGTGCAACCCTATGTGTTATGTTATTGTTGGTATTGTTAGTGTTATGTAGTCCCCTTTAATGTTAACACAGAATGAAGGTAACGGAGAAGGTTTGTTCATGTTCAGTGTTGAACTAATGGCTAGAATACTGCAAAAAAAACAGAATATAAACTTCATCTATAGAGAAATTGATGTTGATTCTAAGTGTACTGAATTATAATGCCAATTCTTCACTCCGATTTTGCTTAAATGAGCAACAGCACTTTTTCAAAGAGCCTTAATCATTAACCAGTTGTTATAACCTGAACCAGAAAAGATATTTCTGTCCATTTCCATGCTGACTGTGAGGTTCTGTGAATGATGTTGAATGGAGTTGTTACATGTTCCCACCCTTGTGTGCATGTGTTCTTTGTGTGTGTGTGTGTGTGTGAGAGAGAGAGAGAGAGAGTGTGTGTGTGTGTGTGTGTGTGTGTGTGTGTGTGTGTGTGTGTGTGTGTGTGTGTGTGTGTGTGAACAAATTCATACTATCATGAATCAAATCCAATGAACATTTTGTGTTTGATGAATTTCTTTACGTAAAGGATGTTTATTTTTTCTAAAAAAAATAGTCTATATACATGCAGTATGTTTGATTTTTCGCTTGTTTATTTAAGATTTATGAGATTCTGCACGCTCTTATTCTCAAGTCTTTTCAGCGTTGTGCTTTCAGATGATGCTGAGAGAGAAAGAGGAGGTGTGTGTGTGTGTGCATGTGTGTGTGTGCATGCATGTGTGCATGCGTGCGTGTCTGTGTGTGTGTGCATGTATGTGTGAAAAGATAGTCACCAGTTGTTATAATGCAGGGGCATTAAATGGTGAGTTGTTTGCAGGGACATTTGTGTTTGTTATTCCAAAAATGAGAGGTATTTGCTGATTCAATGAATAAAACAAATCAGCACCTGAAAATTTAACTTTTTATTGAATCTGTGTGTGTGTGTGTGTGTGTGTGTGTGTGTGTGTGTGTGTGTGTGTGTGTGTGTGTGTGTGTGTGTGTGTGTGTGATGTAAACATTTTTAAAAATACATATATGTAAATAGTTGATTGCTTCAGCTGCATAATGTAAATGTTTTTATAAAAATATGTATGTAAATAGTTTATTGCTTCAGCTGCATAATACATGTGCACACATGTGCACAAAACAGTGAAATATTGCATATTTTCAAACAGTATAAACTAAGTTTAAATTATCTACTTGATTGGGACAAATTTCTGAAAAGATTCTATCATACAAGATTCTGATTACTACATTTTTTGGAAAGTTCAAACCTGGGATCACAGAGAATCTTGCTAACTATAACAAATCATTTCATTAGAAAAAATGTGCAACTGATTAATACAGCAGTAAAATGGGTGAATGGTATGCAGAATGTGCTGTCTAAAATCTGCTTAAATATAAAATTGTAATACATATCTGTTTAGCTTAAAAAAGAAAGAAAAAAAGTTGACATCCTGCATCATTAATCCTCCCTCACAAAAATGAACTGATCTGGTTTCAGTTCAATCTTCCTTATTGGAAAAAAAACGTTAGTAACTGGATTTCAACGTCCTGTCAACCACACAGAGTAAATCCAGGACAATCAAACTATGACGTAAGCATGCCATAAGCAAACGTATATCTTTCAAAACTCTTCTCATATACATAGCCCTTTTTTTCTTAGTCAAATCCACAAAATAAATCCCTACACAAACTATAGAACAGAACATTCATACCCAAACATCAAACACAAATTTCAGAAGAGTTAGTCCTTTCAATGCTGCCCTTGTTAAAAAGCGAAAAACAAGGTTAGGACATGCTGGTATAGTCAACCCTTCTGTCTAGTTTCTCGATACCAGATGTTTTTAAGTTTTATTTGACTGTTTTTGTCCATTCCTTTTTATACTTTGCTATATTGTTTCTGTCCATTCCTTTTTATACTTTGCTATATTTTTCTGTCCATTCCTTTTTATACTTCACTTTGGCAAAGTATAAAAAGGAATGGACAGAAACACTAAAATAAAACTTAAAAACATATAAGTGCATGATGCCAAATACCAATGTCAGATGGCAGCAAGCTGCACGTACCACCTATCAAATATCTCCTAGCTGCTCAGCAAGAGCTGTACAAAAACATTTTCTGGAAAAAAGTCGGAAGAAAGGGCCACTGGCAATTTTTTTTACTAAACAGAAAGAACAAGAGGATGGGGCACAGACTCAAGAGGGAAGATAGGAAAGGGGAATCTATTGTCAGCCCTGATGTTCCAGACAAGAGGTAAACATCAGATATCCATTTCAGGAGTGTTGAAAAAAAGAAGTAAGAAAAGAGAGGAAAAAAAGCACCGTACACAAATAAAATTGCTTCAAACATTGTAAAAGACAAAAACATTTTTTTTTTTTAAATATATTGGCAGGCTGAAGCTGCATTTGAATAACATAAGGATGTCACTGGTTGACTTCACCCTGATATGGCTGTTACGGTTGATTGGTCTTAAAAACCAGTTATCTATCACTGGCTGACAAGAAAATGACATCCTGATTTTTTTTTTTAGGGACTGATAAATCTTCACAAATTAAATTTTAGCAAGAATAATTTCACAACAGATGATAATACATTTTCATAACAAAAGGCCGCTTAGATACATAAGGTAAATATGCACTGTAAATACACACACACACACACACACACACACACACACACACACACATGCACGCACGCGCACATGCACACACACCCCTCCCCCGCCCCCCTCACACACACACACAGAAGTTTGCCTTCTGACAAAAGTACTGAGCTTTTGAAAATGAAATCTTTGATTTTGAGGATCTCTCTCTGTCTGGCTGTTTGTCTGTCTGTCTGTCTGTCTCTGTCTCTCTCTCTCTGTTAGTCTTTTGCTTGTGTTGGACAAATACATTTTTGAGAATGCCAGTTTACATCATTTCCATTACTGGAGAAGAAGAAAAAAAATCACAACAACCGGTAAGTTCCCAGTGCACAGGCAATTGCCATGGATGGCCAAAGCATGATAACTTGACTAGCTAAAATGTCGCACAGCTTGCAAAACCACAAGACCCAACCCCAGTCTTTTTTTCTTGTCTTTTTCCTTTCTTTCTTCAATCCAGTTCTCTTTTCCAGCCTTACCATCGCCTAGTCTTGTTAGGGGCTGGGGGCTGATCAATCCTGTACAGACACTCAGCAATGGTGAAGTAGGCACGATAGGCCACGTCGTTGGGTGTGGTGTCGTAGTGGTAATGACCCCCTTGCCCGTGATCGCTGAAGCAGTGGAAATGCTCCACACGCAGGTCTAAATCCTGGAGAAAACGAAAGAAGAAATTTGTCTGCTGGGCACAATTAACTGCATTGCTGTCAACCCCTTTTGAGAGTAAACCTTAGTACAGAGTCTGAGAACCTAGATTTCCCTTTCGCAGGCCGGGGTCTTTTGTTTTTCAATAGTGGCTGGGGCATTTTGAATTCCAACCAGCACATACTGAATTTCCTTTTTAAGGATTAATAAAGTATTATTGTGTTGTATTGTGCTGCTGGGTCTTCTTGCTTACCGGATCGTAGGACACCAGTTCACCCAGGCATACAAGGGTGGCATCCATCTCGTAGAATTTCAGCCAGTTGTCCACTTCAGCACTTGAGGTTAAAGGGGTGCAGGAAAAGTCAGGCTGAGACACAAAGCACAAACAAAAAGGACAAGTTAGTTAATTAGTTCTTTGATTTTAACGTCCCATCAACTGCATAGGTCACCTTAGGATGAATCACACGTTCAAAATTCTATTAGTTTTACACCAGTTCCAAACACAAGTCGCTAAATCACAGGTTAGTCTAATTCATCGCTACAAACACACAAACACACGCACACACACGCACGCACACACACACACACACACACACACACACACACACACACACACACACACACACACACACACACACACACACACACGAACATAGAGCAAAGAAATACACATACATAGAGCAAAGAAATACACACACACACACACACACACACACACACACACACACACACACACACACACACACACACAAAAGCTAAAAGACTAAGACAGAAAGTTTGAAAGCTTATTACTACTCAATAGCAAGGGTATTTCTCTCAAGCATATATATTATTACTGACCATGATATGCAGGTTTGCTTTCCCTTTCTCAATGAGAAACACCCCACCAAGGGCAACAGGCTTGGTTTTGTACTGGTCATGCAGCATCTTGCGCACAGCCGACATGAAGTTCTCTTCACCTGTGCGTTTGCTTGCTTTGATCTCAATCACCTGGAATGTGTGTAAATAGCTATAGTTACACATTTTTTTCTCTCCTGTTTCAATTAAAACAACAACAACCTTTGATCATCCCACCAGGGGCAATTTTGTTTAACAATAATATTAGTTCCAAGCAATTCAAAGTGAGTCTACTTGAAAAAGAATTTTACTCTGCATGTGTACCGCAAAAACATTCTGATTCAGGTGAGCAAGATTACTTGGGGAGTTATAGTCTGCGCTACTCTTTCCCATGTAAGCACCCCTGTCACCCTCCCACAAAATGAGCACCCTTGTCACCCTTTCCAAAAAGAAAACGTCTGTCACCCTTTCCAAAAAGAAAACGTCTGTCACCCTTTCCAAAATGAACACCTTTGATAGCCTTTTTCACAAAGTGAGCACCCTTGTCACCCTTTCCAAAAAGAAAACGTCTGTCACCCTTTCCAAAATGAACACCTTTGATAGCCTTTTTCACAAAGTGAGCACCCTTGTCATCCTTTCCAAAAAGAAAACGTCTGTCACCCTTTCCAAAGTGAGCACCTTTGATAGCCTTTTTCACAAAGTGAGCACCCTTGTCACCCTTTCCAAAAAGAAAACGTCTGTCACCCTTTCCAAAGTGAGCACCTTTGATAGCCTTTTTCACAAAGTGAGCACCCTTGTCACCCTTTCCAAAAAGAAAACGTCTGTCACCCTTTCCAAAGTGAGCACCTTTGATAGCCTTTTTCACAAAGTGAGCACCCTTCACACCCTTTTTCAAAACAACAACCTCTTCCCCATCTCCAGTTAGTAATTCAATTCAATTCAAAAAACTTTAATTATCCCACAAGGGGCAGTTTTGCTGTGGTCATGGCAGGCTCATAAAATAATCAATACATAAAGTTAAAAGAACAATACAACAAACACAGCACCACCAACGAAAGGGTCTTACTTTAACCACAGTTATAAATATAGAACAAACTGTGACATCATCATAAAATAGTAATGAACTTATGATCACATACTTGTTTTTGTTATCACAAGGTAACATAATTAAAATAATTAAAGTAGCACACACAACAATTATGCAGTCTTCTTGGCTATGCACCAAGACAATGAAGCGTCAAGAAATCAAAGGTAAAGTAAACGTAGAAAAGTAAATTGGTGTTTTACGCCCAGTCAGCCATTGAAATCAAAGGTAACACAAAACCTTGCCAGGCTTTCCTTCTGAACACAGAAAGTTTCCCATCAGGTTGAAGTCCAATGTGTCGTTCAGCTTGGCCAGAATGCAAGACCCGTCCTGGAAAGTGAAAGAATAGCTACAATTACACTCTCCTCAGGTGACCCAGTGTGGTTGACTGAATGTTGAGATCCAAGACTATCAGAATCACTAGAACTAGGCAGCAAATGAATGAAGTGTTGCTTGGGGGGTTGGGGGGGGGGGGGGAACTAAGCAACCTCTGGGGAGATGGAGAAATCAGCAGATGGGCTACAGATTCAGCAGATGGGCTACAGACAGACAGAGACTGAAAAAAACAGACATGTGAGAGAGAGGGGGGTGGGGGGGGGGGGGGGGAGAAAGAGAGAGAGACACACACACATATGAAAGAAAGAGCAAGAGAGAGAATAACCCATTGATAATTCTTTAATGATTTCGGATTGATCCTACCTTTGTGTCCACTCTCTACTTCCCCCCCACCCCCCACCCCATCAAAAACAAACTGACCCCACCTTTGTGTCCACACTTGCAGTGTGGCTGTTACAGCTGACTGCTTCGTTCCCATCTTTGGACACCTGTAAACTGCAGATCAGCTCTGAGTTGACGCCCACCACTCTCAGTGGTCCAGCACCTGCACCCACGATGAATGCACCCGGCAACTCCACCAGTTTTGCGATTTCGCCAAGGTCATACAGCTGAAAATGTGTGACAGCAGTTTCATTTCCATCATGCAGCTCAAAATGTGCCACAGCAGTTTCATTTCCACCATACAACTGAAATTGTGTCACTGCAGTTCCATTTCCATCATACAGCTGAAATTGTGTCACAGAAATTTCATTTCCATCATACAGCTGAAATTGTGTCACTGCAGTTTCATTTCCATCATACCTCATGCAGCTGAAAATATGCCACAGCTGTTTATTTCCATCATACCATTATACAGCTCAGAATGTGCCACAGCAGTTTCATTTCCATCGTACAGTTGAAAATGTGTCAAAACAGTTTCATTTCCATCATACCATAATACAGCTGAAAATGTGCTACATCAGTTTTATTTCCATCATGCAGCTAAAAATGTGTCACAACGGTTTCATTTCCATCATACCATAACACAGCTAAAAACATGCCACAGCAGTTTTATTTCCATCATGCAGCTAAACATGCGCAACAGAAGTCTCACTGGCATTATGAATAAATTTTCTCAGCTTTGGTCATAAAGGTAAACCCCAAAATTGGATTAACTAGAGTGTTTTCTCTGTGCTCTTGGTTCAGTATATATATTTTTGTTGACCCTAAAGCACCTCATTTACATATTGACAGAACAACCAAATCAACCAAGCAGATGAAACTACAATTTGCATGTTCATTTTTTTCATTTTTTTCCCCCTTCTGTTCTTAGGGCAAATTGCATCTTTGGTTAAGTTCTCCTTTAAGCATCTGGTACCTTGGTAAAGAGCACTGAGCCCACTAGTACTGTGGTAGAGCGCTTAAGAAAAGCAATATGTAACGGTTTTTATCATGACCTTGTCTTTTTGTGGCAGAGGGAGAAGATATGGAGGGCCACCCACGTCAGCCAGTCGGGGACTGCCGCATATACCTGAGCAATCAAAACGGACTCAATCAAGCCATGAGTTAGACAGTATTGATGAAAGACTAATGATGTACCTGTGAGCAATCAAATTTGACACAATCAAGCCATGAGTTAGTATCGATGAAAGATTAATGATGTACCTGTGAGCAATCAAATTTGACACAATCAAGCCATGAGTTAGACAGTATTGATGAAGGACTAATGATGTACCTGTGAGCAATCAAAACAGACACAGTCAAGCCATGAGTTAGCCAGTATTGATGAAAGACTAATGATGTACCTGTGAACAATCAAAATTGACACAATCAAGCCATGAGTTAGACAGTATCGATGAAAGACTAATGATGTATCTGTGAGCAATAAAAACAGAAACAATCAAGCCATGAGTTAGACAATATTGATGAGAGACTAATGTTATAACAGTGAGCTACCAAAGCAAACGCAGTCAACTGAGCAGTATGTCAATCAGATGATACTGATCAGAGACAATAAATGATGTATCTGAGGAATCAAAAGAGACACTTTTAACAATCACTGAGGAGAGATTGTAAAAACTTTTTAAATAGACCAAAACAATCAAGCAGTAGAAAGAAAAAGAAAACTAATAAGGGACCATAAAATGTACCCAAGGAATCAAAACAGACATAATTCATATAATCATAAGCCAAATCCAATGTTTTTGTAAACAGTGTTCTTGTGAAACAGTTAAATTAGGGTTTCTAAAAGTGACTACTCTGCAAGCATAAAAACTGTCTGGCTTGAAAAAATCTCAAACCAGAATGGCTGCTAGCATTCTAAAACAAGATTGCTGAGCGTGCCTAAACTGGAATTACATATATTATATGCCACTCCCGTACCCCTTCTCCCCATCCCTAATAAGCTTTACGGTTTCTGTGGACATTAAGCACCATGTTTACTTCCTGGGGGGCATCTTTTTCTGAGGATGTACCCTAGGTGGAATTATGTACCTCGCATGTGAGGTGAGAGCTACTGTAAATGACTCGGGACTCTGTTGCATTTGTGTGATGTCTTTCAAGCACAAATTACCCCCCTTGTCTGTTGATTCTGCCTGGGCACTCTGGACCTTGCTCTCTTTCGGATTGTTCATTCAGACAACCTTGGAAAAAGTGCTTGGCAAAGGACTGTCTCACTCAGTTTAAATAATAACTGATAATAATACCTAAATTTTCTATATTGCTATTCCCCAATGAGCCAGCTCAACGTGCTTTTTCACATACATGTACATAATATATACTATTTACATTTACTAACCATATCGTTAGCCAGCAGTTCAGCATTAACTCCTTCCTTAGGCAAGCTTTTTCACATACACATACATAATATGTACCATTTACATTTACTGACATACCATTAGCCAGCAGTTTAGCATGAACTCCTTCCTTCCCATTCACAGTCAGCACTCCACTCCCTGCTGATCATTGACTCAACAACATCCGCTCATTCATTAGACATGTTTAGCGCTGAGTTATCTCTGAAGTGATCCTGGCAGGTACTGAGATCCAGGGGGGGGGGGGGGGGGAGGATTATACCAATTGCTACACTGTAACCAATTTTTTTTTTTTTTTAATCCTTGTTGTTCATCAGTATACAAAGCATAACAATGAAAAAAATCTTTGACACATGGCTCAAGAAGCTACATTCAAAATAAACAAATTAATTTAAATAATTATCTTCATCTAAATAATTAAAATAATTATCTTCATCTCACTCTCACATTCTCTCCCCTCTTGCCCGCCCTGGCTTCTTCCACAGATGTACTTTTAAAACCTGTGTGCATCCACACATGCACGCACACACACCCACACCCACACACACACTTCATTGCTTAAAACACAACAATTCTGCAGCCAGAAACTAATAGCAAGCAAGGAGAACCATTTTAATATTTTGACACCTATTATGAGGGGCAGTCACTGTCTGTAGTTAAAACCATGACTTTTTAAAGAAAAAGGCGAGCCAAAGTAGAGGAAGTGAACTGACGTCATCCACTTATGGGCCTAATGCCTTAATTACTGATTGGCCAAACCAGCTGTCATTGACATCTGCTTGAGACAGGATAGAAGTCTCACAAAAACAGTGCAGACCACCTTAGGGAAGAGAGATAACAGTGGCAAATTCACTGACAGAGGGCGTGATAAGAGTGTTGTTGAGGGGCTGAGTAGGATCAGGGTAAGGGGAAAATGTGACCTCGCATTCACATTATCAGTCCCCAGAAAACCCCTCATTACAGATAGGACACATGAGGCAAACACAATCAACCCATGCTCTACACCTACTTCTAGTCGATGAAGTAGATGACATTTAAATGACTGTGTGCTGGGGTTTAAACCTTATAATACCAGAGACTTGTAATAATTTTTAGTGTGCTCTTAAAAGAGCAGTTTCAGTGTTATGTCATTATCATTTTACTATTTAATACTACAACTAGTCAGTAGTAGTATTAAATAGTAAAATGATAATGACATAACACTGAAACTGAAAAAGAGCAGTTTCAGTGCCATGTTTGCAGAGCAGAATGTTTGCTGTTGGTGCAGTAAAACTTTGTCATTATTATTTTACTGTTTAATAGTACTGCAACTCAGGAGTAGTATTAAATAGTAAAATAATAACAACATAACACTGAAACTGCTCTTTTAAGAGCACACTAAAAATTAAGAAAAGGTGGTTGAGGTGGAATCATTCTGGTGGTGATAGTGTATTGTTTGGTATAGTTCCCCCATCCCCCTCTTCCACCCCACCATCACCTGGGACCTCATTCAGTGATCTAAGAGTGGTGGTTCAGTTACACAGAAATGTGAAGGGAAGATTCAGGCTCAGAGGGTGGTTCGTTTGTTTGTTTTAAAACAAGAATTTATTCAAGACAAAATAAAGATACGATGAATGGTCATGGGCTCATCAACAAGCTCGCTCCTTATAGACAGTGAGCTCATTTACATAGAGTTGGATTTTTGACCTATTTTTTTAAATATACGGCGCGGCAGACACAAATTTCACCAATCTAACAATAAATGAGATATAACAAAAAACCAAGAGGCAACACGGAAGATTTTTTTAACGTATACTAACATGATGGGAAAGGTTCAGTTATGCTTACATGGAAATGTGAAAGGTTCAGACTCGGAGGTGGCCTTAACAATGTGGTGGTTCATTTACATGAAATGTGAAGGGGACGGTTAAGACTCAGTGGTGATCTTAACATTGGGGTGCATGATGATGAGGACACAGAGCTTCGTGTCCTTGGATGTTGGTTGACATATTAGGGACCAGCTGCATAGCTGTCAACCCCTGTCGGGAGTAAACCTTAGTCCAGAGTTTGTGAACCTGTATTTCCTGTATGCAGGCTGGGGTCTTTTGTTTTTTCGCTGGTACCAGCGGCATTTTGAATTCCAATCGGCACGTGTGGCAGTGGAAGGAAGAAGCAATGTTGTGCTAAATATGCATGCACAACTTCAAATCTCACTTCTGATGAGATTTCTTAGCCTATTGCACTAGGCCAGCCAGTATGTGGTGATGGCGTTCATCAGCTGCTCGTTTGACAGTTTTTCAATCTTTTTGCTCAGTTTAAAACAACAACAAAATCTCATAAAAATTATGTTTTCCTGCATCCATTTTCCAGTAAGGTCAAATCCCCCCAGATAATGAAAAAAGAGAGTATTTTATACTGGTAAACTGTATGGGTTGACAGGTATGCAACTGTGACTAATGCCTAAGCATGGTTCAATGTTGTTTTACATCGACAGAAACCGTAAAGCTCATTACGACAGAAAGCCCAGGACAGCCACCTCAACTTTCACACAGCTCCTGAACTCTGGGGTGCATGATTCAGTTGCATGAAAATAAGAAGAGAATGGTTCAGGGGTGACAACTCTTAAAAGAGGTTAAAAGTGGTTCTGTTACTTGGAAATGGCAAGCGAATGGTTCAGAGGTGATCTTAAAAGAGAAGTGCTTCAGTTACATGGAAATGTGAAAGGAATGGTTCAGGGGTGACCACTCTTTTTAAGAAGAATGGTTTATTTACATGGAAATGTGAAGGGAATGGTTCAGGGGTGACCACTTTTAAGTGGTTCATTTACATGGAAATGTGAAAGGAATGGTTCAGGCGTGACCCCTCTCTAAAGTAATTAAGTAACTTGGTGTTTCACGCCCAGTCAACCATTATGCATGTATCAGGGCAAACACTCTTTTTTAAAGAGGGGTGGTTCAGTTACATGGAAATGTGAAGGGAATGGTTCACAGGTGACCACGAACTTGGTGTTTTACACCCAGTCAACCATTATGTTGTATCAGGGTGAATGCTCTTTAAAGAGGAGTGGTTCAGTTACATGGAAATGTGAAGGGAATGGTTCATGGGTGACCACCCTTTAAAGAGGAGTGGTTCAGTTACATGGAAATGTGAAGGGAACGGTTCACGGGTGACCACTCTTTAAAGAGGAGTGGTTCAGTTACATGGAAATTTGAAGAGAATGGTTCACAGGTGACCACTCTTTAAAGAGGAGTGGTTCAGTTACATGAACATGTAAAGGAAAAGTCTGAGGGGTGCAGGGAAAGGTTCAGCAGTGATTTTAAAACAATAAAAGAGGGCTGGTCTCTCCTCTGGGTGGTCTTTGATCAGAGGTTCCACTGTACCACTGAGTGCACTTAACCCCAGCTCTTAAAACTGGCCTTGAGTCAGTTGAATTGTCCAAATGTCAGATGAGATAGCACTGAAAGTAGAACAGCAGATGTTGCCCACTGTGCATTTGTTATATATATCTTGAATGAGAAGATATAATAAGAAAGGTATGTAAACATAAAAAAATTAAAAAAAGGAGAAAAGTTGCAGATTTCAACATTCACCATTTTCAAAGGCTAAATGGAGAAGAGAAAAAAGTGTGGGACAAGACCTGAC
>OY757552.1:7194905-7229325 GCA_963584105.1 Alviniconcha strummeri
TCAGCATGTTAAAAAAAAAAAACTCAGCAACGTCCTTTTTTAGTCAGTTTCTTTGTTAATTTCTTTGTTTATGATGTTTTGCTTGTTTGCTTGTCTGTTCTTTTTTTTTGTTTTTTTTGTTTTGTTGTACTTTTCTTATTTGTTGAAAATGCTTGACCTGTGAGTGCATGTGTTGACGCGTGTAACTGGTAGGGTTGACTGTTTCGGATGTGTGTGTGTGTCCTCCAGACTCTAAGATAAAGTACTCTGTGTTTTATGTGTACTCATGTTCATGTATTATTATATTGTGTGTTATTTTACTTGTATCTTTTATGCAGTCGTAACTTGGCAAATTTCTATGTTATTCATAGACAATAAAGATTCTGTATTCATTTGCTGTTGTTGGATCTTTGTCTGTTCTTTTCTTCTGATTGTCCCCGATTGTTTAGTATTGGTTGGTTTTGTTGTTGTTCAGTGTTTTCCAGGTACACCGTGCCGAATGAGTTCGGCTTCCTCCAGTTGGCCGTCTTGGTTAACATCTGTGTTGACATAATCATCACCATCATTATACTAATTATAATAATCTATCTTATAATAAAGAACTCTCTCTCTCTCTCTCTCTCTCTCTCTCTCTCTCTCTCTCTCTCTCTCTCTCTCTCTCTCTCTCTCTCTCTCTCTCTCTCACCTGTAGGCCATGAAAGAAATTTAATTCCGATGTTTCTGCACGCTACATTCATAGGAACTCTGTGAAACTGCGGCGTTAATCCTTCATGAATTCATGCTTATAATATCTGTCTGTAGTATAGTCCTGCTGGTTGGTGTTTGTAGTATAGCAAAGACTGGCTGTTAGGTCCAAATGGACCTAACGCTACTATATCCTTGAGTATTAAAATTCAGTTTCGAGTTCGAGTTCTCTCTCTCTCTCTCTCTCTCTCTCTCTCTCTCTCTCACACACACACACACACACACACACACACACACACACACACACACACACACACACACCACCACCACCACCACCACCACCACCAACAACAACAACAACAACACTACAAAAACAAAACTTCATGTCGGAGTACGTAAATGTCTCCTTTGGCGCAATTTGTTAGGGGTCGTAACTCTCAGTATCGTTCTGAGAGATAGCCTGTTAACCTTGCACCAGCGACAGGCCGGTGCAACACACTGAGGAGATTTTAATAACTCATCGGCGACATCGCGCCAGAGTCGGGAGGTTAGCCCTGTGTGACAAACGTTGACTATGTCGGTGATATAAATTATGCAAGGTAGACCTAGGAGACTTTATCACTCCAGCAACAACAGGTACATACTGAACAACAGGCATGCACACTGCAACGATGATGACATCAGATGCACAATAATAGGCAGCTGGCAGGTAACAAGTGAATGACAAACAACAAGACGGTGCTCGGGATGTGATGGTGGAAAAGGGCGTGAACCCAAGTCTCGAGAGTAGGCTGGCCGTAAGCCTACAGTGATGAAGCTCGTGATGTAGCTGTTGTTGTCGTTGTATTGTAACGCCGAGCTGCCACGGGAGAGGCAGGTACTGGTAAGGGTCGTTCGAGATCACAAATTCGTACAGTCGTACAGGATATAGAGTTACAGTATCAGTGTATCATGTATGTGTGTGTGTGTGTGTGGGGGGGGGGGGGGGGGAGGGGTGCACTTCAGACTTAGTAACCACACACTACCTATGTGTTATCACAGTCACAGTACCAGTTCTGTCTAATCTTTGCATCACCATGTGAGTACTGGTTGCCAAGCATGTGTGTGTGTTGGGGGGTGGGGGTGGGTTCACTTAGTAACCACAGACTACCTATTCAGCAAAGACAATCATTAGGTATCCCAAGGGGTGAAAGAATATAATTTTTATGTGTACTATTTGTAAAAGTGGTGAGCTAGGTAGGTGATGAATTTCATTACTTATTGAACTGTTCCAATGAAAATGCTGAAAGAAACCATATTATTAATAATTAATTAAGTTTATGACTGTATTATTATGTAAACAAATTGATATCATCCCAAAGTGGCCACATTTTGTAGCCTTATGAATATGAGTCTTTATGACCTCAGAACCCAAGGATGTAAAGCTTGTTTGATTTATTGTATTCTTCCTGATTTCTTTTGATTCAAGCAATATCACACAACAACAATCTGTTTTTAAAATATTTTGTGCATCTTAATTCTTACTCAGAGTCTGAGGGTTTTTGTTTGTTTGTTTGTTTGTTTGTTTTGCCACAGCTTTGATTTGTGTTTCGGTGCGTGTTCTTGTCTACATATGAAGTGCTGTATTAATGTATTATTACTAATATAATAAAAATTATTGGTACTTATGTACATGCTTATAAATAAGAAATGTATTGTGTGAATGTCACATTGCTTTCCCAGGGGCAAAAGGCTTAATAAACACATTAAAACTCTGAATTGAGTAGGTTAGCCATGGCACCAGAATGTATCAACTGGTCTGTGATCAATTCAGATTTTAGTCTTCCATTCAGTAACCAAAGACAGACTCTGCAGCCAGTCTCTGTGTGTATAAATATGACTATGACTTTACGGGACTACTCCAACACTTCAACCACAAAACACATGGCTGACTGCACATAGTGCACTGTCTCACACTTTGGCTCTCAGTCTCACATCTGCAACAGTCACCCCCAAGACATCAGGCACTCTTCTACTCTTACTTCCTTCGAAAACAAAATCAAGACATTTTTGTTCTCAGAATATTTCAGCTGAGCGACATTGTCCTTCACCCCTATCATAGTATCAGTCTGTACAGTGTGTGTGTGTGTGTGTGTGTGTGTGTGTGTGTGTGTGTGTGTGTGTGTGTGTGTGTGTGTGTGCATCTTGCAGTTATACTTGAACCGTTGTTGATGTCTACACAATGTCTACAGTATGTGTTAGCTTTTGTTAAATTGCTGGTAACGCTTCCCATCTCGATGTACATTATGTGAGTTGTTTGTTCAGCACTTCAAGTTCAAGCTGTGGGGTAGGTTCTTTACAAATTTCAAATGTCCATTCCTTAGTTAATGAGTGTCATTTGTATAATTGTAAGTATTGGCACAGATACTGTCATATAAAATTGATATACATGGATGAATATTAATTATTATGGTGTTTTTTGTTGTTGTTGTCATTGTTGTTTCTCCATGTTTTACTTTTTGTCTCCTCTGGTTGCAGATTGAATTCAGCATTTCAGGCTATCGCTATCAGATTTGTCTGTTCTGAATGGACAGTGGAGGATCTCTGACTTTGCCTCTGCGATCACCATGAAGCTGTGCAGCAAAGTGCCCGCCATTCACATCTTTGCAGTCATTTTAGGATCACTGGAAATTGTGCTGTTTGGGGGTAAAGTCCTTTTTGGATTTTGTTCTGTGCCTGTGAAGGGGGCAATGGGTGAGGGGCCAGGTGGCAGGGGGTTGGGGTGGGGGGGGGCGAATGGTGGCAGATGTAGAACTAGTGTGGTGTTAAGTTCATTTTAACTAATTTAAGGAAGGGGGGGGGGGGGAGGAGGGGGCCAGGTGGTAGGGGAATGAGGGGAAGGGAGAGTGTGAATGAATGTATGTATACATGCATAATAATTAATATGTCCTTGCATGCGCACGTGCATGTGTGTGAGAGAGAGAAAAAAACACGCATGCAGGGTTTAAATGGACAAATCTGTTAATCATTATCATCATTTGCATGAAATCAGCTTGTCTTCCATGATTTGCAGGGGTTAAATGTACAGCTCTTTGAATACTATCATCGTTTGTATGAAATCTGCTGGTCTTTCCTTGACTGACAGTGGCAGGGGTTAAACAGACAAATCTTTAAAAATTATCATCATTTGTATCAAATCTGCTGATCTTTCCTTGATTGGCAGGTGTGATATTTGGCTGGCACTCAGTTGTCTACATCTACAAGGACACAGGCTACTTCTCCAATCACTGCCCAGGTCCAGAAACTCACCTAGATACAGTTATAGACAACATCACCTGGAACCACCACACCCCCAGCCCTGGCCACGCCACGTTCACCTCACCCCAAGCCTCCCTGAACCCAAACGACACAATCAGCAGCAGTAGCAGTAGCAGCAGCATCAACACTGCAGACTCCACTCCCAGAATAACAACGACTGCAGGGTCCAACTTGAGTGTCACAACTCCTGTCTATTACGAAACAGGGAATTTGAATGATGATCAAAACAGCGTTCATTTCGACATACTCTCTTGCGAAGAGCAGATACGGGTTCGTTCAAAGGAAGGGGTGTCACAGACATGCAAGCCCCAGGATGAGCAGTTCAACCTGGTCTTCAGTCTGGCCACAGGGGTCAACGGCATCCTCTCCTTCCCCAGCGGTATCCTGTATGACCGACTTGGCACGCGCATCTCTCGCATTATCTCCCTGTAAGTTTGTTGTACTTTGTTAAGGCAGTTCTTAAAGGACCTATCCTTCGAAACTTTTTGTGTTACACATCTCTTGCATCTTCTCCATGTAAATTTGTTGTACTTCGTTATGGCAGTGCTTAAAGGACCTGTCCTTCTGGACTTCTCTTGTTGCACATCTCTCACATCTTCTCCATGTAGGGTGTACTAAATTAAGGCAGTTCTGAAAGGGACTGTCCTTCTAAACTTCTCAAGAGCTTGGAGCAGGTTAAACAAACATGATCCGCACTAAAAAGTTTTGTGATTGAACGTGCCATCAATTTTATGCAATATTAATAACAATTTTATAAATTCATGTTTCGTGAGTTCATTACCGTATTGTACATTCTTTTCCTGTGCTCCATTTGTTTTTTGGAACAAACATTCATCATTCCTGTCACAATTATGATTATTTTTTACATTTATTTTTTGGGTTGGCGGGTAAGAGTTTTTAACTGTTTTAAGTGTAATGACATATTTTATAATTTATAAATTAAAAAACTTATATGGATCTCCTAATGTTTCCCCTCCATTCTGTAGTATTTCCTGATCCCACCCTTTATTTTGGATAGATAGCTGTAAACAGACGGAGCAGATAGATACTTAGGTAGGTAGGTGGGCACATAGAGATGTGTGTGTGTGTGTGGGGGGGGGGGGGGGGGAGACATAAAGTAATAAACTTCATAGATTTATGTAATATGTTTATGTGTAATGTGTTTTAGACATGATCATTGTTTCTTTGCAGAGTCAGTTTTCTAATGGGCCAGTTTTGTCTAATCTTTGCTTCACCATGTGAGTACTGGTTGCCAAACATGTTTATCTTTCAGTCACTGTATTCTTAAGCTTAGGTTACACGTGCATAAAAGAAGACAAAAAATAAATAAATCAGTTTGTCATTTCACTTTACAGCATTGCTATTAGGGTGTATGTGTACATTGATTTTAATGAATTGTTGTTACAATGTTAGTTAGCCCTTATTCACACTTTTATTGGTTTTAAACTGTTTTCTCTTGTTTTTGGTTTTGTAGTGCATGTGTGTGTGTGTGTGTGTGTGTGTGTGTGTGTGTGTGTGTGTGTGTGTGTGTGTGTGTGTGTGTGTGTGTGTGTGTGAGCATGTGTGTGCGTGTGTGTGAGCATGTGTGTGTGTGTGTGTGCTCATGTGTGTGTGTGTGTGTGTGTGTGTGTGTGTGTGTGTGTGTGTGTGTGTGTGTGTGTGTGCTCATGTGTGTATGTGCACATGTGTGTGTGTGTGTGTGTGTGTGTGTGTGTGTGTGTGTGTGTGTGTGTGTGTGTGTGCATTCATGTGTATGTGCATGCATGTGTTTGTGCATGTGTGTGTGTGTGTGTGTGTGTGTGTGTGTGTGTGTGTGTGTGTGTGCGCGCGTGCATGCATGCATGCGTGCACAGGTGTGAGTGTGTGTAATGTAGGTCTTGTTGTTTGGTTTCTTTTGATTTGAGTTACTGGAGTAAGAGCCATTGTGATGGCCATTTTCTGTTTGTGGTGTGTCAATGTGGATGTAGTTTATATTTAAATTATATAAAAAACAACAACTTTTTAACGGTTTGCACTCTACAAGTGTTTTATTATTTTTATGAACTGTGATTTTGACAGAGTGTTGTGCTGATGATGCTTAATAGTTACAACTAATACAAAAAGAAGAAAAAAGCATAATGGTTTCTGTGACTCTTCAGGGATCCAATCTTGGCACAGTGGCTGTTCAATTGTCGTTTGTCTCATTTTTAATTTACAGCCATTGCCATGAACACTGATTCTGACAGAATGTTGTGCTGATGAGTTAAAATGGCAAGAAAATAAAGAAGAAAAAACCCTGATATTGTTGAAAGTTTCAGCAAATCCATAGGGATCTATAATCTTGGCACAGTGCTTGTTCATTTGTCTCATTTTTCATTTCTAGTGAGTCAGTGCCATGAACACTGTTTCTGACAGAATGTTCTGCTGATGAGTTAAAAAAAAAAAAAAAAAAAAAGAAAGGGAGAAGAAAAACAACAACTGATACTATTGACAGTTTCAGCAAATCCATAGGGATTTAATCTTGGCACAGTGCCTGTTCATTTTTTCTCTTTTTTCATTGATAGTCTTCATTGTCATGAATACTGTTTTTGACAAAATGTTGTGCTGATGAGTTTAGAAGGAAAAAAAAGCCCTTTATACAGAGACAGAGATAGTTTCAGTGAAACCATAGGGATCTAATCTTGGCACAGTTTCTGTCCATTTGTCTCATTTTTTATTCCTAGTCCTTCAGTGCCATGCACAGTGTTTTTGGTAGAATGTTGTGCTGATGAGTTAAAAAATAGAAGAAAAAAAAAGAGAAAAAACAAACACCCAATATTACTGGTAGTTTAGCAAAACCATAGGGATCTAATTTTGGCACAGTGCCTGTTCATTTGTCTCATTTTTCATTCAAAATCTTTCAATGCTATGAACAGTGTTTTTGACAGAATGTTGTGCTGATGATGCTTGATGGCTTAATTTTTTTTTTTAATTAGTATGTGATTGTTTCAGCAAACCCCTATTTGCTGTATCCTGGTTTTATTGGACTGGTGTATGGGGGATATCAGATTCTCCTCACCAACCTTCAGCTCAGCTGCCTGATTCCTTCCCTTCGCTCAACCATCATGTCTCTGTATTCGGGATCTTACGACACCAGCTCGTCTGTATTCCTACTCTTCAAAGTGAGTTGAACTGGAACTGGAACTCGAAAACTTTAATACGCAAAGATTGTAGCGTTAGGTCCATTTGGACCTATCTGACAGACAGTCCTTGCTATACTACAAACCCAAATAAACATGACAACACCACAAACATACATTATAAGCACGATTAAGCAGTTGATTAATGCAGTTTCACAGAATGAGCACAATGAGCTTGTGTCTGTCAGCATCTGTATTCAGTATAGTATTTCAGTGCAACACGTTTAACTTGTGTTAAAGAATGGTGCTTTATAAGAACTATCTGTTATTATTATTATGCTGGCTTTCACCTTATGCATATTTGTACTGTGTACTCTTTTCAGGGCTATACGGTTAACTCATGTTAGAGAAAGGCGCTTTATAAGTACCATCTATTATAATTATGCTGCCTTTTACCGTGTGTGTATTTGTACTATGTACTCTTTTCAGGGCTATAAGGTTAACTCAAGTTAGAGAAAGGTGCTTTATAAGTACCATCTATTATAATTATGCTGCCTTTTACCGTGTGTGTATTTGTACTATGTACTCTTTTCAGGACTATAAGGTTAACTCAAGTTAGAGAAAGGTGCTTTATAAGTACCATCTATTATAATTATGCTGCCTTTTACCGTGTGTGTATTTGTACTGTGTACTCTGGATGTGACACTTATGTTTAGGAATGTTTTGACTGGGGAATTGGTTAAAGCAGTAAAGCAGCAAACCCAGTAGTGTGTGGAGTTTGGGGTGAAGGTGAGAGTGTGTGTGTGTGTGTGTGTGTGTGTGTGTGTGTGTGTGTGTGTGTGTGTGTGTGTGTGTGTGTGTGTGTTTGTGTGTGTGAAGGGGGAAGCAGCAAAAGAGAGTATGTGTGTGGTGTGCATACGTCTATGTGTGTACATCACTACATGGGTTGAGGGGGGAGGGAGCAAGTGTGTGTACTTATTTGTGTGTGTATGGTGTATGTGTCTGAGAGAGAGAGAGAGAGAGAGAGAGAGAGAGAGAGAGAGAGAGAGAGAGAGAGAGAGAGTGTGTTTACTAGAGCTCCTGTATGCATACTTGAACTCTTTGTGCAAGCTTCAACTCTTGTGGGTGTGTGTGTGTGTGTGTGTGTGTGTGTGTGTGTGTGTGTGTGTGTGTGTGTGTGTGTGTTGTATGTTTATGAGTTGTGTACGTGTGCATGATGTGCATGCATGTGTGCGTGCTTACGTTCATGTGTATGCACATGCCTGTGTGCTATATTATCACAGTCCCTCCTACATCAGCATGAACCCTTTCTTCCCTCTGCTAACATTTCTTTTCTGCAAATTTACAGTCATGGTTCACATTCAATCTTTGGCATAATTTGTTTCTTCTTCTTCTTCAGACTGCGCACGAAGCAGGGGTTTCCATCAACACATCCTTTGCCGTTCATTTGACATTGTATGGCATCATCTTCATCAGCAGCACCTTCCTGTTGCTACCCAAAGGCCGCATACCCTTTCCGCTCTTCCCCGGGTTCCAGCTCCGCTGCTCCGTGTGCGAGAAATTCTGCGGGTGCAAATGCTCAGCAGCTGATAAGTCTAACGGTGATGGCAGCGAATGGAGGATGGACCCCAACGGAAGCATCGTTTTGAGCAGACAACTTGCCACATCCACTGACAGTTTAGAAGCTGAGAGAGATGCTTCAGCAGGCGGCTTAGAAGCTGAGAAAGATGCAACAGAGATGCCGTTGGCTTCCGTAGGGGACACAAGGGAAGAAGATGAAAATGGAGACTGCTGGGTCGTTGATTACAGCAGAAAGATCTCAGAGGTTGACGACGTGGACTCGGCTTCACCCAGAGATGTCAAAAATGCGTTAAAAGAAGCAGAAGGGGGTTCTGATCCCAGTGCCCCAGAGGGGGAGAGCATGCTGCAAAGGAAGTCGATCGACGAAGGGAAAAAAACGTTCCGTCAGGTGGCGCTGTCCCCGTTGTTCCTGACAGACTTGCTGTGGATAAGCTTTCAGCGGTTGCGTAGCTGGATCTTCGTCGGCATGTTCAACCCCTGGATCACCCGCATGGCCTGCGGTGACAAGGCGCTGGGTATATTATTTAATTTGTTGCTTGTTTACACTTGTTTCATGCCATGTTGTCCCCGAAGCATTACTGCCAGGGACCAAGATCTCAAGAGGTGGGGGAAGAGGGTGGCTGTACCTAACACTAACACCGTCACCACCAGAATATCTCCCGCATTAAGATGGGCAGCAATGAGAACCATTTTAACGTTTTGTTAATAGTGAGGGACAAAGTCACAGGACGGTATCCACAGACCACAACTTAAGAAGAGAGAGGAGAGCTGCAGCAGAGTCAAATGGATGTCTTTTTGCTTACCAGCCTAATGTCTTGCTGTAAGGCCACACTGGCTCACAGACTGGGTAAATTAATTCCAGTGAGTCGTTACGTCAGCAGAAACCATATGGTTTATTAGGGACTATGCTGGTAAATTAATGATCTCATTGTGTTGGTTTAGGCTACTTATTTTTCAGTTAGTGAAGTCATTTTCAACCTTTTGTCGTATCTTGGTCAACAGATTGCGTGTTTGTTCAGTGAAGAGAATTTTCAACTTTTAAAAAGAAAAATATGAAAATCTCGTTGTGATGAAGTACACCTTCACTGATGTGCAAACCACCATGATATTGTCAGAGGGTATAACTAAAACAATAATATCTTTTCTCGATCTATTATAGTGTAACCATCACCCAACCCTGACATTTTGATATTAATGGGACTAACCTGCAGTTAATTGTGTGTAATTATTCATTGTGTTTCCACAAGGATTGGTTTCACTGTCTCATGATCAGTCTCATGATCAGTGATTTTATTTTTCTTCTCTTGTGCAAGGAGGGGAGAGAATTTCAATTTGCATTGCGTGAATGATACTTGAAAAGGTAGACTATCTTGTTATATTTATTGTATTTAGGTGCACATGCAGTAAAAAAGAATTTAAAACAGTCTTGGTGATCGCTGATTATTACTCAGCTGTGGGCCTGTGGAATATCATTATCACTAGGCTGTTGGCTTTCAGTATTTCACTTCAGAAACTCAAACACCACTGTTCCAAGAGGCCTGTTTAGTGACTAGTCGGAGCCAGCGCCTGAGAATCCAGGTCATCTATGCAGGTGCTCTTCACAGAGGCCTGTTTAATCATAGCCAAGGCCCCCAGAATTTAGGTCAGCTGTGCAGCTACCGCCCTGATGTGTTATCTGATACAGTGATAGCTGAGTGGTCCTGCTATGGACATGCTGTTGATGCTGTCAGCAGTGAATTATAGTAGCTGTCTTTCACCCCCTCCCTTTCCCAGCGCCATTTCACCACAGAGCTGTACAGCAGGCCATTTATAAAGTTCAAGCTGTGAAGTTTACACCTATAGACACCAAACGAATGTGCTTAATACAGTAGCTTAAGTTTTCATACAGCAAAAAGAGTATCTTATGCAAAATCACACATGACACCAAACTGTGCATGGTACACACTCCAAAAAAAATATAACATATATATATATAAGTTATTACAACACTGTGAGGTGCATGGACTTTTTCAACAAAACAATATACATTGCAACGTGATGCAGTTGATAGCAAAATGGGAATGGCAATATATCCCCTACAGAAAACATTCGCTTAATATCTGGCTCCAGCCTCCAGAAAACTAACAAGGGGTGTAAACACTACAGTACTACTAGCTGTTACTGTTAGGAAGAGTAATCAGTCAAGTGAAAAATCAGAGGGAAGGAGCTAGCACTGACCACTGCTGGTACTGACCTGGATTCCACTGACAGAGCAGATGTGTTGGGGAGCTAAAAATAGCTCGGCCAGTGAGTAGCTAAAGGCTTCTGATGAACAGCAATTTCTCTCTCTCTCTCTCTCTCTCTCTCTCTCTCTCTCTCTCTCTCTCTCTCTCTCTCTCTCTCACTCACTCTCTCTCTCTCTCTCTCTCTTTAAAAAAAAAGCTTTATCCAATAACTGAGTATGACCAGATTTTATCATTTTGTTCAGCTGTTGTTATGGAGGGAAGTTTTGTGGGTCAGATATGTTTTCTTGTGATTTTTTCTTCTTTTTTGTCTTTTCTTTTACTGCTCATGATTACTTTGAGTAATGATTTTAAAACTCTGTTGCAGTTAGTCACTACACATCAGTCTACGCAGGCCTACAGTTCTTTGGGATCCTGACCGCACCACTTAGTGGTCGACTGATGGACAGAAAGATCAAAGGTGCAGAGAAATACGGTCATCCTAGATATGGTGAGTGTTTTTGTGATAGTCTCATGACCTGAGTCTCTGCATTTACTTGTGGTAGTCTTATGAACTGAGTCTCCGCATTTACTTGTGATAGTCTCATGACCTGAGTCTCTGCATTTACTTGTGGTAGTCTTATGAACTGAGTCTCCGCATTTACTTGTGATAGTCTCATGACCTGAGTCTCTGCATTTACTTGTGGTAGTCTCATGAACTGAGTCTCTGCCCTTGCAGCTTATGCTATGACTGGGAGTTAAGAAGTGCCAAGTAACACAGAGAATTTAAAGAAAAAATCTGAATGACAAGGCTGTTTGTTTCAGGACATCTTTATGTAACACAGAGAATAAAAAAATTCTTCCGAATGACAAAGCTGTTTGTTTCAGGACATCTTTATGTAACACAGAGAATAAAAAAATTTCTTCCGAATGACAAAGCTGTTTGTTTCAGGACATCTTTATGTAACACAGAGAATAAAAAAATTCTTCCGAATGACAAAGCTGTTTGTTTCAGGACATCTTTATGTAACACAGAGAATAAAAAAATCTTCCGAATGACAAAGCTGTTTGTTTCAGAACGTCTTCATGCCTCCATTGCATCATTTGTGCTGAACAGCTCGGTGTCTGTACTGCTGACGATCTGCACCATGGTTCCGGTCCTGAAGCTGCAGTATCTGTCCTTTGTCTTACACTGCCTGCACCGCTCGTTCCTTTACGGACCCAACTCGGCTTTCGTAGCCAATGGGTAAGGTGTGGGTTTGGCTCTCTGGCTCTTGGTTGTCCATTGTTTGATGATGATGGTGAAGAGATACTAGAGGAGTCAGTGGTGCAGAGCAAGAGTACTCATGCTCGATCAAGTGTGGTGACCAGATGGATGGGTGACCATTAAATGCTAGGCTTTGAACCTGCCCTGAGATTCCTCTGGAGTCAAATTCTGAGCAGACTCTACAAAAGTCCTTCAGCTGAGACTATATACATCGAGGGCCCCCTGTGTGTATAAGCATGCAAAAAAGATCACATACGCGTTCAGTGGATTATGGAAATGCCAAAATGACCTGGCATGCATGAAAAGTGTCGGAGGTCTTCAGAATCTTACGCTGGACACTATACGGAAGAAGAAGAAGCTGCGCACTTCCATTCTGAGCCCTGATGTGGCCCACAAATCCAATTTGGCATTTGTCTGTTCCTAGTGGGGGTAATGTGTGTGTGTGTGTGTGGGGGGCGGGGGGGGGTGAAGGAGGAGGGGGGGTATACTCTTGGCGGGATACTCTGCAGATGGCTCAGTTGCTGTGGCTGACTTCCTTCTTTCAAGCATGTCTCTGAAGCTAACTGCATGTTTGTTAACATTAGTTGATAATGCCAATGACAGCTGCCTAGCTTTGGAGAGAACTGATGGTCTCTTCAGTCTGTATACAGATATTATGTATAAAGCAGTTTGTTTATTAATGTAGGGATTTGTGAGTTACACAAAGAAGTAAGAAAATTGATGATGATGATAATGATGGTCACTTTTGTATTGGGTGGTTCAGGCTGGGTTGTCTTTTGCTTGGCATCCCTTGTCTTTTGCTTGGCATCGCTTAAGTTCCTTGGCTGCTTTTACTTCCGGTGCATACTTTCTTCACAGTGGAAGGCGGTGACAGTGAAATTGTGAATTTTACACTGCTAACTTTAAAGGCATTTTTGGAGGCCCGTAGTCAGAATGTGTCTGGCAACAAGCAATAACTTGTTGCTCATGCTATAGGATGCCCCAAAACACATTATTTCCACAAACTTGCGATCTTCTGGTCAGGCAAAAACTGACACAGACACTTTTTCCAACCCTCCATCCCCATTCCCCAGTAATTTTTTGCAACTGCAACAGTGGTGGCATATGTATTGCTTCACAATTCTACGTTCAACTTCCATTGTTATACAATGTGAAGCAACACCTACTCAGAAACTGGGCTGGAAGTGACTCTGTGACTCTTGCACGAAAGATTACAAAGGCCATTCACATGTGCACACCAGCTTCACTGAACCACCCAACTGTGCTGCTCCTGAGCAGACTTGCTGTACTTTTGTCAAATGTGATTCTAAATGAGTGACTGTAGCTTTTGACAGCGCGTTTTAATTGTCCACCTAAGTGGTGTATTTTTACAGCGCTGTTTGGGAGTGAGAAACGTGAAATTAAGGATTTTTAATGCTGCATTGATATTAGTATTAACTATGGAAAGCAACTTGTGAGTGATGGTTAGTAGGATTGGATGTACAGAATGGCGTCCAACATTACCGCTGGCTTGAGACCTGCCACAGCCTAGTTCACAACATGTCACTTGTGTTTGCATGCATGAGCATGGGTATTCATGCACATGTGTGTGTGTGTGTGTGTGTGTGTGTGTGTGTGTGTGTGTGTGTGTGTGTGTGTGTGTGTGTGTGTGCAAGCGCGCGTGCGTGCATGCGTGCGTGCATGCATGTGTGTGTGTGTGAATTTAGACAGGAATGAAGTGGCAGTGAATATTCTAAAGATCGTGGTCTCAAGGAAGGCTTAACTCAAGACTAAATATAATGATGGTCTCACCGTTAGTTCTCTCCTGAATGCATTCAGCTCTGAAAAATCTTGATAAAATTAATATTTGGTGAGGTTTTGTTACAGTGCATTATTTCTGTCCCAGTGAATTGTTTGTGCAGATATATATCAGTGATCGCACAAGACATTTTTCAGACCAGTGTGACATCTACAAGCAAATTAGCAGCCAGAATGTCTGACTGATTGCTGATTTTGTTTCCTGCATATGCTGATCCTAATTGGTAAAATCCCAGAAATTATGAGTTAACACAAAACCTGTATATATTGCTTTCCATATATATATATCAAACAGTACTACATTACATATCTTTTAATTATGTTTCAGGTTTCCCCATGAGCACTTTGGCAAGTTGTTTGGTGTGACATTAACAGTGTCCGCATTGTTCAGCATGCTGCAGTACCCGCTGTTTCTCATCATGCAAGGACCTCTTGGCGGAGATCCTTTAGCAGTAAGTTGGTCCCCTGCAGTGTTTATGTTGTCTTTGTCTTCCTTCAAGTCACAGCTCAAGACTCACCTTTGTTCTGTCTCTTGCTACTAATATTTCCAACTGTCTCCAACCTGCCTCAAGTAAAATTAATGTTTGTGTGTGTGTATGTGTGTGTGCATGTGTATGTGTGTGCATGCGCACATGCCTGTGTGCATGCGCGCATGCAAGTGCATGTGTGTGCATGGGAGCGGGGGCTGATGTTCAATGAAAAATTTGTGTAAATATGTGTTTTGATGTCTTTGTAGTGTGTGCATGTGTGTGAGTGTTTTAACTTGAGTGTGTAATGTATGCACCTAGGGATCATTTGAGAAAAGGTGCTCATAATGATAAGTACTAATAAATATTTATACAGCATAAAAATCTTGTCCAGAGAGACTGTTCTAAGCACATACATGGACATGCACATACACAGGCCTCCACACACAGGATTATATTGACTATACACAGCTTAATTTACTGCCTACTTAAACAGTAATAAATAGAGTCTACAAACTGAAAATATTTTGGGCCTCTAACAAGCCAACTTTCAATGCCATGCATTCTGATGCAAATCCTTCCTCATGCGACAGGTGAGAAAAAGAAAGAAAAAAGCTAAAGGATTTGATATTTTACTGCATGCCTTCTGATGCAAATCCTTCCTCATGCGACAGGTGAGAAAAAGAAAGAAAAAAGCTAAAGGAGTTGACATTTTACTGCATGCCTTCTGATGCAAATCCTTCCTCATGCGACAGGTGAGAAAAAGAAAGAAGCTAAAGGATTTGACATTTTACTGCATGCCTTCTGATGCAAATCCTTCCTCATGCGACAGGTGAGAAAAAGAAAGAAAGAAAAAAGCTAAAGGATTTCACATTTTACTGCCCTGCCTAACTATGGCATGCATGCATGAACGGCAGTGAAAGGGTTGATGTCCTTTTGACACATTATTACCTGCAGACTATGTTCCTCAGAGTGTTGTCTTTCGAATGACGTTTCAGATCAACGTGCTTCTGCTGGTACTGATGCTCATCTCCTACATCCACCCGATTTACATCTGGCGCTACCTCCAGAAGAAAGTGGCCACAGATGCAGTATAGTTTCACCCTCCATCTGCTCTGTCTGCAGAGATGGATTCTGCATTTGCTGTCTCCCAAGGAAAGTGGGCATAGTTGTAATGCAATTTGACCCTCTGCATGCTCTGTCTGCAAAGATGGATTCTGCATTTGCTGTTTCCCAAGGAAAGTGTCCATAGTTGTAACACAGTTTGACCCTCTGTCTGCTCTGTCCAGAGAGATTCTGCATTTGCTGTCTCCAAAAGAGAACAGCCATAGCTGTAGCATAATTCCTCCCTTCATCCGCTAAGCCTTGTAATATGTTCCATCTTCTGCTAAGGATCCATATTCCTGGCTTTTCACTGCAGAAAATTCTCAGATATTTTTCATTGAGAGATGGGATTTTGTGTGTTTGGCTCATCTTGAGCAGCTTAGGAGATGATAGTTGGTATGTGGTATGTGTAGTTATTGCCTTATGGCACGGGTATTTGCCATCATGCATTTACAAGGTTCCCATGGTCCTTACCAGGTGCTTACAAACTGAATTTGCCAAGCAAGGCCTTACAAGTTCTTATAATTGCGTCACCATCCTTACAAGTCTAGCTAATACTAAAAATGCACATGGGTAGTTATAAAAGCATCTTATTTTTCCAAGTCAGTGACACTGGATGGTTCCACACAATTACTGAATTTTGAAATTGTTTAGACATAGACTGAGAGGATGTCTGAAACAGACGATGCTTTCCTCCATGTTCATTTAGATCACATAAAGCTGAAATCATCGTCACAAGATTACATGATAACTTGTGGGTGAGCCATTTGGTTCGAACTGTGCAAGAACCTGAGCTAACAGCAAAGATGCCCAGAAACTGTTCATTCCAAGACTGCTGGCTAAAGGACAGTGAAAACTAGGAGTGGGTTCTAAAAGATAAGCTGGACAAACACTACGCTCGATGCGTGGCATGCCAAATTCAGCTCATTTTTTGTGCTCCTTGCTGTTGCAATGGTCCTTGCAAAATCTAATACTGGTCCTTAGAAGTCCTTATAAGGTCCTTATTTGGCTGTAGTCCAAGTCTCTGGGAATCATGGTTTATATGTTTTCATTTTTTTTCTGGTATCAACAACTCAAACGAAATTTTAATGGTACCATGTCCTGGCATTATGCTCTTTTTTTACTTCTTCTTTTCTGAACAAGAGTATTACTGTTTATTGAACAGTATTTCTTTACAATTTGGGTTTGATGTTTGTGTATGTCTCATGGAATGTTTTAGATTTGTGTATTATTATGGATTAATTGAGTAGATTTGACTTTAGAAAAGATTCGCATATGAGAAGAGTTTTTTAAACGTGCATTTATTTATGACAGAATTTGACAATGTCCCTATGTGCTTAAAATCCAGTTCCTAACTACTAACTGGGGCTAGCTCCAGAAGAAAGTGGCAAATGTGACATGTTTGTCCTTGTTATCTTCATTTGGCTCTCTGCAGAAGAGTGGCCAGGGCTGCACCAGTATTGGTCTTCTTGCCCACTCTGTCAACATTTGGCTCTCTGCGAAAGAGAGTGGCCAGGGCTGGACCAAGATTGGTCTTCTTGCCCACACTGTCTACATTTGGCTCTCTGCAAAAGAGAGTGGCCAGGACTGCACCAATATTGGTCTTCTTGCCCACACTGTCTACATTTGGCTCTCTGCAGAAGAGAGTGGCCAGGGCTGCACCAATATTGGTCTTCTTGCCCACACTGTCTACATTTCGCTCTTTACAAAAGAGTGACTTTTTTCTTGCCCACACTGTCTACATTTGGCTCTTTCCGGAAGAGGTGGCCAGACCTGCCATTTGTTTTTTTCTAATCCTCGTAACGTTATCAGCATCTGGCTCTCCCCCTGAAGGAAGCAGTCAAAGCTACACCAAGATTTATCATTATGCCTGTGTCATTTACATTTGGCTCCCTATCAAAGAGAGTGCACAGTGCTGCACCAAGGTTGATTTTGTTCACACTGTCAGCATGTGGCTCCCTCCAGAGAATTAAGTGTCCAGAGCTGCGCCATGATTTCTCCTCTTGTCCGTGCTATCTACATCCAACCGTCTGCAGAAGAAAGTGTCTATAGCTGCACCATGATTTATACACTTGTCCATGCTATTTACATCCTGTCACCTCCAAAAGAAAGTGTCTAGAGCTGCACCATGATTTATACTCTTGTCTACGCTATCTACATCAGTCTCCAGAAGAAAGTGTCCAGAGCCGCACCATGATTTATACTCTTGTCCATGCTATCTACATCCTGTCATCTATAGAAGAAAGTGTCCAGAGCCGCACCATGATTTATACTCTTGTCCATGCTATCTACATCCTGTCATCTACAGAAGAAAGTGTCTAGAGCTGCACCACGATTTATTCTCTTGTCTGTGCTATCCATGAGCTGCACCTTCATTTAGCCTCTTGTCTGTGCCTTCTGCATCCGGCTGTGTCCAGAAGAAAGTGTCCATACTCATGCCAGTATTCATCCTTATATCCACACTACAGCAACATCCGGATCTGTCCTGAAGAAAGTGTCCAGACCTGTGCCAGGATTTGTTCTCTGCCATGCCAGCTGCATCTAGCTCTCTCCAGAAGAAAGTGTCTATAGCAGCACCATGACTTATACGCTTGTCTGTGCTATCTACATCCTGTCGTCTCCAGAGGAAAGTGTCTACAGCTGCCTCATGATTTATACACTTGTCTGTGCTATCTACCTCCTGTCATCTCCAGAAGAAAGTGTCTACAGCTGCACCATGACTTATACACTTGTCTGTGCTATCTACCTCCTGTCATCTCCAGAAGAAAGTGTCTACAGCTGCACCATGATTAATACACTTGTCTGTGCTATCTACATCCTGTCATCTCCAGAAGAAAGTGTTTATAGCTGCACCATGACTTATACACTTGTCTGTGCTATCTACCTCCTGTAGTCTCCAGAAGAAAGTGTCTACAGCTGCACCATGATTTATACACTTGTCCATGCTATCTACATCCTGTCATCTCCAGAAGACAGTGTCTATAGCTGCACCATGATTTATACACTTGTCTGTGCTATCTAAATCCATCTGTTACCAGAAGAAAGAGTCCATGTGTGTTTCATGACTTATCCTCTTGTCCGTGCTGCGTACATCAGGCTATCCCCAGGAGGTGTATATAGCTGTACCATGACTTATCCTCTTGTCCATGCTATCTGCATCCTGTCATCTCCAGAAGAAAGTGTCTGTAGCTGCACCATGATGTATCCTCTTGTCCATGCTATCTACATTTGGCTGTGTCCAGAATGTGTCCAGAGCTGCACTATGGTTCACCCTGGTGTCCATAATAAGAATATGTACAGCCATCTCTAGAAGAAAGTGTCTATAGCTGCACCATGATGTATCTTCTTGTCCATGCTACCTACGGCCGGTTGTCTCCAGAAGAAAGTGTCCAAATGTGTGCCATGATTTATCCACATCACCATGCTATCTACATCCATCTCTTTCCAGAAGAAAGTGTCTAGAGCTGCACCATGATTTATACTCTTGTCCATGCTATCTACATCAGACTGTTTCCAAAAGAAAGAGTCTCTATGTGTGCTGTGATTTATCCTCTTGTCCAAGCTATCTGCATCCAGCTGTCTCCAGAAGAAAGTGTCTAGAGCTGCACCACGATTTAACCTCTTGTCCAAGCTATCTACATCCAACTCTCTCCAGAAGAACGTGTCTAGAGCTGCACCACGATTTAACCTCTTGTCCAAGCTATCTACATCCAACTCTCTCCAGAAGAACGTGTCTAGAGCTGCATCACGATTTAACCTCTTGTCCAAGCTATCTACATCCAACTCTCTCCAGAAGAACGTGTCTAGAGCTGCATCACGATTTAACCTCTTGTCCAAGCTATCTACATCCAACTCTCTCCAGAAGAACGTGTCTAGAGCTGCACCACGATTTAACCTCTTGTCCAAGCTATCTACATCCAACTCTCTCCAGAAGAACGTGTCTAGAGCTGCACCACGATTTAACCTCTTGTCCAAGCTATCTACATCCAACTCTCTCCAGAAGAACGTGTCTAGAGCTGCACCACGATTTAACCTCTTGTCCAAGCTATCTACATCCAACTCTCTCCAGAAGAACGTGTCTAGAGCTGCACCACGATTTAACCTCTTGTCCAAGCTATCTACATCCAACTCTCTCCAGAAGAACGTGTCTAGAGCTGCACCACGATTTAACCTCTTGTCCAAGCTATCTACATCCAACTCTCTCCAGAAGAACGTGTCTAGAGCTGCACCACGATTTAACCTCTTGTCCAAGCTATCTACATCCAACTCTCTCCAGAAGAACGTGTCTAGAGCTGCACCACGATTTAACCTCTTGTCCATGCTATCTAAATCCAACTCTCTCCAGAAGAAAGTGTCTAGAGCTGCACCATGATTTATCCTCTTGTCCATGCTATCTAAATCCAACTCTCTCCAGAAGAAAGCATCCAGAGCTGTACCATGATTAATCGCTTGTCTATGCTATCTGTGAGCTGCACTTTGATTTAGCCTCTTGTCCATGATGTCTACACCCGGCCAGCTGTCTCCAGAAGAAAGTGTCCAGACCTGTGCCACGATTTATTCTCTGTACTGTGCTATCTTCGTCCAGCTCTGTCCAGAAACAAAAGCACCCTGAGCTTCTCTTTGGTATCTACATCCAGCTCTCTCAAGAAGAAAATGACCAGAGGTGCACTTTGATCTACATCTTGCTCAATCCAGAACTGTGCCATGATTTATCCTCTTGTCTACATCCAGCTCTCTCCAGAAGAAAATGACCAGAAGTGCACTTACATCTACATTAGGCACAATCCAGAACAAAAAAGTGTTCAGACCTGTGCCAGGATTTATCCTCCTGTCCATGCTATCTACATCAAGCTCTCTCCAGAAAGGAAAAAAAATGGCCAAAGCTGGACCTTCATCTACATCTGGCTCAATCCGGAGCAAAAACGTGTTCAGACCTGTGCCAGGATTTATCCCTTTGTCCATGCTGTCTACATCCAGCTCTGTCCAAGAGAGTACTGCCAGAGCTATATCATTTTTTTCCTTCGTCCTCATTATCTGTGTATGGCTCCCTATGAAGAAAGCGGTCAGAACTATGCCAGGATTTATATTGTCCGGGTTGTCTATGTGCGACTTCCTCAAGAAAGGGGCCCAAGCTGAACCATGATGTGTTGTCTGTGATACCTGTATTTGGCTCTCACCAGAAGAAAGTGGCCAGAGCTACACACCATGATTTAATCACTTGTTCATGTTATCTACATTTAAATTACCCCTGAAGAAAGTGGCCAGAGCTATGAACCATGATTTAACCACTTCATTGTGTTATCTACATTTGAATTACCCCAGAACAAAGTGGCCAGAGCTATACACTGTGATGTAACAACTTATTCATGTCATCTACAGCTGACTTACTCCAGAGGAGATTGACCAGAGCTATGCACCATGATTTAACCACTTCATCATGTTATCTACATTTGAATTACCCCAGAACAAAGTGGCCAGAGCTATACACTATGATATAACAACTTGTTCATGTTATTCACAGCTGACTTACTCCAGAGGAAAGTGTTCAGAGCTATGCACCATTGTTTAACCACTTCATCGTGTTATCTACATTTGAATTACCCCAATACAAAGTGGCCAGAGCTATACACTATGATGTAACAACTTCACTCCAGAGGAAAGTGGCCAGAGCTATACACCATGATTTAACCACTTCTTCATGTTATCTACATTTGAATTACCCCAGAACTAAAGTGGCCAGAGCTATACACTATGATGTAACAACTTGTTCATGTTATTCACAGCTGACTTGCTCCAGAGGAAAGTGTTCAGAGCTGCACCATGATTTAACCACTTGTTCATGTTGTCTGCATCTGAATTACTCCAGAACAAAGTGGCCAGAGTTATACACCATGATGTAACCACTTGATCATATTGTCTACATCTGACTTACTCCAGAAAAAGTGGCCAGATTTAACCACTGCTTCGTGTTATCTACATCTGGATTACCCTAGAACAAAGTGGCCAGAGCTATAAACCCTGATGTAACCGCTTGTTCATGTTATCAAATAATTTACATCTGACATACTCCAGTTAACTTAAGAGCTGCATCATGGTTGTTCCTCATGTAGATTTTGTCACATCCGATTCTCTTGAGAAACAAATGACCAAAACTGTACAATGATGTACGATAATTTCTATACAACAAGTGCTTCTGGACATAACCTCCTCCCACCTAAAAGTTGGCTCAGAAGTGAAAAAATCGAGATATGGTACTCCTGAATACAAGACGCAACTTTGTCAGTGTCATAGCTGATGAGAAAAACATGATGGATACGTGGGTTAAACACTAAGGAAAGTGTTGTGCATGCTGTAACATGGGAAATGGAAATGTTCAGTGAATTTTGCCATTCACAAAAAGTTTGAACTGCACTGGAACAGCATACATAGCATCATCTTCTGAAGAGGAACAGTGCAACAGATGACAATTATTAGCTAACCCAGTTCTTGTTTGTCATGGGTCTTGGTAACGAGATGAGGATGAGGTTGCCACCATCAGTTTCATAATATTCCATCTTCAGGTAAAATTAATGCTGCTGTATCTGCTGACAGTATGACTGTGCCTAGAGGATCATTCCAAACAGCATTCCTGGGACCATGTTCTCTATCAACTTTCATATCACTGATTAGTTTGCCATTTAAGGTATGCAGTTTCTGTTTCTGTCTGAAGTAAGTAAGTTGGTGTTTTATGCCCAGTCAACCGGTACAGTTCTGTCTAAAGTGGCGACCAATCTTCAGAAATGCATGTGTACTGAACTTTATTCACAGTTGAGGCACCACTGACTTCATGGTGCAGGGGTCAGATTTGAGGAAAAAAGTATTACCTTACAGTTGGACAATGACAGCACCCTCTTACCTACACTGTGTACACAAGGTCATGCGGATTTGCTCCCAGAGAAATAATGCATAATTGTTTCTCCCTAGATAATTAAATTTCTCTGATGAGTCGTGAGATAATAAAGTAATCTTGAATCTGGAATACCCCTTCTATTACTGCATATGAAAATGACCATGACTTCCAGCTTGATTACACACACCATTTTGTGTATTTTGTTTCCAGTTCTGTTTTTTCTTTTCTTTTTTGCATTGGTGCCGGTGTTTGTGTTTTTTCTCTCCTACATTCCATTGTAAGGATGTATGACAGAAACCAGTATTCAAAGTTATATTGTAGATTTGTTTTTCTTCTCATCATACATGTTCCCTCTCTGCTACTTCAGATTAAAGTGACCGAGATTTCATCCTGTTTCCTTGGTGTAGTCCTCAAAGAAAGACTCAACTGTAACAAGGGAATTCTCATGCACAAAATTATGTCCAGAAAAGCCCCCCACCTTTATCCTTACAGCAAAATTTTCCTTAAACCAATTACAATATTCAAGTCTAGCCTAGTATATCTGGCATTGTTCTTTGAAACTCACACCATGACTCTCTTAGATTACCATCCAGCGCTGAAACATTTAAATCATGTTACATGTACGTCATACATTATGCACTGATTGGTTGTATTTGCATGTTAAACTTGGTTGTCTAGCTTGCATGTTGAACCAGGCTATTGCAACCTGTATGCAACATTCTACTTTATTGTTTCCCATTCTTCATGCATTTACCCACCAATAATGTTTGCTACTGATGATTTCAAAGACATATATATATATTTATGTCAGCAAGTGTTCCGTGGGCATACAGATTCCTCACATTCAAACAGTACTGACAAAACATATTGAAGTTGCTGCTCTAGGCTACAAGATGTGACAGTTTATTAACTGTTTCTTGAAAAGCTACATGTTACTTATATTTCTCTTTACTTAAGTTAATTTAACAATTTCTTTTAGTACATTACTTGAAGCTATATAAGCCTTGGACAGTTTGATCACATATGTGACCCTCATTAAAATGTTTTGGGGCTGGTCCGCCATGACACAGCACCAGTTTATATATATATATATATACACCCCCATTCCCTCTTCTCTCATATCATGTTTAATGTCTACACTTTATTTATTCCATGTGTGTACTGGTATGTGGTAGCTTAGAAAATGTGTACATGTATACTTAGATCTAGAATAGTACTTTGTTTGGGCAAGGGCTGGATGTAAAAAAAATATACATGCTTATGTGTTACCCTCATAAGTAAATAATTTTATGTTATTTACTTTGGTGCAGAAATCTTAATTGGCAGCCAAAGCGTATCATTTCTTTCTACATCTACTACGTTAACATTTATTGTAGAATACAGTTAGTAGCAGCATTTTAGTTCTTTCACCCTATTTGGACTTGCAAATTGGAAAAACCATAGAGCCACTTTCCATCTGAGAAAGAAAATGTTAAAATTATAATAGCCTTTCAGAAATCCTCATTCATGCTACAGCTAATGGAATTAAAACAAAAATTAAACTTTTATATTGCACTGCCATGCATCATTATTTCATTTAGATACAAATCCTTTTTTGTTTGTTTAAATGTGTGCAATGCAAAATGTGTGACATTTTTTTGGTAATCAAACTTTGATGGTACCTCCCCATCTTGAATACCTTCAAACCTGCCTGAGCTTACAGATTCAGGTCACTAACTGATGCTTTTAGGACAGGATCATGTTTTATGGCAGTTATGTGAATGTGCCACAGAGAACATATTTTTCTATACAGATGTATTCTCTCTCTCTCTCCTTCTTCTTCTTCTTCTTCTTCTTCTTCTTCTTCTTCTTCTTCTTCTTCTTTTCGGTTGTCCTGAGGTGAAACTGTGCAGTTGATAGGGTGTTAAAAACCAATTACTAAATTCTTGTTTGGGGATTTACTGATCTAAATTAAATATATGTCTGTTGTGCTGGTTGGTGCACCTATGTAGTTTTTATTGTATAATAGAAATTAAATGTAATTATTTTATTGTGAATGTTTTGATAAAAGCACAGCTTTTCACCTGATAAATGAAGCATTTTTATGAGAAAACTGTAATGTTAACGCAAGAGATGAACAAAATACAAGGAACGGCAGTATGTTTGTTTGTGTCTCATATTGACATGTGACAGGTTGGTGTTTGTTCACACATGCATGCCAAGTTGACCACAAGAACATAGGTACCATGAGAGAGAAACGTGAAATCTTAGAGGTACTTGTTCTGTGCTTATGTTGCAAGACATGTTGACTTTTTGGCGCATTTATTGTTACCAGTGCACTTCACTTTGTGCATCTAATGTTTGCAAGGTAAAGTTTTCAAAGTTGACAACTGCATAATCTGTTTTAAACATATTTTTGAAAGCGGGTCATTTTTGTTGTATCATTTTTATTTAGTTTTTGTTTGTTTTTTGCTTCTTTACATACACTTTATTAAGGCAGTGCTTGGATTGTAAAACAGTGGCATTAGTTGTTGTTTTTAGTTGTTTTCTTTTTTTCACTTTGGTCAGTACGTCCTTTAACTTTTTCCTGTTTTCCAACTCCCATTGAAGATTGTTGTTTTTGGTTGTTGTGTGCATTTTGTTAGTTTCCTAGTCTGTGAGGATCTCCCAAGAGCAGTAATTTACAAAATGAGTGAAAAAGAAAACTTATCCGATCCCATGGGACATTTAAGAAATTTACTTGGTTTTGGTTGTGATCAAAGATCAGCCTAGAAAACAGCACAAAATATATGTGGATATTCTTTGATTGTAATCTGTTTGAAGGTGCTTTCCTGTTTGAACTGGTCAGATTTCTCTGACTTCTTTCAGTTCAACCTTTGATTTTCCATTCACAGGTTATATATGTTTCAGGACGGATGCAGGTTTTATGTTTTCTCGTCAAACTGAAGTTTACCAGTCAACAGTTTGCTATACTTTCTTGAATATCCTACTGTTCCAGTACTCGACAAGTGTAAAAACCAAAACAAAAACAATTGGAAACAAAATGACTGCTAGCATTCGAAAACAAGATCCAAACACTCCTGTATTTTCCCTCGAAAAATTATTCGAATTTTTTTTTCTCCCCCAAAAATGTGCATACTGTACGTGTGTCCATGTCAAAATAAATTAGCGTTCGTTTGAACCTTTTTGTGTTTGGATCTCGACAGGTGTGACTGGAAGTGGGTACAGCATGTAATATGTTGTACTTTGTGCATGTTGTCATGGAAAATGTGACTATAATGGAGTTATATTATTATGCCACAAGTATCATTGACAAACACATGTTGGTCACGACAAAACACGTCTTTTGTCAAGACAAAAGTATGCTTGCCATGACACAACACTTTTGTCTCGGCAAAATTATGTTTGTTACAACAAAATATTTTTGTCACAACAAGCATACTATTGCCATGACAAAAGACAAGTTTTGTCACGACAAACACATGTTTGTTGCAACAAAAGTAAGATCGTCGCGACAAAAATCTTTTGTCGCAGCAAGCATACTTGCCATGACAAAATACATTTTGTCACAACAAACACGTTTGTCATGACAAACTCATGTTTGTTGCAACAAACATGTTTGTCGCAACAAAACTTTTGTCACAACAAAAATGATACTTGTGGCAGCTCCCACCAATGATACTTAACCCTATCGCCCTGGCCAGGAGCCAGGAATTCTTACACAGCTCGTTGTTGTTGTTGTTGTTGTTGTTGTTGTTGTTGTTGTTGTTGTTGTTGTTGTTCTTCTTCTTCTTCTTCTTCTTCTTCTTCTTCTTCTTCTTCTTCTTCTTCTTCTTCTTCTTCTTCTTCTTCTGGTGTTGTTGTTGTTGTTGTTGTTGTTGTTGTTGTTGTTGTTGTTGTTGTTGTTGTTGTTGTTGTTGTTGTTGTTCTTCTTCTTCTTCTTCTTCTTCTTCTTCTTCTTCTTCTTCTTCTTCTTCTTCTTCTTCTTCTTCTTCTTCTTCTTCTTCTTCTCAACAGAGCTTCTGCCCTCTTGTTAATGTGATGTTGAAAATGTGAGTGCCTGAACTGGTCTCACCTAAGATATGGCACGTAACAAATGTTAATGAATATGTTATAACTGTCACACAGACAACCATGCAGTGTAATTGTCATTTGCTTTCAATGGTTAAATTCTGGTTAAACAGCATGTATACACTTAATAAATATATATATATACAGCCCTGTATTTAAGGAATATCCTATACATTTCAGCTTTTATTTTTCTGGAGTAGGTTATAAGTCTTTCATGACGAACTTTCCATGAATAATGCACAGAAGAAAGGGTTATTTCATATATATGTTTTACTGTTGCATTGTATGGTATTTGCTGTTAAAAGCTGTGGTATATATTTATATCAGAAATCAGAAATAAAGACAGTCATATTTTCTTCTGTTCAGTTCAAGATGTTATCTATGCACTCGGAAAAGCCCATATATGCTCCCCCCCCCGTCTCTCAGAAGTTACCCCAACATTGCCTTGCCATGCTTTCTTTGCATGAATTCAGCTATTAAACCAGAGCTGCCCTAGTTGACGGATCAGTGGGTACTGGTCCCTCAGTGTTTCTTTTCCTATTCAAGGGGAATCAAAACGAATTGCATTGTGCCTATCAACAGGACTGGAATAAAAAAAATACATACACAGCAGATTTGTTTGTTAAAAATAAACATTTTAAAGTCGCAAAAACATGACAATGACTGCTGCTGTCTTGTGAGCAGCAGTCTGTTATCATTGGCAAGAGCTGCCACAAGTATCATGTTTGTTGCGACGAAAGTAAGCTTGTAACGACAAAAGCTTTGTTACGACAAAAATATGTTTGTCGCAACCATTTTTTTGTCATGACAAGCATACTTTGGTCATGACAAAAGACACGTTTTGTTGTGACAAACATGTGTTTGTCATGACAAAAACTTTTGTCGCAACAAAAATGATGTGTGTGTGTTTGTGTGTGATTCTTTTTTCTGTTATCATTATTTGTAACTGTATAGTATATTTTACATTTAACTGCTATGTATAGTTCCACTTTTGGGAATGGGTGGGTGGGTGGGTGGGTAGGAGCTGTTTGTACTTTTTGGTATGAGTGTCCTTTGGTAGTTTTAGCTTGCGAGAGATTACATGTATGCACTGTATCTGGCGCTGTGACCACACAAGGTTTTGTGTGGATGTTTTTTATGTGCTATATGTAAATTTTCATTAATTCACTTGTGGCAGCTCCCGCCAATGATAGTTTGTATCACTGACGTCTTCATCAAGACTGGCCTGTTTGTGGCACAAAGTATCAAATACGTCATGACCAGCCCACTCTTCATTAGTTGAAACAAAGGTTTAAAAAGTACTTCCTCTGTGTAAATATTGATAGAACAATTAGAATGAAGCATGCAGGTAAAGGAAATTGTGTATTTTCTAAGTTGTCAGGCCAGCTTGCATCTTTGGATGGTTCCCCTTTAAGTAATATGCATTATTTGCATAAATAATTTGAAGTTTTGTGTGGCTCTTGGAACAGAATGGCTGGCTTTCATTCATTTCAACCATCAGTCTTATGGTGAAGCGGCCATGGGGTTCTGACTTTTGACAGCCACCATAAGGTAGTGTTTCACACGGCAAGGATCCTAGTTCAGTCGTGGTCAGTGTTTACCTGTGTGTGTGTGTGCTGTTTAGGCAGAAGATTGCGATACACTTTATTAACACAAAATTATTTACTTTACATGCATTACACAGTTACACAAAATGCAATAAAGTAACACGTGCAGCATAATCAATAAATCGTGTTGATTGGTGTTCTGTCTGCAGAGCAGCTGGCAACTAACTTGTATAAAAGAATGTCCTGCTCCAAATAATTCTTTATTTCGCGTCTGGCACTTTCTTCTTCTGTTCAGCATCACTGGGTTGCATGTTCACCTGAAACAGCTTGTGTCCAATGGCCAGAAGAACTTTCTCTGCCCTCCACCATGAAAAAAATTCAAATGAAAGACTATTAGGCCTTCACTGGTTTGATATAAAGTTCTATATTATGTACATTTTTGAAGATGACTGTAGTCAGTGCACTGACACATGCCCAAAATGCCCAAGCAGGACAAAATATGAATGGTTTGTTTACACTTTCCATTCTGTGCTCAAGACCACAGAGTTGTCTTCAAAGGTGCAGAGTTTGTGTGTCAGCTCAAGATGCATCTGAGCTATGAATGATGCAGGTCCAGCACACATAAGTACAGCAACTGTGCTGCAGACAACTCGCATTCAAGTGCAAAACCAGCCATAAATGTGTTAATTATCTCCCTTAAATGCACACCAGTCAGACAAAGCATACTAGGCTGCTACTATTAAGCCTTAAAACTACACTGGACAGCATAGTTCAGGAGCTGTGTGAGAGTTGAGGTGGCTGTCCTGGGCTGTCCATCCTAACGAGCCTTAAGATTTCTGTGGATGTAAAGCAATATTGAACCATGCTTCAGCATTGGTCTCAGCTTGTCCCTAATATGTCAGCTGACATCCGAAGACATGAAGCAACACAACCAAACCATTGGACAGTTGTCCCTAATATGTCAGCCTGACATCCAAGGACATTAAGCCCCACATCATCATCATCACTGGACAATTTTTTTTTTTTTTAACCAGCCTGCTCTTTATGTTTTTAACACATTTGTCATGTATATTTATATGACGTTGAAAAAAGCTCAAGGTCACCCAACATCGATCAGTAGACAGTCACACCAAGCAATGTTATAAGTGAGCCAGTTTGGCCTAGTGGTAAGGCATTAGGTTGGTAAGCAGAGAAACCTCAGTTTGAATCTGTTTTAGCTCTCCTTTCTCTTCAAAAGCTGTGAACAGTGGATTTTGACTTCATCCCTCACAATTAATGAAACATTCAAATGGCTCTCATCACTGCCCATCTTAATGCAGTAGCCATTCTGGTGGTGACAGTGTGGTGGTGACAGTGTAGCGATAGGTATATGTAATCTCCCTCTTCGCCCACCTTCATACCCCCTCCAGTCCCAAATAAGCCTTATGGTTTCTGTGGACGTTAAGCAACATGTTTACTTACTTTACAAGGTTATAATCATGTGAAGTATCAGATTCAAAGACTTCAATTTAACAGTGCCTGCAAAAAAGCCAACATATGTTGTTGTTTTTAATCAGGCACACATCAATTATCTCCCTTTATTATGTGTAGTGGAGTACCCTGCAACTAACAATCACACAAACTTTCAACTTTGAATAAGAACTTAAAATTTTCAGCTAAAAGTGTTTGACACTGCCATGACCTAGTGTTTGACACTGCCATGACCTTGAACCCTGCTAAAGCTCAGTATGAACAGGTAAAGTTCAATGAGTAGTACCATCATTTAAAGGTGTCCAAGAAAATTGCAACACTAACATTTTCAAGATGTCCGACACTCAACCGCTTGGCTGGCCAAACACTGATTATATTACAGATTTCCTTTTTCTTTTTCTTTTTCCTTTTTTTTTCTTCTTCATATGAATCAAAAATTAAATCTAGAAAGTTTTTCTTTTTTATATTTTTTTTTAATAGTTTTTTTTTAAACCAGTGTCTCATTCTGAGCTAGTTTTGGTTTCTTTTTTAATCTCTTCTACGTGTGTGGAATCCAGTTGAGGTAATATTAATAGTAATGCTCCTTGTCAAACTGATGATTTTGTGAATTATTTTGCTTATTTACCTGTGCACAACATTTAGAACATTGCAGCTTGCATTTCCCTGGTCTGATTTATTCTATCAGGGGATGGTTCTACAGCGAAATGCAAACTTCTCTCTTGTGAGGTCTGGCCTTTTGCTCTGAAATTGCAAACTCTCATGACTTCCTGCCAAAGGACTGTTGTATTCTCATGGCCCAAGTCAAAAGCTTTTGCTTCCAGAGCTGACCTATAAAGTGGTTAGACAGAATTTTCTTCTTGGGGTGTCTGGTCCACTTTCTCGTCTGTTTTGTCCAGGTTCTCTTCCAGCGTTGACTGGCAAGATTCCTGAGCAAGACAGCTTTCCTCTGATGTAGTTTGGCAATCCAACCCGTGGCACCTGCCACATCTTCGCTCTGGTCTTTCCTCTGATGTGGTCTGCTCTGAATTTTGCGTTTGGAGATCTTGGCCCGATCCATCCTGGAGAAGCTTTAAGTCTTGATGGACATCTGAATCTTTTAACCCAGGTTCTGTTTCTTTACTGTCTGGCTTTCCTGCTGAATCGAGAGATTACTGGCTGTCACTTCAAAGAAGGCTTTGTTATGCAAATGTGCAGATTTCTGTTTGGAGTTCTCTGTCTGTCTGTCTGTCTGTCTGTCTGTCTGTCTGTCTGTCTGACTGTCTCTCTCTCTCTCTCTCTCTCTCTCTCTCTCTCTCTCTCTCTCTCAAGCCCATACCACTTCATGCAAGTGTTCATCAGTGAATCAGTTACCTACTCATTCTGCAACTGAATTATTAGCTGGAATTAAAAACATGTTTTCTTACAAAGTCTTGCATTGTATCCTAATGTCTGTTAGTCGCTGAACAAGCTAATCTTCATTTGAAATTGAGTAAAGCACACTTGTTAAGTTGTTACTTACTTCTATGGAGCTGGTCCCCCTGCATCTCTTCTCCAATGATTGGCAGATGATGACGACCCTTGCACCTGTGCAGTGGTCTGTACGAGAGGAAGTGTCATATATACAAGAACTTCCTATGAATAATCAGTCTATAACCCCCCACCCCACACACACACACACACCTCTCTCTCTCTCTCTCTCTCTCTCTCTCTCTCTCTCTCTCTCTCTCTCTCTCTCTCTCTCTCAAGCATAGTCACGCACGAATGCACTCTCCTTGGGGTGTCTGGTCCACTTGTCCGGCACACGCACATCACTACCGCCACCACACCATACCATATTTAACGCCACAAGCCCTCAAATTTAGCTGTACAATCTTTGGAGAGATCGAGGAGATACTCAAATATGAGGGCTTTGTTTATTTTTAATTTTAATTATCTGTTCGTGCGTTTCTTTTGGCGCAATTAAAATCGCGAGTTGTCATATTCACAAACGATTTCTACACACACACAAGTTCGACTGGCATATGCCACAGCATAACTGAAATGATGGTAGAACACAAATTTGTTCGTCACGAGTACTTTTGTGGTTTAAAACCACGGGCTCTGGAAACAATGAAGTGGACATTAACTTGACAGACTAAGACTGTTACGATCAGAAAGTAAAAACTACACTTACGTCGTGATAGCGCCCACAGAATCGTTTCTTTCAAGCTCTGCGCAACCGCAGGCTTCAACTGCGGTGTGCCGCCCTTCTTCAAGACTTTGAAGAACGTTGTTATTTTCCGAAGAGCCAAGAGCTACTTCATCAAGCCCTCTAGATATTTCGTCCATGTTCGAAGTGTTGAATCACCGAGTGAAAAAGCGCGTCAGTATGCTACTAGTTCTAGTTCCGATTTCAAGTCATTGACGTTTTCTCCCTCTGAAAAAATCGTGTGTATGTGTAGCTGGTATTGAAGTATGACGTGTACGTTTCCGAATTTGTCGTACAAACTGACGTCACATTTTATGCTCATGTGACGCCTTTTGAGCACTTCATTTCTTCTTCTTCATCCTCAAGACTTTGAAGATTGAAACGTAGTTTCTTGATTGTACACAAGGTTTCAGATTTAAACCACGTCAAATAAATATTGTCGGTAACTTTGGCGGCCGAACTAAAAAAAAATGGTTCCTGCTAAGGCCCACTGGTTAGAGCTGGAGTCTGGTCTTTTCCAGCAACAAAAACATGATGCCCGGGACGCCGCTGAACAGCCGCATGTCATTGTAAACAATGATCTCTAAATCTAGAGAACGTTGAAAATAAAAATAAAAATAAGCACAAGCCCTGAAAATGTACACTGACATAGTGACAAGGCGAAAGTCAAAACTAGGAGTAGACCGCGAGTTCAAGCAATATTCTTATCACGATGAATAACGTAGTACATGACAGATCTATGAAAATGCAGTTCATGATAAGAGTTTACTCTAGTTACTTCCCTTGACATCAGCAGACGACAAAGCCATGGAGAAACTAATTATCCACGCACCAGCGGAGCACGTGGTTTGTTAAACAGGCAGGATTGTAGCAGTATTTCAAGTTTGTTCTTTGCAGTTTTATCAAAATCAGCACAGTTAGTGTAATAATCTTCAATGAATCTTTGTAGATCTATTAGGTGATTAAAAAAAAAAATCAGTCTTCTACCCGGCCCAACTAGAGTCAACCAGACACTAATAATTTGCATAACTCCATTATAGGCGATAGCTAGCCTACGTACTTATTGAAAAGAATATTGTATTAGTGTAGTCTTGCACTTCCAGACCGTTTAGGACGCATCTCTCTCTCTCTCTCTCTCTCTCTCTCTCTCTCTCTCTCTCTCTCTCTCTCTCTCTCTCTCTCTCTCTCTCTCTCTCTCTCTCTCTCTCTCTCTAATGTTACACCGATGGTACTATTTCAATGCACTAGAAGGAAGGAAACAGCCGGTGTGGCCTAACGGTAAGGCGTTAGGCTGGTAAGCGGAAGGACCTCGGTTCGATACCGCTTCGGCTCTCCTTTCTCATCAAAAAAGGTTGTGGTTTGTGGACACTGTCTTGTGACTTTGTCCATCACTTCCTACTGAAACATTAAAATGGCTCTCATCGCTGCCCATCTTAATGCAGGAATCATTCTGGTGGTGACAGTGTAGCGATAGGTATATAGTCCCCTTCTCCCCCCACCTCCATGCCCCCTCCCCCCCCCCCCTTCTCCCCGTCCCTAAGAAGCCTTATGGTTTCTGTGGACGTTAAGCACCATGTTTACTTTAGTTTTAAGGAAACAATGTTAATCGGGGCTAGCACAACAGTCGCGCGCAGCCTGCTACTGAAGTTTCAATTTTGCCAACACTGGTCAGTGCAGTGAAGAACCTCATCATGGACACTACCCAGGAGGGAGCAGTCGACTCGGCGTCCACTGTAATGTCCGTCGTCAGCGACACGTCATACGAAGGAGACATGTCACAGAGTCCTGCTCTTCTGCCGCGTTTCTCTTTGGATAAGTGAGTTGTCTCTTCGATGTAAAAGCCATTCCAGAGATCTGCGGGCGCATTGATCTAGAATACATGGAAAGCTGCTGTGACGCTCACGGCTGAAGCTGAGTCCGGCGGGCGCCATGTTGCATGGCACAGTCTCAGCCCCAGAGATCTAAATAATTCAGTATACGGTGCATAAAACCATCAAACAGCGGCAACAAAACGGTCCCGTGTGAAAGGTGAATTCCTTTTGCCTCTCTGCCGGACAACCTCGTCGACTGCAACTCCAAGCCACACAGCTGTGACATATGACAATCTAATTCCAACTGGTCTGCGAGAGAGCAACTGAACTCTTCAACCTCATTCTGATCAACGCTCTCGACTGGCGAGCCGCTATCCATGTACTTCTAGATCAGTGGTTTAGGCGTCATTACGCGAAAAGCAGACCGAGTGAATTCTGCATATGCAACACACACACACACACACACACACACACACACACACACACACACACACACACACACACACACACACACACACACACTTTTTATTTCTGGAGATGCAGCCGAGTGTGTTAAATATATTATAGCACTACAGTTATGTTGTGGTTCAATTGCAGATTTCTTCAGGAAGACGCGCCACCTACAACTAATCACAGCGAAGACAAAGGTAACTTGAATAACGTTAGTTTAAGCTTCAGCTGAATATCATGTCTCGTGTTCAGCAGATGTTGAGACGTCAGCTGAAAAGCAGCAATTATGCTAATCAGGTTATTGACACAAATGCTACAGAATCGGAGTGATAGAATGAAGAGAGAGAGAGAAGAACTGCGGGCTACACTTTCGAAGTTCATGGGGCCGAATGAGAATGAATATGGGGTAGTTTATATCATTAATGTTGATGAGCACATAATGATTTTTTATTATTATTATTATTTTTTATCTTTATTTCGTCTCGAATAAATTTTTGTTTAAACCAACATGTTAACGTTAGTGTAATGGACAATTCAGCCTCTCACTAACCAATTCTTACC